>JBBPCW010000001.1:27024487-27038218 GCA_037974425.1 Phenacogrammus interruptus
ACTACTTCCAAAAATATTCAGCTTTGATATTAATGAGTTTTTTTGGTTCATTGAGAACATGGTTGTTGTTCAATAATAACATTATTCCTCAAAAATACAACTTGCCTAATAATTCTGCACTCCTTGTAGGGCCATATTTGATCAGGACACATTATGTCCAGTAACTGTGTCACATCACCTTTACAGGTAGTTGCCAGGACAGAAGTTATGTGTTTTATACCATAACACATTTGTGTCACATGGTAATGTAATAAAATCATGATATCCGCATATCAGTTACCAGTCATCGTTCTATCTTTGGACATCTGTTATAAACTGCCATCACATTGTTATGGCAAGGTTATGAGTGTTAAGCAGTAAGGTACAAGTACCATGTTTTTCCTAGACCTATGCATTCAAGACCAAAACCTGTAAGGAATTTTTGTTCTCTAGTAAAGAGTGTGCTATAAATTTATTATGCAAGGGATTGATAGCAAAGTCTGGTATCACTAAGAGGACCTAACATTTTAAAAGTTTAAATTTGTTCACTTTTTGAATTCTTGAGCTTTAAGACTAAAATATTGCATTCTAGCTTTCAAGGAATGAACTCACTAGGATGAGCATAAAGTTGCCATTGTGCTTTTTAGGAGTTTCCGTGGGCTTTGTGGTCTCTTCTTACTATGCACATATTTAGTTTTAGGCTGTGAAGCTGCTTTGGACTCATCTGAGCATTAGATCTAACAGAGCTTTAGCACTTGTACTAACAAATAGCTTGAGGATGGGAGAAGACCATGGAGGACAGTGCTGAGCTATGAGGCAGGGGGAGAGTGATGGATAGCTCAGAACGATCTTAGTGCTCAAGCCCCCAATCTCCGCGTAGGCTCCGGTGTGACGAAGCATATGATTAGTGTATTGACATTCTCTGCAGCTTCCATAATGAAAACAGACAGAGATGCTGGCAGGGCTCGAGACCTCTGTGATGCTCGGTTACAGTCAGCAGCCCCTCACTGTGCAGCCTTGTGTATTCTTATTCCACCTGGGTGCTCCAGGAGATGAAAAGGCCAAAGCAGCACAAATGGAGCCCTCCGAACAGAGGCATGGGGAGAAACACACTGTGCTGGTGGTAGATGGGAACTGGGCTAAAATTGATTGAAAGAATATAATGGTGTTTAAGATGGGCACATGCTCCATTGCTTTCCAAATGGATGAGAGAGAGAACGAGTATGAGAACAGAGACACTGCCAGTGTGGATATGGAAGGACAGATGGAGAAAAACAGTGCTTTTGAAAAATGTCCGTCTGGGGGGCCAGGGGAAGTAGAGCACTGTGAGGGCATACACTGCATGTGAAAAGTCTTAGCTAAAACTGCAGGGATGGACATTTTTTGAGAGAGTATGTGTGTGTGGCTATGTGGACTTTTTGTGGCAGCTTGCAGGGCTGTTGCAAATCTGAAACTTTCACAAACAATGCCGACACCAGTTTTACAGTGGTACCAGTTTTACACAATGGAGTCAAATATCTGTAGTAGGATCTGGGAGTTGTGGAAGACTAAACAATTTAAAATGTCCAGTAAATTAACAGTAAAATGTTTCTCTTTCATTAAAAATAAATGTCAATATATTTCTGCTGGACATCATTTTGGCTCTTTGTAATTATTTTATTTTGTCATTTATCTACCCCTTCATTACAGCCGGCAATCCGGATGCCTCACGTTGTGCTTTTAGTTATTTATTTTGGTACTCATACGCCCTTACACATATTTCACTTTATTTGTGGTCATTTTCTCATCTTTCGAACTCTCTCTGCCCATTGTTTAGTGGTCGGTTTCTGGTCAGTGGAATTTACAGTGAAATTAAAGAAAACCAAGACTGAGCCTAGTTGAATTCTTTCTTTTTTTCTTTTCAGTGCTGCTGAATTGGGTTGAACCATCTTGCTGGTTTATATGAGTGTTATGTCATGGCAGCCTGGTTTTCTCATTATGCAGCCATGTGTTATTGGACAAACTTCTATATACTTTATTGCTGTTATTAACTTCTAGTCATGTCTGTTGGTCTATTCAAGGCCAGATCTTCAGGCATTCACCTCAGGATTACTGTTAATACTAAGTGTCACGGCTCGGCCAGTGGCCGTTAGGGGTCACTGTTTTTTTGGTTTTGTTTTGTTATGGTTTTGGGGACTTTTATTTTGAAATTTGTTTATGGTTTGTGTTTTCACCTGTCTTGTGTTTAGGGAGTACTGATTACGTTTAGTATTTAAGTTCAGTCTGTGTGGACCACAGACATTGGTCCATCGCCTCTTTATCCTTATTCCATGTTTATCCTGTCCTTGTTTGTAGCGGCCTTGTTTTGTTTTCGTTTTCTGCCTTGTTTAATAAAGAACCTGATTTCATGGTAAATCACGGGAGCCGGTTAACTCGGCCTCGCGTGACACTAAGAAGTCCAAAGAGCAGTAATGCTGGCCGATTCTATTCGCTAATAGATCTATTGCTCATGCCCTAGAAGTTTGTGTGTGGTTGTGTATGTGTGTGTGTGTGTGTGTGTGTGTACAAGAAGAGCACAGCTGTTTGGTGGTATGCAGACTTGCAGTGTCAGTAAGTAGCATGCATGAAGAAGTGTTCATGCTCTCTTCCAGATGCTGGTCCAGGTGAGGCTGGGTGGTAATGACTATGATTGGAGCAAACATTCCACCATAATTGCCCTGCAACAATCCAGACTATCCCCAGACAAGGCCTGCCCTTTGTAGCTGACAAAGTGCTTTGTTGCACAGGCCTTAGGGAGTAACCATAGTAACAAAGTGTTTTTGGCAAGTAATACAAAGGTAGGCTGATGCCGCCTGTCAAACGAGAAGCTAAAGAGGGCAGCAAAAGAATAAGGGCCAATTTAATGCGTATACTGATGTGTTTTAACATTGTAACATTGTTTATTCTTTTTACATCATGTCAGAATTTCACACTATTTTGGGGAGATGCAGAAGAGGTTTGTCTTGAGTTGATTCATTATTGCTGGCTGACTGTGGCTTCCTCTGCAGATATCTAATTATTACTTAATCATTATCATCAGCCCTGGCTAAATTAGCCTAGTTAGCCTCGAATAACCTGTATTGCCCCTAATTCGAGAAATGCCCCCAGGGTGGCCCCATTTAAAATCAATTAGGTACATAAATGCATCTGTTTAATCGCATTGTTAAGCTGATTAGCTTCCTATTCCAGCTTTAGAACAGCAGCATAGACAATACAGCTAGGCACTGTAAACAGTTGGATGCCGTCCTCTCTCTTGTTTATGAGCTATGCTAATAGGAGGTGGTCTTCTCTTGGGTGAAACAGGGGGAGGGGGGAAATAGAGTGGTTGAGAGGGTGGAATGGGGGTTGTTTTTTGATGGGAGGGAGGGGTGGAAGAACAGGGAGAGAGTTCAGAGTTCACTCTCACTTAGCTCTTGTGCACAGACACACACATGCAAACAGATCTCAGTTAAGCTGATAAGGCTCCATAGACTCAGGATTTGTTGAGACTAAGAGAAAGAGAGAGACAGAAAGAGACAGACAGACAGCGAGAGAGAGAGAGGGAGACAGAGAGTGGAAAGAGAGAAAGAGTTAAAAGGAGAGTGGTTGGGCAGTAGTAGAGACACAAAGATGGAAGGGTAGAGTTCAGAAAGGGGGAGAAGAAGGTAAATGGTCTGTGTGGCTGGCTGCTTTTTGAGTGACTGCACTAATCCCTGTCAGGGACAAATTGGCAAAACAGATTAATGCTGAGTGGTGTTGGCCCTAGAGCGGAGCTGGAGCCTGTCACACAACTGCATCACGGGGACCAAGAGAAAAAGCGGTGCAGCATGAGTGCGCTCCAAGGCTGAGGACACACACACCCACACACATCCTCAGAGCTGGGTGCTCATACCCTAAGGAATCTCACACACGCAGTAGTGCAGCAATGGACATTGAGAAGGACATTCAAGCACGCTGACCCATGGTGGGACAGCTTGGACTGATGCTCCGCACTACTGCGTCCGGTTGGAAAGAGAGAAGAGCAGAGACCGTGGAGGACACACATTGGGGCACCACCATGAAACTACAGTAAGTTAGTCCCTCTGAGTGCACATATGTGTGTGTATATGTGCAAGTTGTTAACTTCTGATGGTTTTTTTTTGTTCTATTCACTTCTTTAATATCAGAGCTGACATATTTTGAGACGTTTTGACAGGTTGTTGTCTGTGTTGTCTGCACATTTGATGCCCGTGACTAGGTTCCACAAGCTTTGAAAAGCAGTCATGTTAGTCGCGAGTCAGAAATTTGGTGCAATCATCCCTTGCTTTTGTTCCATATAAATGAACAGTTTGGACCCAGCAGGGCTCTGGCTGTAATAGGATCAGCAGTGGCTTGTTGTGAGTGCAGAGATTCTGCTCTGTTGTTTTTACCCTGTGTTTACTCTGGAGCTGAACGACCAGCTGGTGGTCCCCAGTTGTAATCAGGCTATCATTCGTGTGTGTGTGTGTGTGTGTGTGTGTGTGTAATGGTTTTGGGGTATAAGACGGAGCAGCTGGGGCTGAGTGGCAGGGAAGGAGGGTGGGGCACCAAGTGAGCAGATAAGCCCAGGTGTGAAGGGCTTGCACTGGGCCGTGAGTCGTTTTGCTGTGTGAGTGCTGGGGGTGGATGCTGGAGGTGTTGATGGATCTATCACTCTGACCCTGCAGCCCTGGGGATCTAGCCCACTTCCTGTCCTCAGGGGTTCTGATGGGAAGTGGTGATGTGTCCAGATGGATCACTGTTTACCACTGTCACAGCCAAATCCAAACCTCAATGCTTCTGTGCTGTATGTCTATTATTTTTGCATCCCAGAAATCAGTGATACTGCCTGATGGCCTTAATGCAATTATACTATTGAGATTTGAACAGTGGTTTCTTCTACGGGGCTCCAGTTTTTTTTCAAACTTTAGGCGAGAGATACACCAATCTAACTTTTTCTCTCCTGACATGGATCTCAACTCAAGGAACTATATAGCTGTAAAAAAAAGCTCTTGCTGTGGATGCTCTTGAGGGCATGTAGCATAGATCATTCAGTATTAACTTACAGTTCTAGAATATTCTAAATCCTAAAAATGCTCTAGTATGTTGAAGCAGTGCATCTTTAGACACCTAAAATATCACAGTTTTTTTTAAATCTCCCCTCACAAAGCTGCTTTCTCTATACCTTCACTGCTTTCGCCTACACTTTTAACCCCCACCCCCACCCCCCACCCCACCACCTCTTCTTAACGCATCCCTCAGGTTTCGTTAATAGCCCCTATTCCCTGACCTATTCTCCTCCAAAACAGTTCACACTGGGCTGATTATCACCTTCAGGGAGTGCCCTGAACACTCTGAAGGCTCTTTGTTTTGTCTTAAAGAAGACATGCTTGCCTTTGAAGGGGATTGTGAAACAAATGTAATATGTCAGCAATTTAGCATCACAATTGAACCACTTGTGTGCAGGAAATGTCAGATGTGTGTGCCTACTTTTCAGGGCTTTTCCCTGCTTTTCTTTTTGCTTTCTGGATTTCCCCCCTTTTGAAGTATAGGGACAACTGGAAACGTACACGGACAGTTCCCCAGCTGACCCAAGAGCACATTGTTGCCGAGCAGCTCCCAAAAGGCCACCTCATCAGAACCTTTGTGTGTAATGCCGGGGCAGAGCTGAGGCCAGCACAGCTAGGCTGCATTCCTGTCTCTCTAGAAGTGATGACCATGTGGGACAAGTCCACTCTGTGTCCTCAAGTGACTACTTGATGAGTTGTGAGTTAGTGGACCGCTGGCCGCGGCTGCATCTTTTATTGTTCTGCTACTGTGGATGCATGCAGAGGAGTACACTATTATTTGTACCTGCACTGTAAGTGATGCGCCCAGCACTTGGGGACTTCCATTTGCACCTTTAAGTGTAATTCTTATCTCAAATAACACACAACAGAGTCTGAACCCCTACTGCCAAATCCAATATGACAGCTCAGCCATTTCAGTGAATATTTTAAAAAGAGTGTCAGCATATTGTGTTGCTCTGCTGACTCAATTGTGATTTATTATTTACCATGATTTGGTCCAGTCACAGGCTAGGAAAAGGGCATTTTCATGAGAGCCAGCCCTTGCCACCAAGGGACACAAGCAACCATTAGCAAGCCCTCTGGACACTAAGAAAACTGCTGATTCATGACTACATTCCTGAAGCCCATAGGGCTACAGGAGAGCCTCAGTATACTCAAACACACCATGAGGAGAGGAAATGGAGTAGAGAGGACGCTGTCAAATCAATCAAACTGGAAGTGCCTCTGTGGCCCAGGGACTGGCCTCCCGCTATGAGATAGAGATGACTTCATTTGTAGGTCTTCAGGTGGTGCAGAGCCATTTTCGTAGATAAATAGAAAATCTGTATTGTATGTAAAAACAGGACAACATCTGTATTTATCAATCAGCAGGCTGCAGAAATCTCAGCAAATCCCTAAAGTGGAAATTTGATCTAGTACAAATGGCCTTGTGTGCATTCGTCCCTGCAGCATTCACGTGTCAAAAAAGATCAAGCGAGACTCTTGGATGGTTTTAATAGCCCTATGTCTCCATTGGCTCTGTACAGTTTCCCAGATCTCATGTATGCTGACTCTGAGAAAAAAGACATGTAGGTCAGATTACAACATTCTTACAAGATAAGGTCGACTAAGCTCCTATAAAGGGTTAGCAGTTGCATCGCTTGGAGGACAAAGCCTGGGTTGAGAAAGGATATTAATTGTGTTAGCATGTTGGATGGAATATGCATTGAAGGTTTTATGACCTATTGTCTATTTAAAACATGTGTGTTTGTGGCCATCTATGAGGTCATTCAGTCCACATTTCCTTTGTTATGACCAGAACAAAACAAAGGTTGCAGCCCCCCCCCCCCTTTCAAACCGGTAGCTTCTGAACTGCAGACCTGTGTGTATATCTGATAACAGCCTTGTGTCTAATTAGTCTGCAGGCTGCAAGTTGATTTCCCTAACCAGTGCTGCTCAATTTCACAATTCATTCTTATTCATGCAGCAGCATCAACCCCCACCCACACAAACTTTTTGTGTTTCTAATGAATTCCCTCACAGTTGTCACTAAGCATATAGTGGGTCATATTTTACACATTTAAGACAAATTGGCAATGAGCTTGATTGGAATTTCCAAAGCAGGTAGTTAGGCATGTTCTTCCATTACTGGAGTACTGAGTTCCTTCTCCCTGACACATTATAATTCCATTCTCTCTCTAAACGTTCCTTTCCTTAAATTATGTTGTATTCAGTATTGGGACTAATTTTCTAGACACAAACTAAGCCTTGGGAATAAAGAAAGTACTTTTAATGGAATATCTCTGATTCGCACACATTAGATTGTCAGCAACAACATTGATCCAATGAAGAGGCATCACTGAACACTGCTGTACTGTAATGCATATGATTTACTGCCATTGGGAGAGTGTCTTTTAATTATCTGGTATGTTCTAAGTCATGGCTTTGAAAACAATAACCTCCCAGTCTGGGTGCTATCCATCTTGCTGTCAGTGTCAATAGTTCTTATGCATAATAAGAACTATTGACGTATTTCCTACTCTTCGGATAGAGCATTACCTTTTAAAGTCAGGGCTCACTTTTCAGTTATTAGTCTAATGAGCCATTATCCAGTTACCACTATGAGCTGTCTATGCTGGTTACCTTCCCTGCACATTTATGTTGTTCTATTTCCTGACCTACGCATGGGACATGTTTGACCTGCACCCTTATCCTGTCTCCTTCATCCAGAGTATCTCTCATTTACCCCTCCTCTTCACAGCTCTGTCACTCCAACCCTCTCTCTGATTAATCACACACAAATGTTCCCAGCAGCCACTGGGGCTGTTTGTTGTGATAGCCCCAGAGTGAAGGAGTGCAAATAAATAAGCGCTAGGTGTCCTCCATGCCAGACAGTGATTAATGAACGAGGGATGAGGGGAGATGGTGGAGAGCAAGCGCACACTCGTTCTCCCTCCTTTGTTAATTCACAGTCCCCATAGCCCCTTTAATTTGCTTTCAGCTTCAATGTTGTTTTTTATATTTCTAATTTAACATGTCTGCGTTGTTTGAAAACTGACCAGAACATTTAAACATAAAGGTGGAGATATATAGAACCCGCACTACAGTATTGGGGCGTCCCCTGTTGCAGAGTTGCGGATCTCTTCGTTGCAAGTAGCTGCACATGTTTGTGCTGAAACTGAGAATTCCCATTCTCAGTAATCTGTGAGAGAAACCTGATGCTGAGGGCACGCCAACTGTCACGCTGTTTGCAGCTGTGCAGGGAGAAAGGGAGAAGGGAGATAAAAGGAGACAATAATCTCCATAAACAGAAAGGTAGGCTAGGTCAACTGTAAAGGGAGCGAAGTCTTAATTATCTGCCAGATTTCTGCCGGTATGGAAATCATCTTCGTAGAGGTTAGCTGGCTGTGCTTTTTCCTTGAACGGATTCTCCACAAAAGCTCGCCTAGATCTCTCTGACACCCATGAATCACAGTAAAACATCGCACTAAAACATCTTCACAAAAAAAAGATGACAACCTGTTGGTAACTTCATTCCGTGGCTCTGCAGCGCTGTACCCCAGGGGCCCAGGACTGAACGATGCAACTCATTAAATAACAAAAAGGCCTGGCCATGCTTTATGGCTCCTGCTCGGTTCTTCCCCACCGTGTCTAAGCCATCAGCAGCCAAGCCAGGATTAGCTGCACATCCTGTGTGTTTGGGGATGCCATTGAAGGGGCAATTTAAGAAACTGCAAACAGAAGACAGCACTAACTTCAACCCCCACCGTTTCCAAGTCCTGCCTTTTCAGTACTTAAGACGGAGTCTTCCAGTCTTGCCTTGGCCTCTAGCATTGTTGGGAGATAGGAGGCTAGACTTTGCGGTGCTGTTTGGGGTGTTGGGTGAAATTGTTGTCTGAGTTTTACTGTTTTATTAGTCACATAACTAGCACAGGAAGCAGGAAATTTGAAGTTTTGCACCTACCTGTGGGGTTGCTAGTAAACAAAAGCTTTCATGGGAACAGACAGCAAGATTATTTCAAGAAAAACGTAATTGGTAGTGGCACATTGCTGCTGGTTTCATCTGGTGTGTATTTTTGTTGATGCTAACGCTTGCACCAGTGTGACAGGTCATTATACTTCATAGTTTATTAATGAAATAGGAAAGTTCTCTTAATTTGGACTTCAAAGCAAGTCAGCCAGCTGTGCAGGCATTTGTATGCTTAACACGATTCATAATTAGGTTAGCCCTTTTAATCAGGTTGGTTTATTGTCCCTGTTTAAAATTTCTGGGCACTCTTTTTACCTTAATATCCATATGCAATTACTACATACAAAATAGATAAAGGGATTTCTTTATTTTTTCCTCTAACATCTACAGAGGGTGGAAAAAGTGCTAAAACAGTCGCCATTTCCAAACGCACTAAGGACTCAGGGATTTTCTCTCCCCGTTTCTTTCTTTTTAATTAGAATGTTTTCCATTTAGACTTGAACTGCTTCATTTATTTTGGGCTGGCTGGGGATTCCTGGGCCAGACTCGCTGAGGGAATAAAGCAATCCCTGCCTGGGCTCAGCACGACCCAAGCCATCATTTTTCAGTGTTCCACTCTCAGGCTCAAAATGATTTACCTTCATTCAGACAGCTGCTGACTGGCTCCTGGCCAAAATGCTAAGCTCAGAGAGGGATCACACAAATGCTCCAGCAAGGCACCTCAGAGCCCAGTCCTTTATTTTCTCACACCATCCACATTCAGCACTTTTTATACTTTCATCTCTTCCTTCTGCTTATGTGTCAATTACCTGTTTTTTTTTATCACATCCTCACTCTGGTTAAACCCATCTGTTCTCCTTGTTTCTTCATCATCTTTCTTAAATAGTTTATGCCTCTCCATCCCTCTTGTCAGTGCCTTTGACAATCTGTAACACTCCAGTGTTGCTTCTGCCACTTTATTCTCAGTAGAATATAAAGTTTGTGTGAAGGCACTTCCTGGTACATTTAGAAAGCAATTCCCAGCAATTCTCATTTATATCTGAAAATTCAAGAATATTATGGCAGTTGTGTGAGAAAGGCATATGCACACATATGTAAAGCATATGGCAACAATGGTCTATTAGACTCCAGTACTTTCCCTTTGTAGCATATTTCTAGCGTCTAACTTAGTTCCACTATTTTCCGCTGATGAAATAGTACTGTGTTACATTTTAGACTATAAATTCATGGTTTGTTTGTTCAACTTTCATGGTTTGCTTTGCGGTTAAATGAGTCAGACTAGTATATCATGCTCTCTCAGAAAGGGGGAAGGTGACTCCCCTTTAGTGGCCATATTTCCAACCACTTTGTTCTATAAAATGCATGCTGATGTTATCCAGTTTAGACAGAATTGAAAAATGCCATTCTTTATGTGCTGGAGAAATATAGCACTTTGCAGTCATGTCATACGTTATGGTATTAGCCTGGCCTGTACCCTGTGAGACCCTGCCAGGAATGGTGCCTTCCAGTCTAGAGGCCAGACTGTTGATAATATTAAGCTTAAGCTAAACTTAGACGTTCGAGAGAAGACTTTAGGTAGGGTTAAAATATGCACATAACTTGAAGTACATTGACGGCTAACTAGGTCACGGAGACAGGGTAGCGGTGTTTTCGGGTCTTAGGTTTACACTGTAAATTGGTTTAGAACAATCTGAGATAAGCCTGTAATTACAAACTGTAGCCATTGTGGCCAGATTCCATGTGGTTTATTTTCATTTTGGTGTAAAATATGCTATCACAGCAATCCTAAATGCTTTTGTGTCAGCTAGTATGATCATTTCTGAGCTATGAATTCCCTCGTCATCCAAAAAAGGAGAAAAACAGACTAGTTTCCATTTTCATTTGGGTGTAATAGATATGGATCAGTGGATGCAGCTGAGGCAGACACAGCACCTGACAGATTCTACAAAGCTAGAGCCAAATTCCTCTCAGGCTGAACTGCAACAGAGAAGGGAAGGCATGAGAGCTTCCACACTTGACTGTTAAACTGTACTGAAAGCCCTAAAAGAGTGGGTAGAGAATAAGAGAACGCAGAGAGAGTAGAGAGAGAGGGTAAGTAGGGACAGAGAGAAAGAGAGAGAGGGAGAGTGGGGAGTGAGAAAGGGCTAAAAAAGAGAGCAGTGAGAGTAGAGGTTGGAGGGAGGGAGTGATGAGAAAGAGAACAAAGAGAGAATGGGAGAGGGAGTAGTTAATGATGAATGAATTAAGAAGACAAAGGAGTTAAATCAAAAGAGAGAAAGCAATGTGGAGAGAGTGAACAGTGATGGACAGGAGTTGTTTTTATCTGAAGTGTGTGGTGCCATGAGGCGAGCTGTTCATGTGGACAGCAACAGGGGAAACCATGCGCACAGTTGAACTGATATCATATGTCACTTTTGCTATTTGTTCATGCTCAGTTGGAGCGAGTGTGTACCAGTAACTCCATTACAGGGAGGTATGGTGCTAGAGACCCATGAGCTCCCTCTGTCCTTCTGCTGGTTTCATTTCCCTTCATGGGAAAGAAATTTCATCCTTGTTTAGTCCACAAACAACACAGCGTCGTGTGTCTGTGGTTATCTAAAGAAAGCTTGTTTACTCCACATATATCCTGGCCTGGCATTCCGCTGGCATAACATGTATAGCTACAGTTGCATGACTGAGCATGTGTTTGGATGAAGCTAACCTTAGCCAAAGGCTTGGAGTAGAGGGTTTGTGTGTACTTAGACAACTGTCAAACATGAGACCATGACAGAAGGGTTTTTAATGCTCAGAAATACCCACAAGCACTTAATGCACATGTTTAATCCATAGTTCGGTGTAAGCCAGCAAAATGAAGTGGAGGCTCAGGAGTGTTGACTAGCGGCCTCTTGACCCTACTACTAAATCTCAGCACAACACGTGGCCTGGACTTGGCTGCTGTGGAAGGTGACATCATCTTTCGGTGCACTTAGCATGATGTAACCATTTTCTTAATCAGCAGAGGAAGACACTGTCACCACGTTACCTGCAGCAGTTACTAGTATTACAAGTTAGAATTGCAAATACAACAGAATGTAGACGTCACCTCTTGTACCTCTGAAAATGGTGTATAAAGGTGTTGATGCTTATTTCTTGCATTTTTTGGTTTAAACATTGAATGAAAGTTGGTTTACCAGGTTAATGGTAGTCCTTAATGACATTATTACATTATCTTACCCATTAACTGCAGCAGAACTGCCTTCTGCTCTAGCAGTGGGTGATATCATCAGACTCACAAAAACAGAAGCCGAATCTGTGACGGCCTCAGGACACAGCTTCAGCAATCAGCATTCTGAATTGGCCTACAGATCAATAATGGTCATTAAGGAGTCAGGATAAAGCTTCTTTTTTTTTTTACTTACTTACATCCCTAAAAAAGAAAATGCACAGGTAAGTGTGAATTAATGTGATGTTCACTTTTCTGCTAGTGTCTTCATTAGCGTAGGCTGAATGCTTTTTCTTGAAAAACAAAAGGTGAACTCGTGTTACATTAAAAGATATCTGAGTGGGACAAGGGGTGGGCACAGATGGGTGTGCATGGGTAATGTAGTCTGATATCAGCCTGGGTGATCTGATCCCTGTCTGAATGGCCAGAGCACTGTTATCTTGTCAGGTGAAAAAAAACACCCTGATACTAAAAAGCAAAATGTCAAGGATAGTAAATAGGGCCAACCTGGCAATTAGCCCCAAGGACTATCTTGACAACAAGAGAAAGAGTGGGGGTGAGAGAGAGAGAGGTGGGGTGGGGCAGAGAAAGATCCTCACAAACAAGCTAATGGGTCTACAGGGCTAATGACTCCACTGGCCAGAGGAATTCTTCTTGCTAATTTGACAAAAGCTGAATAGTAGAAAACAGGGTCTGGGGATATTATTGACAACAAGCCAAATGGTTTTGGTCCACCCAAGAGTAAAAGGTGGCGTACACATGATAAATGTATCGACTTACACACATTTACACAAATATCCTACATGTCACCCCCTCATACAGGCACATTTCCATTCTGTCATTGGTGAAAGCTTAAGGAGCCTTTTGTAGCCATGGACAGAACACATTGCATTTATCTTCAGTGGCATGGTGTGTGGGTAGGCAGAGTGTGCACTTGCATATGAGCCAGTGTTTTGGTAAAGCTTTGAATTGCCTATGCTTTTTATTATCAGTGCACAATCACCTCTGATTTACCAGCAAATTCTAAAACTTGCCTGCATCCAGGAATTCATAACAGTTGCCCATGACACCTCCAGCACTGCTCTGTTTCTATTTCTGTAACTTAGTTTGAATTTGGATATTACTGCATTCAGTTAAACCCACAACTAGACCACAAAACCTTATTCTTTACATTTTCTGGCCAAAAATGTGCTCTCAGAAATGCAGTGTAAAGATATGCAAGGTAAAGCTGAATGCTAATCGCTTTAATGTCACTAACCTAGTCGAATCTTTTATCATCTTTTAGCAAGAAAACATTGAGTTTGTGAAGAGTTTGTTAACTAATACAATTAACTAAATTATGATTAAAGTTGTATTACGTCACTCCTAAATGAGCTGAGTGTACGTTTTCATTATGACATACGCTACCGGTCAAAAGTTTTAGAACACCCCAATGTTTCAAGTTTTATTTAATTGAATTTTAAACAGTTCAGGTCCAATGAATAGCATGAAATGGTACAAAGGACAGAGCTGAACTGCGAGAGGTTTAAAACTTGTAA
>JBBPCW010000001.1:27049142-27068146 GCA_037974425.1 Phenacogrammus interruptus
ACACACACACACACACACACACACACACACACACACACACACACACACACACACACACACACACACACATATACATTCTGGGCAGGGCCTGAGGCTTAATGCAAAAATGGCTATGTTGGGACAGCAGCATTCTTCACAGTATGCATTCAACAGCTGTTTCTTTTAAGTCCTGAAAATGGTTTGAATTCCGACCACAGATACCGAACAGCTCATTCTCAGTTCAGTGCCCAGACTGTAAAGCCACAAGGGCGTCCAAATTAAGACCACAGCACCTTCCAAACACCCACAAATGAAGACAAGGGATACACTTGCAGTCCTTGAGAATGATTAAGTGAGAACAGTTTTGTTGTGGCTTTGTTCCAGTTTAGCTCAACATTTTGATGTCTGTATTGGCAGTCTCTGGCATAAATCTGCTACATAACAGACTTTTTTGTTTTAGTTGTAGAATATCATACAATTTCCGTATTTTTCAACTAATTGAAGTTAAGAGTTATTACTTTTCACTTGGAATGTGATTCAGGTGTAATAATAAAACCAAATACTTCATTATATATATATTGAGCAATACAATGCATTTACATTCAAATTACATTCCGTATAATTAATGTATTATTATTAATCGGTTCTAGCTGCAAACACTAATGTGGCATTGATTATTCAGAATGTATAATTCTGACAATTTCAGAACAGTGAAAAGTGAAAAAAACTGATTTACACCATGTTTTGTCATTACTGGTAAAAATTGCAACTTAAGAGTTAAAATGCTGATGCAGTAAAGAGTCCAGAGCATGATGGTAAATCTTCTAAATCGGTATCTTGCACTGATACAAGAGAGAAAATATTGTAGTGAATTGCTTTCTGTGTGCCATTCTTCTGGTTTTAGTCAGAGTCACTTTAAGTGTGTGTGCATTATTTGATGTATGGAAGGAGATTGCTGCAGTAGCAAACTGTCCCTGTGGACTGGGGCTAGTGGAACAGATTGTAATGATAGTGCTGCAGAATGCAGCAGCATAAACTTTCACGTGTCCAAGGAATCCACAATGAGCTTCTGCTTTGTTGGCTCAAGGGTTTGTGGTATTTATTTTGCTAATGATGCATTAAGTAGATTTCTGCACACAGCAGGAATGTCTACTATTCAGACTGACTAAGGATTTGTTATGAGAATTCCAATTTTATACAATACACTTTCGAGGATTTTCCCAACATATCAATGTCATATACAATATGCACTAAGTATCCAAGCCCTGGTTAAAATGGTCTTTAAGGACTTTTTCTTTGTTTCCTCAGGCTGAAGTGTGCTCAGGGACTGTCGCTGAAGTCATCCAGTCAGTGGTGAATGGAGCAGACGGGTGTATTTTCTGTTTCGGCCACGTCAAGCTTGGTAAGCTCCACCACTCCAACTGATATATGGTCTTAGCTCATCATTACATCTCATTAATTACTGATGGGTGTAATAAGGAGCAATAGGTTTTAGGGCCAATGGTTTGGTTAAGAGAATTTATTCTGCTTATTGGCAAAGCGTAAAAGAAAAAGCTTCTCATTTCCTTAAAAGAGTTGAATGCCATTCTCAAGTGAACTGAGCAGGTGTGTGTGTTCGCATTTGTGTGTGATGATTGCAGTAGGCCAGAGGCTACTGAGTATAATTAAAATCTTGGTAATTGACCCTCAAACTGTTTGAGGGTCCTGGGTCATTGCCAGTGCTATTCATTCCTGCGAATTGTTGCAAAACGTTCTTGCCATATTCAAAATCAGCCATTACTATTGTTCCCTAATATATTTGAAAAACAAACTGTGACTTTGCTGTTCTCTTCATGCAGAGAAAACATATTTTGCTTTTGTGACACTCATAACACTTTCTTATCACAGCTTTCATATAAAAGATAAATGGTAAATGTTTAATATAAACATATATATTGTTGTATAATACATGTAAAAATATATTATATTATATTATATTGTATTATATTATATTATATTATATGACACATGAATTAGATCATCAAATAGCTTGACATGGTACCTTCATAATCACATTTACCACATTGCATCACCAGCAAAAAAGGCTTGAGCAGTCATCATGCCAGAATCAACAGATTTCTCTCGCCCCCTCACTAGGCAAGACATACACCATGATTGGCAAAGACAGCTCTTCTCAGAACCTTGGCATCGCGCCCTGTGCCATCTCTTGGCTCTTCAAGCTCATCAGTGAGCGCAAGGAGAAGACCGGTACACGCTTCTCTGTACGGGTCTCTGCTGTGGAGATCTACGGCAAAGACGAGAGTCTGCAGGACCTGCTGTCTGATGTCTCCACAGGCAGCCTGCAGGACGGACAGTCCCCTGGGGTCTACCTGCGAGAGGATCCCATCTGTGGGACACAGGTTGGTGGTAACTTTCTGTTTACTTTTTTCCCCCACGGTCCATTTTAACGTGTTTTTTGTGTCAGGGAACGATCAATCAGTTGGTACAAATGAATGAGAGCCGATCAGTGATGAAAACGCAAAAGGAAAAATGTGCATCATGCTGAAATAAGAATGCCATGAACTGGAAAGTAACAATAATGGCACAATATATAATAGGGGTATTAGTAATGTTTATAAATGCCATATGTCTCATAAAGGAAGCAGCATTTTAATATGACTAACCTGAACTGAATTTCAACTGAGCACTGTGATAATCAGAAGGTGGCAGGTCTTATGAAAATGGAGAAAGCTACTCTGAGATTAGGCCAACCTCCACTTTCTCTTTGATCAGATACTTATCAGACAATTTTGCTCCCAGGAAATTGGAAATCGAATCTGTCTCACACAAAAAAGGATGCCCCACCCCTTCTTGGTATATGTGAAGTGATCTCTGTATGATCATATCTACAGTCTGAATGGCTTGTGTTTAATCACACCTCACCTTGCAGTAAGTAGCAGTTACTGTGGTGTGTTTTAATGTAGCCTTGGCCTGGCAGGCAGCTGTTCTTATGGTTTTTCCTCCAAGGCCCTACTGCATCCATCTGTGGGTGCTGCTGCTGTCTCTCTGCCTACCCCTTCCCCCACCAATCCCTTCACTGGAGGAGGGTAAATAGTAGGGGGTAGTTGGCGTTTGGGGGGTGGGGGTACGGGGTAGTTGAAAGTGCTGCCAGGTGTTGGTGTCAGATGTTGTTTTTTTGGGGGTCCATATGAGGCCAACACTTCAAAGGCTGCCTGGAGGCTTGTGAAGTTGAGATACGGGGAGTCAGGCTCCACTCGGTGTTCCTCTCAGTGTTCTCCTCTTTCTCCAGCTCCACGGCTGGCTGCTTGGGGAGATGACTGCCCATTACTGCTTATGTCAAGCTTGAGTTTAGTCTGTGTAGGGCTGATGATAGCATTTTGTCTATAAAACATTTGAAAATGGAAGCGAAAATGATTGTAATTTTTTTCCTTTGCCCAAATGTTGTCAGTTTTCAAGATGTATTTGGTGTCTCATGTTTTACTGTGGATCTAAAAGGATAATGTAGCTAGAAGGTAATAGAAATGCCAGTCCACCTGTATGCCTGTATTATCACTCCACGGATGTTGTTCACCAGTGGCCATTCCTTTAATGGCCCTCTTTCCTCTGAATTGGGTCCTCAGCCTGCTGCTTCCCTTCACCTTTATCATGGTTTTCGTCTTTTCGCCCACCCAGGGGTGTTTTCTCATGGTCATTGCTACCCACAAGGGAGGCTCTTTCCTGGGGCGGAGATGCTATATTTTCCCCTCTTGATATACTGTTCTCTGAGCCTCTTAATAATCTTTCTCCCTTTATATGCATATTTGTCTCCCTGATTGCCCCCGAGACCCGGTCTAATGGGCTAGCTGTGTGTAGAGTGGCGCAATTAGCGTTCACTCTCCCCTTCAGTATCAAGGCTTTTCTGTTTGTCATCATGGATTTCATGTTTTTTACGCACACACACACACGCACATGCAAACGCACGTATGCTTGCAACCACACAGACACACACCGGTGTATGCATATCTTTTTGACTCCACTATTGCATTTGCATTTTTGTACACATTGCAAATTTGAATTTTGGTACGTATTTATATTTGGTATAGTTCTCAGTAGATGAGAGCTGAAAGATTAGTGTACTTTTCAAATCATAAGGTGCTGTAGTTTCAATTTGCATTTAGCATTCAGGCTCACAAAAAAGGAAGCAATAGACCTGGGGTGTAAGGTATTGAAAATAATCACACTGGTGATATTGGTCCAAAAAAATAACAATATTTGTCCCAAATTGTTCATCCCAGTAATGTCCAGTAATTTGTTGTGTGTACTAGAGCTGTTACTATCAATTATGTTTTTGATAGGGGGGCAGGTGGTGGGTGTTGGGGGGTGGTATGGGGTGTCGGTGCGCACATGCAAAGCCTTGGCCGTCGTCCAGGGGGGTTGCAAATTTACTGATAGAATAATTGAGTATTTGTAGCGACTATAATGTTGTAGTGCATTATACTACACTACACTGTAGTAGTAAATGCACCGTGTTACATGATCTGTTACTGCCTTGTACTTTGGTCTTTATTTACACTTTTGTATTCTTCATACCATGCATGTAGCTAGAAGTACTGATGCACTTAAGATAAGGTTGAATTTGCTCGATGTCCCTATTCTTCAGCTCCAGAATCAGAGTGAGTTGCGGGCCCCCACAGCAGAGAAGGCTGCCCTGTTCCTGGACGCTGCCATCGCAGCTCGCAGCACTAGCCACCCTGAAGCAGATGAAGATGACCGGCGCAATTCACACATGCTCTTCACCCTTCACATCTACCAGTACCGCATGGAGAAAAGCGGCAAGGGTGGAAGTAAGTGACTGTTTTAGTGTGTGTATGTGTGTGTGTCTGTGTGCGTGGTTAATTGTCTCCTCACACATTTCAGTGATGGCCAAACCCCACTGTACCATTAATCCATGCTCTACATTTCCATTTACTTTCCTTCCTCACTTTTCGTACTCACAGAGGAGGAGAACTTCATCTCAAACTCATTAATCTAATAGCTGAGATATTACAGACCAAATCAGAGCAATCCCTTCACCCTCTCATTTCTCTTCTCTCTCCATCATGTAGAAGGTAAATCAATCAGGTCTGCCTTGACCACTTCATTAAACTTTAATGGGAATTTTAACAGACAGTAATAATTCATGAGCAGCTAACGACCATAATCATAGTGTAGAAGTACCTGTCACAGAGTGATGCTGCGGTGCTCATTAGCATAGGTAAATGCTGAGTATCCGATAACACAGGAATAACTCTGCATGCTTAATAAGCCCCCTTGTTTCAAACGGACATGGACAGCTGACTACAAGCTTTTAGAAGAACAGAGTACAAACACAGCACTGAAATGAAGGGAAGACTGTAGCCAACCAGCCCCCCTCAGCAATTATGTAAATGCATTTTGAATGCATCATGTGAGAATGTCTTCATGCCCTCTCAGTACCCCTCAGTACATTGCTGATGACATGAAGAATAAAAGTTATATGATGGAAGGAAATTACTTTTTTAAGAGATTTTGTACCGTGTGCTCCACTGAAATCTCTTAATTTCCAAAGTTCACTAAAGGTTATAAGACATCATACTTTTACCCCTTAAGCTTGAAGGGCCCACACTTCACTTCCACACTCTTCTGACTTAGAACATTAGTTATTATTTTTATTCATATTTAATTGTTTTTGAACTTGGCTTTTTGTGATTTTATAATTTTCTAAGATTCATTTCAGGTTTGTTGACAACAGTGTGTTCTGTATATTCAATAACACTGTAATATTTAACTCTCCTTGAAGTGTACTCATTTTAAAATGAGCTGTTCTCATAGTAGTTACCAACTGTAACGCTAAAGACTGATTCATCAAGCAGATCAGATTTAATAGATTCATGACTTTAATAGAATTTTTTGTAAATTTTGTAAGCAAGTAATCATGACAGCTCTGATGTGAAATGCCCTGCATTATCCAGCATTACACTATTCGTGCACTTTATGATTTAAAGTTTATGGTTGCACTTTTGTGTTCTACATATCATGCACATTTCACCACTGAGAATGGCTACGGGTTTCTCATATTCTGACAGAAATGCTGTATTGAAAAGAACCAGCTCCGTCACTTTTTCTCAGCTCCAGAATGTTGAATGTCATGGCAGAGAAAGCAGCTAAGGCTAAGCAGCTATAACTCTAAAATTAATAACTGAATAATCTTGCAGTTTAAGGAGTTAACTTTTCAGTTTAATTACATGTTCAACAAGTGGATTATTTACTTGCATGTGTTTAGTATCCGTGGCAACGACAAAATGTTTGTTTACTATGTTTAATGACTCCACAAGGGAATGATGAATTACACGTCTTTTGACTTACTCGCAACATATTCTGTGTGTACTGTGTGTGTGTGTGTGTGTGTGTGTGTGTGTGTGATCTGTAGCTTAGACAGTATATAGCTGTTTAACTGCTACGGTCAGGTTTGAATCATATCAGTCTACAAAGATTACTAAGGAATACATCACACCCAGCCATGTAGGTGGTACTTGTATGTAGGTGTGTGCTCCTCTTTACATGTCCCGACATTACTTCAGAGTGGGTGTGTCGTGCTATAAGTTCTCTGACGATATTCGGGTTTGTCACTGCAGGATTTTATTTTCTATTGCATGGGCAGCTGTGGTACTAAATTAGCTACTAAATCTAAAGGTGATGGCCTAGTGGTAGGATACTTGCCTCTGCACCAAGAGGTCATAGGTTCAAATCCTACCTTCAGCACACCACCACTGGGTCCCTGAGCAAGACCCTTAACCCCAAGTTGCTCCAGGGAGACTGCCCCCTGTAGTTAGGGAATGGAAGTTGCTTTGGATAAAAAGCGTCTGATAAATGCTGTAAATATAAATGTGACTTTTTCTAACCTTTATGCCCTCCTTCTGGTTCTTAATGGACAGTTTTCAATTCTCTCTCTCTCTCTCTCTCTCTCTCTCTCTCTCTCTCCCCTAGTGTCTGGAGGTAGAAGCAGGTTGCATCTCATAGACCTGGGCAGCTGTGAGAAGGTGCTTAGTAAGAGCAGAGATGGAGGAGGTGGCTTATGTCTGTCCCTCAATGCCTTAGGCAATGTCATTTTGGCTTTGGCAAATGGAGCCAAACATGTACCATACAGGTAAGTGAAAACAGGTTTTTAAAATATGGTTTACATAAACAGCTTATATTTTAAGATACAAAGATGCCAGGTGGAATCTGATATTGTGCAAAATGTTCAGTAGCTTTTTTCACAGTTACATTCCATGTGGACATGTAGACGTGCCTTTTAGAGGTTTATTGTGATTCCATTTTCCAAAGACGTAATAGAAAGAGTGAACACAGAATCAAAACTGTCAGCAACAAGACGTAGCATGTTAGGTTGTGTTGACGGGTTTATTATCAGGTTGGTACGCTGCTAATGTCTCGGTTCATGCTGATCATACTTGAATCATTGTGTGAGTGATCATATATGACTTAATGTGGAGACACTTCCTACCTCCTTTTTGAATTTACTTACAATGTGTGCTTTCTGGTTTAGATTAATTGCATAATTAAGAATGAAGGGGAAAAAACCTTGGTGAAAAATAAGCACTATTCTGGTTAATATTGTAATTGACAATTGTGGACAATTTTGGGACACGTTCAATTTTTCAGACCAGGCAGCACGTAAAGAAATTCAGTCTGTAGGCACTGTAAACACCTGAAGAGATGTTGATGACATTCTGTATTTTTGTGGACATTTTGTATTGTTCAGGGACAGCAAGCTCACAATGCTGCTTCGTGATTCGCTTGGAAACATCAACTGCAGGACGACAATGATAGCACACGTCTCAGACGCCGCAGCTCATTATGCTGATTCTCTCACCGCTCTCCAGCTGGCATCTCGAATCCACCGTGTGAGGAAGAAGAAGTCCAAGGTCAGTGGAACTTTAAAGCTTTACATTTTTTGGTGTATAATTCCAACAATTTGCCGGAGTATATTTGCCGGAGTATATTCACAGTATGCATACTGTATACTGTATTTTGAAAAAGAGGTGATAGTTGTAGTTTTACGGTCTGCTCATCAAATCCATGTAGATTTTGGTAACAAATATTTGAACGTTCATGCTGACGGTTACATTACATTACCATCATGCTATTTTTCACAACAGCATAGGACTGCTTATCAATAGTTAAAAAGCATTAAATCAGAGCTAGTTTTCGGAATTCCTGCTATCTCATAATCATGTAATCAATAGAGGGTCATAATGTACATAATCAAGGAAATAATTGACCAGCAAATACACAGTAGAGAACTAGAATGATAATACCTCTGCACTGCAATTCAGGCTTAATTACTATTCCTAACAGCTTGATCGTTCATGTTATTGATGTTGATTTCTGCTATTGATTAAATCTTTTTACTTGGTGGTTTATAGTCGTCTCTTTGTTTGTGTAGTATGCATCCAGTTCTTCTGGAGGTGAAAGCTCCTGTGATGAGGGAAGGATTCGCCGACCACCACATTTAAGACCTTTCCATCCTCGCACTGTGGCCCTGGATCCAGATCTGCCCTCTTTACTCAGTGATCCAGACTACTCCTCAAGCAGTGAACAGTCATGTGACACTGTCATTTACGTCGGCCCTAGTGGTGCTGCAATCTCGGATCGAGAACTCAGTGATAATGAGGGTCCTCCAGCCTTTGTTCCTATAATCCCCTCCCTCAACAGAAAGCAGCGTAGCAAGGATGGACCAGCTGACCGTGACCATTTTAAGTGCAACACGTTTGCTGAACTTCAGGAGCGACTGGAATGTATTGATGGGAGTGAGGGACCAACCACTTTTGTTGGGGAAACTAGAGGAAATCAAACAAGCCCTATGATGGACATTAGTGCAACAAAGCCCAAAGAAGGGACTGTATCTCTATCAGTCTCCCCCAAGGTTTCTGCCAAAACACCTTCCTCCCAGTTGGATGGTGTATCATCCAAACAGCTCCATTCTGCTACCAGTAAACTGCCCAGCAGCCCGAAACACAAGTCCAAATCCGAACATTCCAAATGGCCAGGTGCCACCACATTAGATAGAGACATGCCTGAGAATATGTATTGTTCAAGGAACGATGGTGAAAAAGGCCTGGCATCGGAAAACTCTCCTGCATCCTCTCCAGGGAAACAAGGCAAATTATCTGCATTACAAATCCCAGAGCCAGTGGTGAGGGAAAAAGTCTTTTTAAACAAAAAACAGCTTCCCAAGCCTGCCCCTCCACCCCCACAACAAAAAGAAACTATAAGACCTAATGGGGAGACAGAAGAAATGTCTGCCACAAGAGTTCCACCCATTGGAATGAGCCATCAAACTCAGAAGCAGTGTGATTCAAGCAGCAATTCTCCTCTTTTGAGCAGGGTCCATCACCTCAATCCCAAGACTCCACTTGAAGTGTGCCAACTAAAGTCTACACTTAGGGAAAGGTGCATGGACAGAGATATCCTGAGAACTACAGTAACCCTCCAGCAACCAGTAGAGCTGAATGGAGAAGATGAACTGGTGTTCACACTTGTAGAAGAACTGTCTATTGGAAATATTGTGGACAATGGGAGACCCTCTAGCATCATAAGCTTTAACAGTGATTGCTCTGTACAGGCCATTGCATCAGGGTCTAGGCCTGTAAGTATCATAAGCAGCATCAATGATGAATTTGATGCATATACTTCCACTGTGGGTGCATCCGAGGTGAACATTGAAATGGTAGCACCCTTGCAGGAGGAAACACGCGCCTCACTGGATAGCCGTAGTTCCTCTATCGGTTCTTGGCTTAGTGAAGTAAGCGTCTGCACATTAGAGAGTGAAGGAGCACAGTCTGCAGATGTCTTTCTCATTGATGGTACACATATTGGCCCAGAAAATGCATTCTACCTGGATTCCCTTGGCATGTTCCAAAGCAATCCTCAAAAGGAGCCCAAGAGCTCACTGAATGATAGTGGCTTTAGCTTCTCAGAACAGGATAGCGACAGTGCCACTTCAAGTAAGCTCTCCCTTAGTAAATGCTCATCCTCCCCAGAATCCATAAAAACATCTATGAGAAATTCACCCAAACTGTCAAAGTCAAATAATGTTAATTCATCCCCAACCCAGGTCTTGCAAGACCCTTACAGTTTTCAGTCTAGTCTTCCTAGGAAAATAAAACCTACCTCATCCACACTTCAGAGTAGCAGCAGTAACAACAGCAGCTGGAGACGTGAACCCCCAAGGCTAGAAGAAAAACCAGATGACCCATGGTTTCGGATTGAGAGCGTTTCAGAGTTGCCTGTTCCTACAAATTCAGGTTCTTATTCTAAACTACTAAAAAATGGAATTAGTGGCATTCCATCTAGGAAAACGGGCACAAATTGCAACAGTATACCTCGCATACCCAAAACACTGGGGTCTACTCTATCGCAGAGAGTGGTAGACGGATGTGAAAAATCCAGCTGCAGCAAAAAGATAGAGCCTCTTAGCAAAATGCCACTACTCAGAAGAGGTGCAACCACACTCGGGACAGTTCCAGTCATCCATGCAACCATTGATGTCAAGGTTGGCCTGGACATTGGATCTTCAATGAGTAGTTTAAAGTTCTCATCTTTGGAAAAAAATGGAAAGGCAAACAGACAGGACACTAGCATGCTGCCAAAGCAAGGTAGTGCATCACCTCCTCCACCTCCTGTGCGTAAGTCCAGTCTGGATCAGAAGAATCGAATTCTGCTACCCCCAAGTGCCTTAAAGTCTGCATATGAGGCAGGAAAGTTCTCAGGACCTAGGCCTGCAAAGACTGAGAACGAATATGATGTCCGGCACAGAGGAGACTCCCACAGTTTAAAATCATCCAACTTGAAGTCAGAGCATGGTTTACTAAAAGCAACGTCCAGCCTCAAGGCCAGAGGAGTCCGAGGGGAATCTGGACAGTTGTATGGAAGCCAGATCTCACTAGAAAGGTGTGACAGTTTGACATCTTTGGGATCTAAACCTGTGCTCAGTCGAGAGAACAGCGGTGCCAGCCTCAATGGAAAGTCGAGCAGATCTGTGGTTAAGTTTGGATCACCTGTTTCCACGTCCTCCCCGATCAGTACATCACCACCTCCTGGTGTTAATCTAATAAACATGGCGAAAAATGGGCAAGTCAAAAGCAGCCTTAATGCAAGACCAGTGCCTGTAAATGGAAACAAAGCTCGTACATTATCGGCGAGCAATGCGAGAGCCCTAAGTTCCTCAACAAAGTCTCTTGCAGTATCTGGATCCAGGAATGCCAACCTTCCACCTTCAGGGAAGAGTGCATTACCTCGTTCAGCAGTGGGATGCAGTGGGAAACCAACAAGAGGAACAATTATGGGTACTAAACAAGCACTGAGAGCAGCCAACAGTCGTGTTAGTGAACTAGCAACAGGTAGTCAGCCTGGGAAAAACCTGGGAGGATCTGGTGATTCAGACAGTGGCAATGACAGTGGAGTGAACCTAAGTGATGACAAGCCCACGCCTATCCCAATACTGCCCTCTCCTTACAGCAAGATCACTGCCCCAAGACGGCCTCAGAGGTATAGCAGCGGGCATGGAAGTGACAACAGTAGTGTCCTGAGTGGAGAGTTGCCCCCAGCCATGGGCCGAACTGCCCTATTCTACCACAGTGGAGGGAGCAGTGGATATGAAAGTATGATCCGGGACAGCGAGGCCACTGGAAGTGCCTCATCAGCACATGATTCCATGAGTGAAAGTGGGATGTCTTCCTCTGGACGCACCAGGAGCTCCAAGCCACCCAAGAAAAGGTCAAATGGTGAGTGCCATTAGTGTGTTATTGTAGACATGCTTGTGACATTCTTTTTTCTCTGTTATATCTTCACAAAATGTTTTCTGTTTGATATTTTTTCACACATCATTCTCAGCTGACCACCCGTTTTAGTTAGTTGGTGTATAAATTTAGTTTACGGAACAAAGGCTTGGCTGTAAAATTGACACTGAATTTGTTCTTTCACAATTCATATGTCTCTGTTCATGAAACTAACGTTATTATTGCCCTTGTACAAATGCTTTACAAACTCCAGAAAAGAGATCTGCATAAAATCTGTTATCTCTCAATTTAAGTCTGCATTCTCATAAATATATACATACAGATGAGGAAGAAATCCTTTCGCTATGTCATTTCATATTTTCAGCCAGCCAGTCTGAGGTGCTTTGTACTTTACTTCAATTGAAACATCTCTGTCTTCTACCCTGGGCATGAATTCATCCATCCATTCACTTAATTTTTTTCACTCTTTTATGCCATTCTTTCTTTTGCTGTATCTCATGCTCCTTTATTTCACACCCTTTGGGTACTCTAGGACTTCAGAGACGGCGTCTCATCCCTGCTCCTCTGCCAGACACCTCGTCCTTGGGGAAGAAGGCTAGTGCCACAGGCCAGTGGGTGGACCTGCCTCCAATGTCGGGTCCATTGAAAGAGCCCTTTGAGATCAAGGTGTATGAGATTGACGATGTGGAACGGCTACAGCGCCGAAGACAGGAGGAGACAGTTGAGGTGAGCTAACTTGTCTGCCATGTGTTTGACACCATTGTCCAGGCACTCAGCTCTGATACAGTCTATGTGTAAACGATGCCAAATTGCAACTGTATCTCCACACATTGCAAATGTAATTTTCCTTACAATATATTAAAACTAGAGGTGGGCATAGATAATTTTTTTTTAATCTAGATTAATCTCATTGTAATCTTGAGATTAATCTAGATTAAAATGCCCCCCCCCCCCAAAAAAAAAAAAAGATCCCAATGCCTGTTTTTATAGTGTAAACCATAAATATGCCTCCAAATGCGAGAGAGAGAGATGATCCGCGCGTTCCGGAAAAGTCATGAACGAGAGAGAAAGAGAGAACGACAGAGAGAGAGACAGGTTTAAAACGGGCGCGATCTGGAAAAGTCACAAACCAGAGAGAGAAAAAGAGAGAGAGAGAGAGAGAAAGAGAGAGACAGACAGAGAGAGAGAGAGAGTAAATCAGCGCTAAAATATCAAGGTGAAAGTCATCATAGCTTGCGTAGTATAGACAGAGCTCCCAACCCAACTTTGATTAACGGCGATATTTTTTTTTATCGCGCGATAAAAGTCTCGCGTTAACGCAGTGCGTTAAAACACATGAATTGATCCTTAATGTGACATAGGAGTGACAGAGATGGTTCATGTTTGTTGCATTTCTTGAATTAATCTAAACAGCCACAGTTTGATTTTAGCTAGTATACTCACAGGACACTGGAAGTTTCTTATTTGCATGCTACACTCTTCTGCAGTATTAATATTACAAAGGCTGATGTTGTGATAATGGTTAACAAATTACATACTTTGCAGCTGTAACTTTTTTATGAGATGCTTTCAGTATGACTACTGCTTTGGATGTATGTTGAAGCACATGCTCTGGATGCAGATGCCATTTCTGACAGCAGATTTGAGTTTAAAGCAAGCTTAGCTACTCAGCCGTTATAGCATATAGTCAAAAGTCCATTCGATGGTGACACAATTAGCATAACTCATTTCGACACCAAGACAGCTGACATATCAGACAGATTTTTTCCCTTACTTTCTCATGTTTCATCCCTTTAAGAAACCTCCCAGAGTTCAGTCTGTATCTTAAAGACGATCATACGTCTGGTATGTGAAAGAGAATGTCATTTGCTCAGCAGTATGCCACATGCGTCACCTTCAAGCCCTTCACAGTGAATGAAGGACTTGTCAGCCCCCTTGCATCTTATTAAAGAGTGTGATGATAATTTGTGGCTCAGACTATTGACCTTCACCATGTCTGATAGTGCATGGCTGTGTCTGACTCTCACAGCTTCCTGGGTAACCAAAGAAATGTCTCCGGTTGAAACAGAGACTAATTCAGAGTTTAGTGCGGTTTCTCAGCCGCTTTGTTGGTGACAAATGGGATCGTAGTTCATAGTTCTTCTGCCTTTGATAACAGCAAAACAACAACAATAATACCTGCTACTAGTACTTAAAGCACTTAAAGCTACTAATACTCTATACTCCACATTATTTTTAAACTAGATCAAGAAAGAAAGTGTATATGGCTGTATGTGCATGTTTACATTTGGCTACACATTTTCAAATTACACTGTAAACCTGACCTTGTTTCTTGTGCTCTATCCTCCCCTTTCCCCTGTATCTGTATTTCTCATGCAGCAGTCGATTCAGGATGTTGAGAAGGTATGTTGACTAAGCCATTTGCTATTACTTGAAGTGAAAACTGCAATGAAATACCAAAACACATGAAAGAACTACCAACATATTCCTTAGGGGAAGAATGCTCTTGAGCTACACTCTTAGAGGAAGCATTTAGTACAATATCTGGAAACTGTTTCAGATCCTTGTGAGTCACTTATCCTTAAGAGTTACTGTGTCCTTACATTTTTAATCCTTTGGTAGAACAAAAGGCCAAGGAAGAGTAAAAACAACCAAGAAAGCTCTGAGCGCATTTTCATAGTGTAGTTACTATTAACTTAGTATGTGTTAATGATGCTGTTACAGAGTATTTTATATTGAGTTCTCTTTATTTTTAAGCCTACCGTGTATGAATCAGTACTGTTTTATGTCTAATATTATCATGTCTCTGCTTGAAGGGTCTGACGTACTTTAACACAAAACTGAAGGATGTGGAGCGAAGGCAGCAGCAGATCAGAGAGCTCAGAGTCAAGCATGAAACTCTGAAAGAGGAACTTGAGGAAACCAAGGCAAGACTGATGATGGACCCCAGCAAGTGGATGAGAGAGTGTGAGTTTTAGATTTAACATTTTTAAATAATGTACTTGAGTTTTGTACTTTGAGACTCCAAAGTCCAAAATTTCCCTCAGTAAGTCATGATTGGTTGTGCCCCTCATAGTTGATGTGGACCAGGATTTGGACCCGGAGTCACAGGAATACCTGGAGGCGTTAGAGCAAGCCACGAGTGAGCTGGAGTACTGCGTCAACTTATGCAAGTCACGCGTTATGATGGTGACCTGCTTTGACATCAGAGTAGCATCGGACATTCAAGAGGGGCCGCGAGAGGTGGAGGTGTGAGAACGGGACGAGCCAGAGAGGAGAAGGCAGAGTGGAGGAGAGGAAGTGAGAAGGAATCGTGGAAGTCTGAATGGAAGGATACTGTAATGTAGCAGCCGCTGATACTCACAAAAGACGAAGAAGAAACTTCAAAGACTGGAGTACTGAACACTGCATGGAACACATTGTCCTTTGAGGAGCGACGGGTACTGGTAATATACAGTGCCTCGGTCTGTGTGATGGACTTTTTTTGAAGATGAAGCAACAACCTGTGATATTTTTTTGAGACATCTACTGTATAGGGAGTAAAGAAGAAAGAAATAATGAAAGAAAGCAAGAGGAATTGTCACCATTTACCCAAGAGTTCTTCTGCTACACCACAAAGTGCCTTTTGTCATATGACTCTTTCAATCATTATTTTTTGGTATTGGTGCTAGAGCTCTAACCAGCATACCTAAGCCAACCCTTAACATATTCCTTTTACAAAGAAAATGATTTTATATTGCATTGTATAGTGTATTTATATGATTAAACAGTCTGTAAAATACCATTTTTTGGGGGTGGGGGGGTGGGGTTAAAGGAAAGACAAAAAGGAAAGCAATAAGCTAATGTTATTGCGTTTTCCCAGGCTTTGCCTTTCTCTCGTACTATCACCTCTGTCAGCATTTTGTCATCTAACCTCTGGAGCCTTATGTTCTATTACTAGTGACGGTGTGTGTGATTTTCTACCTTACATATCAAACAAACCTGTGATGTCTTTTTAAGAGCTACATTTGTAATACTGTTGTAAAATCAACCTCCGCCAGGCTTGGTTGATACTGACCCAATTTCAGCTTTGACTCAGTTGCCTTGAATGATGTGAGTTGAATGGAACAATACAAATGGTTCAGAGGATGGTCAGTTCTGCATAAGAATGTGCATTATTGTTACATGGCTGATGTCTTGCTTTGGTACTGCATTTTTGTCACGCTCTTGACTGTTTAAGGAGTTCAGCCTCACTGAATGTACATAATGATTTACAAAAACCCTTTTCAGCACTAAGTGGCTAGAATGTGACATTTTAAGCTGTTTATCACTGTTCATCAGTTAAATTCAGCCATTTTTCATGACCATTTAAGCTGATCTTTCCAAATGCAGTGTGAGATCTTGCACTCATTTATGTTGCCTGAGACCTAGAAGGTGTGAGTCCTACTGTCTGAACTAAACAGTTAATGGTCGAGATGTCTCCGTGGGATAATGGAAGGAGCCATGCTTAGATTTCACTTTCAAAATGTATAATTAAGAACCTTCACATTGACTTCTACAATGCCTTTTAGAGTTTCGGATCATGAGGTGCTCCCTTTGTAGTGAAAGCCTAAATGTGAGCACAGCAACAGTTCATGTTGCCCTCAACTGACATTTCCATTCATACATACAGTGACATACAATGACTAAACCAACAAACTACTTCAGACTTTTCAACTGTTTCAGTGTACCACTGTGGATGATACAGATTGAGCTAATGGTGCCAGACGTTGGTTCTATGCATTCCTGAAACAGTTCTATTCTTGTAGAGCCTCGAAAAATCTACAGCTTGCCTTCAGCACAAATGGCCTGGCCTCGCTTTCAAAATTTTCCCATTTCTCCTCTTTTTATCTCTGAATATATGTCAGCTTGTCCAACCTCTCCCAAATACCTCTGTATTTCTGATGTTGTGGAGTCAGGTGAGGATTCTCATCCAACGTTATTACTGTGTCGCTTCTCTTGTTACCAGAAAACCCGATTTATTTACCTTTACAAATATACACTCTCAGGCCCTTTCTTACAATGCTGCATGAGATTTCTTTTTTGTTATTCTTGTTTTTTAGATTTGTTCTTGGCTTCAGTTTTTACATTTACTTTTGTAACGATGATGCTGGCATTTGCTGTCATGGGAGGTTAGGAACATGGATTAACCAACTAACACCAAACTGAACCTTTTTTATTCGAAATGATGTATGTCATATTTCATATCAAATCAAATCATATTTTCTAATTTTTTTGATTTTGTAAAGGATTTTCAGACTATGTGTAAAAATGTACAATATGGCAGCTTGGGATGGGATTTTTTTTTCTGTGAATAAAAACGTTTCTTCTTACAGTGGTGTCTGTGTCACATTCGAAGACCTAAAGCATAAAAGATAAATAAGATACAGTAAAGGCCTATTGTAATATAGAACGAATGTTCTAGCCACAATATTAGTAACATTGGTAAAATTGGTAAAGAGGTAACATTAAAAGATTTAATTGAATTAATTAAACATTAAATTGATTTAGTGAATGGAATTAATAGTCTAGTTCAAAGTTAATGACGGCTTCATTCAAAACATCATAAATACAATATGGCCTGATTGTATATCGATACCAAAGATGTCACTATAAAATTGTATTCTATTCTATTCTATGCTATAAACTAACTGTAATGGCTAAATGTTAAACTTTGTGGATTATGATTGGCCACAGTATTGTGGCACATTGCAAACCAGCATGAGTGTCACACCTGCTGTAGGAGTCACTGTGGACCAGGATTTGCTTAATATAGCCGGATTAGAGGTGTGATGTCAGCAATGTGCTGGTCTTCTATCAAGTGTATAACTATAAATCACTTCAAAAGCTTAAAATAATACTTAAAGAGCTGGTGTCAAGTCCCAGAATAAGCCTAAGTTTATACAAGATAACATGAACTAATGATGAGCATTTGGGCACTAAGATTAATCCATATCCTGGAAACCAGCCCAGTTTGAACAGGCTATGTACATGATCAGGGGTCATTTTAGTCCTCAGTATTCATTGTATAATGTAAATGTCACACATTATTCTTATGCACGTTTACAGCAAACTCTACATCAAAAGCCACAGGTGTTGGATTATGAGATGTAGCGAAATCTGTGGATGATGATTAATTGTGACAGTAAAGTGTGTGTGCATACATACACATACCCAAACACACCAGGCTGTCCTGTCACCCTGTCATCCTGTTGGGCTGCCACCTGCTCTGAATTTTACACAGGAATGCCCCATTTGACTGAAGAAACTGCTACCCCAACACACATGCTATTGAATAAGAAGATGACCTGAAGATAGACAGTTTATAAACAGAATCACAGTAGGAGCAGTTTGGCAGGGAACACGAAACGTTCTCAGCAGTGATGAATTTTAAACTGCTCAGCACAATTACTGCATAATAAGGTCTTCTGCATTTATCTGATTAGGATTATGTAGCTTGCGGAGTTTGCCAGAGATTCGGAGGATATTTTTGCAATGTGTTCATAATCCATTTCAGTAGAGCTGCTTAAATCTAGAGTTGGTCTGCATATTGCCAAGTAATCCCCTACTTACAGAGCAAATACAATAACCTCAGCCCGCTCCCATCTTTCCTCCCCACTGTTGATTTAATTTGATTGAAACCAGAGCATACAGTAGTGATGATTTGGCTGCTTGGTGGGAGCAGCTGGCCTGTATATTGCTAATCAAATCAGTGGCCTTTAGTCTTGCTGGCTGTGAGTGCTTTTTGACAGCAGGAAAAAGGGCTACATGCTTTAAATGACAATGATTAAAATATACATATTATAATATGGGGGAAAAATCTAATATGCAACATGCTTTCATTTCGCCTTTGTCCATCTCAATTGGTGTCATCATAGCTTAAAGCCTTTTTCTCTGTTCTTGAGTTCTCATGGACTTAAAACATCATCAGTCAAAGCCCTATACAAGCACCAATTCAAAGTTCACGTCTAGTTAAGAACAGATCAAATACTCTGAAAGTGTCCTCAATTTTTTTTTATCAAGGGTGCATCAGGAGGTGACTTCTGTCGCTACTTCCACAACTATTTTCTGTCACTGGCTCTAATGCAGGTATCATGAATATATATGTACATATATATGAGTTTATGCATTAGTATACACTACCGGTCAAAAGTTTTAGAACACCCCAATGTTTCAAGCTTTATTTAATTGAATTTCAAATAGTTCAGG
>JBBPCW010000001.1:27105358-27122535 GCA_037974425.1 Phenacogrammus interruptus
CCCCCTGCTTCACTTGGTGAATGGGTTAAATGCAGAGGGTGAATTTCGTGCTGTTCACACTGTGTGCTGTGGTGTGTCCACGTATGACAAATGGTCACTTTCACTTCACTTTTCTGATGGGCATTTACTAAAACAAATCTTATTTCCTTGAACAAACCTGTCTATGATTTAATCTAATGACAACATTTTATTATTAAAAAAAAACGATTCTGTTTGCATGTGAACACAAGCATCTTTCCGATACACACAAAACACTAACACTAACAAAAAGAAACATGAGATAATTCAAGAGTAAAAATGAAGGTACAAGCATGGCACAACTAATGAAACACTGGTGTAAATAGACTAACTAGACATGGGGAACACCTGGGTAGGGGAGGAGACACAAACAAGATACATGTGAAGAAGATCTTAGGGGTCAAGGTGGTCCTAAGACTAAAATGAGAACAAACTCACATAGAAGACAGAAACATAATAAAAATATTAACAAAGACACACAGCCACAAAACAGGGACATTGCAGGGGCACCCATTACAGTCATTCTCAGCTTCAAAGCAATCATCATGACAGGTTAAAAGGGATTATGGTGGGGTTTTGACAATGCTTGTCCAGCCTTGCAACAATTGCTTTGAAGAAGAACATTTGTAAACATGGATAGATCAGTAATGCAATAATAAGCAGTTTCCTTCAGGATCAATACAGTTTTCTGATCCTGATTGATTCTGCCATTACAAATGATTCAGATAGGCCTCCCTCATCATACAATACGAATAGATTGGGGTTCATTATTGAAAATGTTTCATCTGAAGAGCTGTCACTGACCTTACGTATATTGCATCCAAGAAATAGGGCTTGCTTTGACAGTGCAAGATTTTCATAGGTGGCACCACAGAGCTACAAAGCATCAATTGAAAACGAAGAAGACGAAAATACAAAATAAATGGATTAATTTTTACATTGTGAATTTTAGCCACAGGCTACAAACTGATTTGTTTGGTGAATCAACTTTAGATATATTACAATGTACAGAGAAATGACTTTGATCATAACAGACAGTTTTCTATCTGAGAATGCCATCTGAGCTGCTGTGTGTGCGACTGGCATATGTTTTGTATTTGCATCAATAGATTAGACACCAGCATGGCTCCAGCTCGCACTTGGACATGATGGCTTTGCTAAATGTGTGAGAATTGGCCCATTTAGTGCAGGAATGTGACAAGTTACCTGAGTCTGTATTTATTGAACATATGGCATGTAAGTCTGCCATATCCTCGACACAGAGACTAGCATATCACAATGCTTCACTCACACTGTAAGACGTACATTAACAGCAGCAGCATGAATTGCTTAGTTAGCGCTATCCTAGGGCTGAGATTTACACCTCCATAGGATTAATGTTGCCTGTGTTTGTATGTAAGCATTTCTCTACCGTAGTTAAAGCTACTCATTTTCAAAGCTGATTCATCGCATACATGAAAGGAAAGGAAGTAGTTTTAAATTTGTACTATTTCACTCAAGAACACACAGAGAGAAAACACATGCCTTTTAGGACTGTTGGAAGCATTCATGTAGGTCGTCACCTGGAGGTGCTGCCTGTCCCTCAGGGCAAAAGATTTGAGCTCTCTAAGGTTTTGTCTGAGCTGACAAGCTTTTTGCTTTTTACACAGACAGGTCTCTGTTCCACATTCACCTCAGTCTTGCCTTATTCATCCATCATTATAAAGAAGTGGGTCTGCAGGTTTCATGTAGAAATGCTGAAAAAAGTACACTTACATTTGTTCAGATGCTCTTATCCACATCAGTGTATATAATGTACTGTAAGAGTAGAGATTTTTTTTTCACAGCTACAATACGAAGCTGCTCACAGCTACAACTATTGTTCTGAAGAAGAGTAGAAGAAAAAAGCATATGAAAACCTTGTGAGCTTGCTTTACACTGATTTTTTTTTAAATAATGTGAAATGGCCTTGGCTAATAAACTATTTTGATTTCTCTAGGATTTAATTCATTTTCTGCTAACTTAGATGTTGAGTGTTGTGTTAGTAAATGGCTAATATTTGGGCGAAAGTAGAGAATCCACCCCTGAGGCACAGTACAGATTTACAGAACGTCTGCAGTTCTCTGTTTGGTGAACAGCCCATCCCTCACTCCTCTCTGTGTCCCCTCTCCTGTCCTGCTGGCACACATTTGCATCCTGTCTGGTCCCATTATGTCTCGGAGGCTGCATGCCCTGGTCAGCCACCATCGGGTTGCGGAGATGGCAACTGGCCCTGTGCAAGAGGACACGGAACAGGAGAGTGCCAGTACATCGCACTGATTAAAAAGCTCTGGTGTCAGAGGAGGGAAGTCCAGATAGATGGAAAAAGGGCTTAGGGCGAGGGACATCTGCCCTTTGGAGCAGGCAAACAGATGGACACCTGTGCAGTGTCATACAACTCAATAAAGAATGAAAGGCACAGAGGAACATATAGCGGAAAAACTACCCTGACCTTTGCACATATGGGTCATATTCACTTTTCTAACCTGAGCACTTTCTCACTTCACAGCACCATATACTTATTTCCACTAATAATATATATTGTAAACAGTATTTTTATTAAACTTGGTAAATATGAGCAAGAAAGACTAAGAAAAGTGGTCTTCGTTGAACTTCTTTGACTTCATTGTTTATCAGGTTGATGCTGCAGAGAAGAAAAATTCAGCCATTATTAAACAAAACTGATTTTCTGTAACAGTTCTGTGTAAGATCATGTTAATAATTAAACATTTATTAAATTTATTAAACATTTATTAAACAATAATTAAATTTTCATAGACTTTTTTGTTCATATTTTCCAAGGGTTAAAATAATTTTACAAACCTGTTTGTAATAATAATTGCTTCTTTGTTTCACAATGGGGGATAAAATACATATGCAAGTCTCCTATTAGTACATGCTTACACTCTGACAAAAAGAGGTTGCCCCAAAGGGTTTTTGAGTGATGCCATAGAAGACCCATTGTTGAGTTATAAGTTTGAAGAACCCTTTGAACACATAAAAATGTTCTTTGCAATTTTTGTACAACAACCTTTACATAACATTAGGGTTCTTCAAAAGATTCCTCACACTCCCGCATTTCATTTACAAAAAATGATTCCATTCAGTAAAAGATTCTGTGGGGAAAAAATGGTTTCTCCATATGGCATCACCCAAAGACTCTCTTGGCACCTGATGTGGTTGGTGGTCAGCAATTTCACTACTGTAACCTTTTGATAGGAGCTTATTGTATTTCATTTACTCTTCAAACACTCTTTGAACCAGCAGCATCCATGTAGCAAAAGCTCTGATTTTAGAACATAACAGATAAATCTGTTTGTGACCTCCTTGCTACACTAGTATTTGAGGACTGGCTTAAGGACTGGCGCTCGTTTGGGTGTGAGCTGGTACTAAACAGAGAGAGTTATGGTGATTGTGTTGCTCAGGGATACAGCAGTTTTCACAGCTCGGCACCACAGAGCGTCGCTTACGACCACTTGTCAGGGTGTTTGCCTGTGATGAATGGATACTGTCTATATGACGAAGTCTTCCAGGGAGGTTGTTTTCTCGCAAATATATATTCAGTCTGGGTTGCAATTCTTTTCATCATGAAAAAAAAAAAAATCGAACAGAGGTCTCAACACAGTAAGAATTTATGGTTAATTAATCACATGGGAGACAATTAATCAAGGTCTAATTTTGCTTTAATGTTTCATATCAAATTAGACTTTGCATTGGCTGAAGTGTAACTACAATCTAACAACATCTTAATTTCCGCAGCCTGCCGGGCCTGAACAGTGAATATTAATTAGTAGATTCATGTATTTACCACTTGGCTGGATGGCGCTGGAGTGTGAGTAGAATTCTGGTCCATATTAGATGTAATTTAGGCAAAGTGAGATGAAAATGGCTATTTTTTTGTGTCATATTTTTGTCAGATTGTTATACTGTGTGTATATTCCAAAGTATATATATATAGAACGTCATGCAATATATTTTCAGCACAGGCCTATTTTTGTCTGAAAATTGTAGATTATACACTTTTCTTTCTAAATGAATTACAAATCATTCCAATTATTCAAAAAATGTGATGTTACGCACTGAATGTTTAAGGGTTTTAGTCATGTTAATTGTAAATCTTTTAAAATAATCACTGCGCCACGGGTGCTGAGCCTGCCTATTATCAACAAGGAGAAATGACTGATGTTAATGACAACAATGTTTTTTTACTGTTTTTGATGTAAAACATATATGGATAGATTATCTCATTGCTAATTCATAAGGCTTTTAGATGAATAATAGATGTTGTCCTTTGAGACAGCTGCCCTTGCGCCTGCTCCTCTTATTATTTAGGAGAAGAACAGATAATATCACACTGGGGTTCTCTTATTGCCTTTTGTTTAGTTGTAGATACTGTGAGGAAGAGTCTGGCTTTTTTGACTGTCTGACAATTTTTACATTAGAAAAATGTCAAATTGCACTTGGGGTGTCTTGAGAAATATTCTCTAGCATTGCTTTTGAAATTCACTTTTTGATCTGCTTGAGGCCAGTTTAGAGATAAACCAGTCTCTGCAACAGCCATCTCTTTTCTCACCTTGCTTTAAAGGGGTAAACATTCTGTCTTGAATTTCTTACCAAATCTCGTGCTCTACAAGAGTTTTCTGGGAAGGGCGAAAAAAAAATTGGATGCACTTACACTCATTTTGTACCTGCATATATCTAGCAGATAAGATAATTTAGCAGATAAGATAATTATATCGGGTGTGTTTTTTTTAAAAGAGTGGTAGATGGGGATTCAATTGCAGCTAATGCACAAATCATATGCACTTCATTATAATGTGCTATGTTTGAAATAATAATAATTAAACATCTGCCTCATTACAATTACTTCCACTTGTAGGGAAAAGGAATGCCCTGCAGCCAAAGATGAGAGGCTTTGCTCCATCCACCCTGCATAATCTATCCTGAATAATCAAGATAATTACCCCTGCCATGGTGTTTTTCCAGTGGAATTACCATAAAAACTCTGTGGTAATGCCTGCTCTAATGATGGGGGAGGAAGTGCTCACTCACCCTCAAAGGGAGAAGGAAGTGAAAGATAAGGACTAAGTTGTAATATTAGTGTTTATTCCAAAGAGAAGTGTTAGTGGCTGATTGAAAGATAGTGGTGTGGCATTTTAGCCGTGGCAGTAAGTCTGATTCCACTTTGAGAGATAACTGATGCTCATTACAAAAAAAGGTTAATATTAATGGCATAACAAGGGCCAACCCCCAATCCCCACAGTAACTGTCCTTTAGGGAATACTCCGATTTAATGGCCTGTTGCTAATTGTTAAAACAAAATAATTCCTTTGACCTTGGCTCAAGATCATTTGTCAAGATAAGTGTGTTGTTTTGTGTATTAGTTGCCCCCTGATGTGATTAAACTTGATATTTCATGAATTTCTGATCAAATACTTGAAAAAGCAGGTGGTAGGCGTAGCAGGATGTCATGAAAGTTGTGGATTATTTTTTTTAAAAAAGAACTCACACTGGTTATGCTAATATGGGGTGCGGGAATCAATAATCTATTCAGTTTTGCCCTTTTGGAGTAGAGAAGGCTTCTGTTAAAAGAGTGAAATGCTGATTTGCTGTGTAGAGCTGAGCTAAGAGACTGCTGAGCTGAGGGAGAAGCAGCATTTTCCCCCTCCCAGTCCATCTTCCCTCACATTTATGGAGCAAGTGGACCAAGCAATCATATGGCCGTAAAGTGCAATAAATTCTAGGGCAAAGTTACTGTATAATCCATAATGATATTAGTGAGGTCTGGTCAGATAGTAAATACCAAGGCTGGTTGCAGTGCTCTGTGATGCATTACTAGCAGAGCTCCTGCTAACAAATACACTCTCAGTGACGCTCCCCTGTCAGGGACCGATTTTCAAGGTTAAGTACTTCTCAAGCCCAGCCTTATTTTTACAAGATTTGATTGCTGTAAGAATGTGCAGCTATCTAATTCCTTCTTGGCATAACTTACAGACACTGTTCAAGAATGTACACGCTTCAGTGAAATGACCAACGTCTTGCACTTTCTCTTTTCTTCCTTCTGGAAGCATTTTTAAATCTCCTTTTAATGATAAGTGGCTTCCTGCTCTACCTGCACTGAGGCTGTAAATAAAGACATAAGCTATGAAGACGTGAGGGGAAAAAAATGATCGCATGGGCAGAGTTCTGAACTTGTGTTGCTATTTCACTCCTGAACCACTAAATTGCTACAGTAAAGCTAACCGTCTGTCAGTCACTTTGCTAGCTTTGCTAATCACGTGTGAATTAACAGCAGTGTTTTCAGTTCAAGGCATCTGAAGCACACCCTAACTATACAGCCCTTCCCTCATAATCACACTCGAGCAGAGCAGTCTTCTCTCATTAGCGTGGGGGTTTGTAAATGCTCCCTGCTCCTTTGATGTTCTCTGAGATGCTCACTATTGTGCCTGGAACAAAGAGGCAGCCCCACTGGGACCAGGAAGGCTAACTTTTCCTCAGTTCCGCCAGGATTTTCAAAAACTGTTTGTTGGGAGGAGATTCTTTGTTTCAGTGCCAGCACCATCACCGATGAATTTAATTATCACTGAGCTTTGCTTTTCTGGGATGCTTGCAAAGATGCCTAATTTTGCAAAGGACAGATCTTCAACGGAATACAAATTGACACTATTAATGGGGTGTGTGCGTGTGTATGTGTGTGTGTTGTCTATGTTGTGTGTATGTAAGAAGAAGAAAGACTGGCAAAAATGAAACATGGAAGAGGGAAAAAAAATGGGAGAGAGAAATGCAGGGTGGAAGCTAATTCCTGCCATGCTAATGTCTCGGTAATCTACTAGCCGACTCCCAGGACTGCAGGAGTGGACAGGAGTGGTGACCTCTAGACTATAAAATCAATGTCTTAAATACTTATTTACAAAAAAGGATACAACTTTGTCCATTTTCTTCTTGTGCACAGGGCTGCTGTCTGAGCCTGGGAAGGCCTAGGTCTCCTGGTGGAATGATAAGGCCCCCTCCTAATGTTAAACCCAAAACAGTATCCAGCTCCCAGTAGATGAGCATGCTTCTCCCCAGCAGGACATGGCTGCTGAGAGGAGATAAGACAGGAAAGCAGGGGTCCCTGGCCCCTAGTCATACCGCTGGAGAAAGAGTGGGAGAAAAAGAACGAAAGAAAGAGAGACATCCGAAACCAAGCCCTTATTATTTAGCTCTCCCGGATGTCCATGGGGCTTCTGTCTTACCTGAATGCCTCACGTTTAAACATCTTTTTTCTGTCTGTCAGAGATTGGAAGTACTTTTTAATAATGTTGCTAAATAACTTTAGGACAGAATGTAAAGACTGCTAATGAATCACTATGAAAGACTTCTCTTGGTCTCGTTGCTCTTGTCTGCATGTTACACAAGCATCTCCTTTGGCATAATGAACTATCCAACCCATTTGAACTGGATTCCATTTCGATTTGTTTCTCCATGTTTGCATGACAGATATGGTTGACAGGGCAGGCGTAGGTATAATCAGGGATTGCTGTTAAAGCTTTGGCCAGCTAATACTGTTTCTGTCCCTTTTTTTTCTCTCAAGCGAGAGTGTACATTCCTAATTAATGTGTGTTGCTTCAGTAACCTGCAATCAATAAAGCACGGATGAACAAACTCTAATAGCTTACAAAGCTTAACAGAACAGATCAAACAGGACTAAAACCCAGTGAGAATGGCCTTCGGATACATCAGCCTTTCATTTTATTCATGCTGAGAATGTTTACCACTCATTCTGAATGACATCTGACCAGAGAACAGATTTCACTTGTTTCTAACAGACAACAGATTCATTCTATTCTTAGGCTTCTTTTTAATTTAGCCCTTATTTATGGATGATAAGATCATCGGCCCAGGCATGTGCTTTGTTCAAGGTCATACCAGCATCAACCCCACCTCTCTGCTGTAACCTATTTAGTCATCCCACCCAGGGAGTAAAACAGCAACCCTTTGGTACTAAACATGTTCCATTCCTGCTGTGGAGTGTAGCCCACTGATCTTGGACATCTGCTCTCTGTTCTGCAATAGACACAAACAAAGGAAGAGCTAAAAGCATAGCAGCATTTTTCAAAGAAGGTTTCATTCATTTGATGCGTCCTTAGGTAAAGATAGTGGACTTCATCAGTACAAAAGTCATTAATGTAAAAGACTCACATCTTGTTTTGGAAAAAGGACCAATGTGGTTAAATAATAGTGATTAATAAAACAATACTTTAAGCCTGCACATGTTTCAGGGCTGGGCTGCCTGAGCCAGCTGGTGAGGTGCTGAATGAGGCGGTAAGCATTTACATGCACTGCAGAACGCAACGCTATTGACTGCTTGGAAAGAAAGCAGTGGAGAGGGACTCATCTTTGAGTCTTCATTACAGCTGCTTTGTGACACCTCCGAGAGTGATGTGGTGGACAGTTAAAACTGCCATAAATATTCAGGACAAGTTTACAGTGCGTGCTGAAGTGCAGGTATAAAAATCACATCTTAATGGCTCCTCAGTTGTGGCAGAATTGATTCTTTAGCTCCTGGCTCCATTTTGCTGCCTTTGCTGATCCTCTTGACTGGAAAGAGGTAGACGTTTGTGTGCTCACCATATCTCCCTCTATGCAAGCTCTTAGCTTTCTTTGCTTCTACTTGATTTATTTTATGAAATTGTCAAAAGTCTTCTCTGGCTATCTCTCATTTTTGCTGCTTCACAGGATCTACCAGGGCCAAATTCCCCACCGCCCCCCTAACTCGCTTTTGTGATCACAGCCTCCTACTGTTTTATTGACTATCTCACTAATTGAAGCTTGCATAAACAAAGATCTGGAAGTTGGCTGTGAGAAGTCTCAGTTGATTGGATTGGGGGAGGACCTGCTGAAGTCTTTTTTTCTCCATCTCTCCCTGTGAAGTGATCCGATGGAGTGTCTTATGGATGGAGCTTGCGGGCGGGCAGGTCTTTCTCCCTCTGGCAGGTACACACCGCCTCTGATCATAGATCATTGATCCCAGCCATCAATACTCACCGTCACGCCAGCATATCAATGCCCCCTTCCCATTCTGGATTAGGATGAATTGCTTTCTTTCTTACAGAACTGGCCAACCATTGATTTAGGATGGCAGATAGGGATGTACTGGTAATTAGGCCTCCAACTTCTCCCTAAGTGATTGTCTGCTCTGCTATTTTATCACCATTTAAATCTCAAAGTCCTGGCATAGCAAAAGCACAGGCACTTGGCAAAGGCCCAAGAAGTAAAAGAAATAAAGGAGATTTTTAAAATTTGACCCAGGACTTGAATTAAGTGCCACCCCTCTAAAACAGCTATTGTTAAACTGTTCTCTCCCATCATTTTAGGTACTATATCTTGCAATCTAACATTAAGACTATCAATATATTTATTCTATTTATATCTGTGATATACACACACCACATTACCTTTCATATGAAATGTACCAATAACTACGAAAAAAGCCCAAATTCATTGTAAGCTTTCATGACTGGTTATGGCTGGAGCAGATAAACAAGCACTTAAAACATGGTAGTCTAATCTTGCCATCTTAGTAATTTAATTAAAGTATGAAATGAGAGATACATTTTCACATGTTAAAAACAGGTTAAAAATAGTTATAATATAATTCATTAAACACGATCTTATTTTTTTGTAAATGCTGAACTGAACGAATCAGTTCTCAAATTATGCACATGCACGTGAGCGATGTTCACTCTAGCGAGACTGTCACGTTTCGGTCAGTGGCCAGTAGTGGTCACTGCTTTTCTGTTGTTTTTTGGTTCTGTTTCTGTTTGTGTTTTGGGACTTTTAATTTGACCTTCTGTTCATGTATCACGTGTCTTGTGTTATCACCTGTGTTGTGTTCATGCACTGATTTGGTTCTGTATTTAAGTTCTGTTTGGTGTGACACACACCATCTGTCCATCGCCTCACACTTCTCTAGTTTGTTGATCCTGTTCTTGTTTGGAGCGGCCCTTGCGCCAGGTTTATGTTTTCTGTTTTGTTTAATAAAGTTCATTCAGCATGGACTAACCCCCACTGTCGTGACAGCACCTCACATTTTACATTTGCTGATTACAGTCTCCCCTCCTATGATCGTATATCCACACATGTGATTGGCCAGAAGGCCACCATGCTGTCAATCAAAACAAAGTTCTGCCATGAGCAGAGCTGAGCCACAGAGAGAGAGAGAGAGAGAGAGAGAGAGAGAGAGAGAGAGAGAGAGCGAGAGAGAGAGAGAGAGAGAGAGAGAGAGAAAGAGAGAGAGAGAGAGAGAGAGAGAGAGAGAGAGAGAGAGAGAGAGAGTGTTGAGGAAAAAGAAGGGCGGCTTCTCTCACTCGATGGGAGTCGGCTCTTCTGATGCATCACACATCACTGCTGATTACAGGCTAGCATTGTTGGTGCTAGGAGTTCGGACGCTTCTATAGAAGGCAGTTTGTTTAAACATTTTTGAAGAAATCGGTGTAGATTTAGATGGAGAAAACTACATGTTTTGTTTACTTTTAGTTTTGTTCTTTTCTGAGCACTTTAAAAGATATTGCCTGAATGTTGCATTTTAGGCAGACACGTTTTGTTTACATTTTGTGTTAATATTGTCTGAATAAAATTTCCATATACAGTATACCTGCACCTTGTTTTTTTTTCACTTTCAGCATAACATACCTCAACCTCAAAATTATTTTTTAATTGTTCAGTGGTATGACAGATAGAAGGAGAAGATTGAAGGTGGTTCAAGAATAAAACAATGAATGTGAACTAGTTCTTTTTCAGTGTGAACTGGCACACCACTGATTATAAGGATGCCTTTGTAACCACCTGTCAATGGTTTTAATGTTGAGTCTGACTGTTGTATCGTCCAATTAACTGGTGCAGTGTGACTCATGCCAGTATATGAATTTAGTCAAATGTGATCATGTGGTCCCTGTGTAATAAGATACTTAACATTTTTGTTAATTCTCCCCTTTCGGTTTCCCTCAATAAATCCAGTCTTTTTTCCCCCAGAGGAGATCGAGGTTAAACAGGGTCAGCGCCCCCCTCCACCTGAGTGACACGTGCTGTGGATGACTGGGAGAAGCCGCACAGGGGACAAACACAAGGGGGCCCGAGGTGAAAAATAAGGGGGCGGGAGGATTAACCTTGTACATAGAGGGACTGGGGCCAGTCAGCCCACCATCTGTCCTCAGGCCTGAAGAGATGACCTGTCATCATTGTCTGACCAACTTGGGTCATAGGGAGGACTGCAGTGGGAATTGAGGTGGTCAGAAAAAGACAGAGGCAAAAAGCTCCTGGTATGATGATAAATTTACATTGTAGTCACTGCAGTTCTTGCACGAATATGCATGCTGTGGGCCATCAGTCTTTTACAGCAATACAACAACTTGCAGGGGCCATTTTTGCCATTTGTGGAAGTGTTTTTTAACCTCTAACCACTGTAAATGTCACCAAGAGAAAGCTTTCATGAGAGCGACTGCAACTCTCCAGATGCTTTCCAGTGATTTCTGCTGTGTTATCAGCTGTCTCTCTGAGAACATTTATTTATGAAAATTGTAATGCATTACTATTTACTGCAAAAGACTGAATATGTGCTGTTGCTAGGCACTTTGGTGAAGGAGTTTCAATTGTTACTTGTGAATTCCAAAGAAAGGACCCCTTGGAAGACAAAAATTCAAAAACGCCATATTATTTCTGGTACCTTTATTCAGACCCCCCTCCTGAATGGCTACATCATAGCCCCAAATCTAGCAACTGTGGCAATATTCTTTCATTAAAAAATGTATAAAAAACCTACCACTGATATCCTTTTGCTTATTCTATCATATTTGTGACGTTATTTAATTTTACTATAAAGTAAGTCATACCTCACTCGTGATTCATCTGGTTTCTGTCACTTGTACTACAGGGTTTGCATATGGCATACTGTAGATAGAACACATTCCAGACAACGTGCCAGACAGTCTCTGCTTCCTAGGGGTCATGGTCTTCTTGGGACCATGACACTTAACTGCTTCCCAGTCTGTACATATATTTCAGAGAAGGTGTCAGACGGTTGACAGTTTGGCATAATATAGCTGTTAGATGAGCGAAGCCTGTCACTCATAAAGGGCCGAGAGCATGTGGAGCTGACCTCTACCCCAGCACACTAGTGCCTCATTATCACCTACTCCTCATCTCTGTACATCCTAATATCACTGACTTTTACATACACACACCCACACACCCACTAGCAATACTGCATTTAGCTACACTAATGTAGCAAACAAGAAGTAGAACTTATACGACTTTATACCATTTGGCATACTGTTGTGTATGTAAAGTTATTAGTATAGCTAAACAGTAAAAACCACTTAAATTAGCAGAGCTCAAAAAATTTAGGCCATCAGTTTCTTTGATGGGTATCAGTTCAATAAATCAAAAGTTTGTAAAATGTCTAACGTTAGGGTCTACAGCACATTTTAATTGTATGATGCTTATATTGCTGAGAAAGTTTAGGCTAATATATACTGGGGCAACTGATGGTCTTGAAAGAGAGCAGAAATGTCTTAGAATTGTACTTAAATTCACAGTGCAAGCCTGGATTCTGCCTGTACTTTTGTCCATTTTAACAATAGTTGTCATGAAACACATATAACTATAATAGTGTAACAATACGACATAGTAACAATACAACATAGTTTGTAATAAATTGGTGATGGTGTAGGCATAGTTTGCGCAATACTAAATGATAGGGTGTCTGCTTCCATTATGGTCTTGGCGAAACAGCTAGGGAGAATGGAATTAAGTATTAATTTAACCTTATTAACTAAAGAAATATAATTCTGTGTAAAATGCTCATTTCCCTCAATGGGAGCAACATACATAATTGCATATAAGGAGCTTGGAAGCCATTCAGCATATTCAGGGTAGACATATTAAAGTTTAAATCTCCACTTCCACTGCTTTCCATAACTGCCATGCCATTTTAGTAGCTACTGCTGACTGCTGCAGTTACTTAAAGCTCTGTCTTGTAAAATGAGTCTATTTAGAAGAAGCAGGGTTCCTTTGTTGTGGCCCAAACCTTCATAAACAATAGAGAGGCAGAGCATTTGGTGGCACTTCAAGGGACCCCGTCATGGCCTGCCCTAATGAGAATGGTTTATTTTCACAGAAAGAGAGAAAGAAAGCAGTTTATAGTGTGATTAGCTTACAGGAATTCTGCTCATGTGCTTGTTTCACACATGACTTCAAAGGCATCACTTTCTAAATTTCCTGGACATTGAGAGCCACGGGTTTACAGCTGCCTCCTCAATGTTCAAAGCGAGTGTGTAATCTGCTGTGAATCTGCCACTGTCACTGGTTCATAGGGCATGGGGTAAACATGATTTTCAGCAGTGAGGCTAATAAAAAGTGACCAAGAGTAGCAAGAGGCTAATGAACCCCTCTATAAAGCGGCTTTTACTGCTTTGTGCTGCAAAGAGGGCTCCGCTTGTTGCAGGAGATTTTCTAGAAGCTAACCACTTATCTAAGTGTGGGAGCTGTCAGTTAAGTTCAGGCCAACATGGTGCAACTAAAAAGGACTGTGAACAAGGAGGCAGGAAGGGGACTTCTCTAATTGGCCTCTTATAGGCAAAAACACCAGCGTGTTTCTGCTGTCCCATCAATTCTGTGCCAACATGAGGATATAATTGCACCAAATTCTCTGTAAAGGACAACAAATTAAGAAATTGGTTCAAATTATCCATTTAGAAGAGTTCTGGCAAAAGTGAGCCAAGCTGACTTAATGGAGATGTGCTATTAGTCTGTTGGGTGTGTGATGGTCCAGACTAATCGTGCAGCATGATTAATGCTGTCACACCTGACTAATGATGTCTGGACTCTAGTGACCCTTACCCTAGAATAAATGAGGGACACCATATCCACCTGTGTCCACTCAGAATTTGTCTAATGACCCTTCTTGTCAGAAAGTGCCCCCTCAGACGTCTTTTAATCCACAACAGAATGACCTATTTATCCTCTCTGACAATTGCCATATGCTGATTGAATGAGTTATTTGTCCCAGCACCATATCCCTTGGTGTGGGCTTATGTTCCAAGACCCCATTTTAAGTGAAGCTTTATTGACCCTTACTTTTGAAATATGCAAATCCCAAGGAAGATGTTCATGTTCAGAGCTAACTATGTTTTCACCATAGTATCCTGGACCTTGACTTTGACACATTTAGTGCAAGGAGCCATTCATCTTCTAGAAAAAGTGCCACCCATTCTCATTCAAAAGGCCTAACAAAAGAAGCTTTCACACAACAACGTCACAACACTTGTTAGACCACCAGTCATCTCTCATACTAATGTACCTTAAGCCAGTTCTTCATTTGAGAGAAAGTAGCTAATCTTCTTTAACATGTTCTGGCTGAGACTCCTGCTCGTGATTCATACTTTAAAGACTAATGTATACTTTCAGTTGCTGGTTAGAGTTGTTCGGTAATTCGAGGCACCTCCTTCGTTTTGTCATAGATAAATGGGAACTGTCTGGAAAAGAAAAGAATACTTTGTTGACAAAAGGACCAGAAGGCAGCTTTAAGCAAAACTGACTTTGACAAATAGAGTTTAAATGGGAAATGACTTAAGCACAGACGTTCCAAATTTGTTTTATTGCATCTTATGCAACAAAGTGGGCTTCAAATTCTAATCTGTTTCTCAACAAATGAGTGCTTCATGCTTTAACATGTGCTACTGATCACTAAGATATGGGCAAAACATATCATCCCCAATCATACATTGTGTCTTTGTGTCACACATTTTGACACTGCTGTAAGGTCACAGTATCACATTTGGTGAATCCTGGCTCAACGTGGAGTTCCCTCTGATTGGCCTTTTACAAGAAGTCTCACAATATCACACAGTCGTTTCACACATCGAACCAATCTGAGGCTCGATCGCTGCATAGCACATATGCTCATATGCACATGTGAGCAGACCCCTGCAGTCTGATATCATGCCTCTGCCACTTCCCTACATCAATCCCTGGCTCCCTGCTGATGTATAAGAGAATATTTGTCTGGATCTCTCTTTATCATATTTAATGGAAAGCATTTGAGCAAGTGCCGATGATGTGCTTTGTCTGCTTCGGTTTTGTCTAAACGTAAAGATCATATCACAGTGAAAGTCACTCCATTTAATTTGTTAGCTATGCATGAATGACTGCAGTATATCAGCATTGTCCTTTTTTATTATGACGATAATGAAATTCATGTGGAAAACTCTGGTGATTATTATGTAATTTACCGTAACCATTCATTTCTAGGTTTTCAATTTTATCTGGAAGCCATGAGACCAAATCTGGTCTATCAGGACTATCAAGATTAATTAACAATCACATATTCGACTTTCATTTATAAAGATCGCACCATCTCAGTGTCTCTCACAGACAAATGTGATGTCAAGACCTAGAATTTTAGCATTTATCTTAAACTAGCATTTATCTTAAACTTCACTGCATCCTTGCAGAGAGCATCCGTGGCTGTTTCTTCTGGCTGGGTCATGAACCCTCTCTCCAGGTCGAATGGGTCCGATCATTAACATTATATTTAATCAGGCCTTAGAGGCATTTCACCATTAAGACTACAAGCTCTCTCCAGGCCCTGAGCAGAAAGACTCAACTTAGAAAAACCCTCTCCTTGCCTTTAAAAGGATTTGTTTTTTTAAGAGGCGAGTCTAATCTTTCCTTGCTTTCCTGCCTAGGTCGTTCCTTTTAAGACTAGAAGTCTTGTAAAAGTCGTGTTCTATAAAAACCTAAAGAGTTTTGCAAGAATAATGGTCCTATTAGAAAGAGGGGTGTATTTGTAAGCTTCTTTTTTTGCTCTTGGCAATTTACAAAGTCTTCTGCACTTTATCCTTATGCCAAATCTCCTAGCATCTACAGAACATCAATCCATAGTAAATCCATAGTTGTTTTTAAAAATAAACTAATATGGCATGAGCCCTGCGGTGGGCTGGCACCCTGCCCAGGGAGAGTCCCTGCCTCGCACCCGTTGGCCCCGGGATAGGCTCCCGGGCACCCGCAACCCGAGTAAGGAATATGCAGTTACAGAAATTAAATGAATGAATAATATGGCATAAATGCATAAGCAAGGTGCCACCATGAAACTCTGTTAACTCATTAAGCCCTCTGCCATTAAGTAAGTCTGTGCATAACTAACTGTTCTTAATCTATATGGTAGCTCACCAGAATATGTTGTACATGGCTTAGGAATTTTGCTTGATATTCTTAATGAGCAGTGTCTGTGTTTATAACACTGCTTTGACTGCTTTAATCGCTTCTAGACCTCTGGTCTTGCTCTCCTTTCGTTGGTAACAGTTGGCTCATGCACCTTTTTACAGGCAGTGTGTTTGTCTTGTCTCATGGATGGAGTGCTGCTTCTTTCACTTCATGTTGTGTGTTTTAGAAACAGTCTAATGCAGGTCCATAGTCAGTAATGAGTTCTCTGAGGTCTGGACCCCAGTCATTTTTAAGAGCTAAAAAATACAATTTGAAGTGAAATAATTATCAAAATGAAAATAAAACAGCAGCTGAAAATGTGCATTCGTAATTCATTTCAAACGTCTCCTGTGTGTGAGTGAGTGAGTGAGCTTGAAGATTCAGTGTCAGCATGATAGAGGATGCACAGCTCATGAATCACACAAGTGCACTTCACTGAAAGCAGTTTGAATTCACACTGTGTATGTGATCATGCAGCACTGTGACAAAGGGAGCAGCATATAATTCACTAAGACAAAATACTGATCACTGTCTATAAAAACATTCCCAAACAGAGACCTGGAATAGTGTCCGGAGTAAAGATAATTGTATGAAGCATTTAAATAGAAGCATAAGCCAGGCTACTCTGGCCATGTTACAGGTTGGTATTCTTTCATCTAGCGTAGACTGACTAATGCTTCACATAATATCATTCATTTAAAAAAGACAGAGAACATACAGACTCTGTTCTGCATCCCTATGACCCTGTGAAGATGAAAAAATAAAAGTATTCAGCTATTTCTGCCTAAATATTCTTTTGTTTTGTCATTTCAGTGTGCTGACGACCAGTGATGGGAATAACGGCGTTAAAGTAACGGCGTTACTGAAAAAAAAGTAATTTTTCAGTAACGGGTAATCTA
>JBBPCW010000001.1:27210017-27227490 GCA_037974425.1 Phenacogrammus interruptus
CACATACACACATACACACACACAAACACACACACACACACACACACACACACACACACACACACACACACACACACGCATAAGCTGCACCCTGAAAATTCCACAGCATTATTGTCAGGAATATTTGCTAGCAATATTACAAGAATTACTGTCCAATTACGTTTTAAATTAGATTCAAGTTTTCTGTCTTGGTGGAGCCCTGTTTGTGAGATGTGCATACACACCTTTTGCCATAAGGTGAGTTGAAAGGAAGGCTACAAGAACTGAGTCGCACATGACATGCTGGAGACAATGAGGACCACGATACGCTCACATGCAAAAAATCTGTATTCTCTGTGTGGCCGCATGGTTATGCTTCCAATAAGTATCTGATCTAGGGACACATATTGTTAATCCCTTGCTCTCTAAAATGGTAATTTTATAATCTTAAGACTGTAATAAAGTCTTCTTGAATATTTTGGTTTGTCATACAATGTCCAAATCACTATAGAGGGCAAAGTTGTTTCCAGTTCTAAAAATAAAGTTTTGGTGTTCACACAAAATCAGATAATGATGTGCTGTTTTATTTCGGCAACATGGTGTGGCCTTAAACAGGACCTTTGGGTTTTAATAGGATATTGGCTAGGAACAGCAGATTTAGCCCCCAAGCAGCCCCATTGTCATACAGTCTTGATTAAAAAGTCTTTTCAGGGTCAGTCTAAAAATCTATGACAGCTTTTGTTTGTGTCCAAGGAAAAGAAGTCTTTGTGTTGGGACTGTGGAGACTGTGAGCTGCAGCGATCGTTCTAATAACTTTGCAATCCATTTACATCACAAACCACACAAGGACACAAGGAGACAGACAGAAGAAGCCATGATTAAAGTTCGTAATTTAAGGACCCAATGCACTCAAAGAGAAAATGAGTTTTGTTGTTCTTCCTCACAGCTGAAGAGGAACACTTGGACTCTACGTGTGATGCATTCTGAAGATGGTAAAGTGTAGCAAATGCTTGCAATTCATTTGTGGATACAAACCGGTTTTAAACCAACAGAAACAGGAACATTTACATTTATCAGACGCTTTTATCCAAAGCGACTTCCATTCCTTAACTACAGGGGACAGTCTCCCTGGAGCAACTTGGGGTTAAGGGTCTTGCTCAGGGACCCAGTGGTGGTGTGGAAGGTAGGATTCGAACCCATGACCTCTTGGTCTGGAGGCAAGTATCCTACCCACTGAGCTACCTCCACCCCCTTAGAAAAAGTAGTTTATTCAAGTGTACTACTACTCATTTCATACTAAAACTGAAGCGTATTTGTGAAGTCGACTTTTTATATACTATATATTATATACTTAAGAATAGTATAGTGAAGTATACTTGACTTCTAATGATAAGCATAAAGAAAATACTTAAAGTATACTTTTATAAACTATATGTTCCAATTTAGTTAAATTGGTATTCTTTCTAGTACACTGCAAGTACATTGTCCGTATACTTGCTAAGGGAAGTCAATACAGGTGTACAGAGCGGCACGGATACAAAAACTGTCTGCATTTCCCTTGGTCCCTAAAAAACAGAGCCAAATTAGCAGTGAAGCCGGCGTCAAAATACGTTGATCCTGCACCTTTACACAACGTACTGACAGACAAAACAATAACACCAGGCCTGCGTCTGTGATCAACACTCTTCCGTTCACACCAATTAGCCACAAAAAAGATATGACCTATTGTGTTGAACGTCTGTGTAGTGTACTTCTCTTTTCTCAGATGCAAAATGTCCACAGCTAGACTGTTAGATTAGATTTGCTCTTTTCATACTCTTTCTCTGAGAAAAGGAAGACAGTCAGAACGCTGACCTCACTGCATCATTAAAAAAGCGCCATCACATATTTAAACAATCCCAGAAGTCCAAAAAGACCACATTTACACACATTAAAAGTTTCTGCAAGCCACCACACCAACTTGCTGCAATAATTTGACACAATTTCTGGCTCTAAGAAATAAACAGAATTATATGACTTTATTACTCTGTCAATATATTTACTCTAATCTTAACAATTGAATTCCTGACGCACCACAACAGACTCAAGATCAGGGTGTTTTTCGACTAGAATAATCCAGTATGTGCTGCTCTGTTACCGAAGACCCACAGCTCACCTTTTTTTTAACCCCATGAAAATAGCTTTGATATCTGAAATTATATCTCAGGCTTTTTTTACAAAGAGTTTCTGACATCTGGCTTCCTCTGCGCGTACATTATTCTTCACAAGAGGTGAGGATGGCCAGCATACCAAATGACTCCTCTCCCTGTGACCACAGTGAGCCCACTGGAGACTTCCAGTCTCATACTTTCATTTTTACTCAAGGCACTGCACTTTCAGGTCGTATCAACCTTCAGCCACTAACACATTCTATTTTGCTTCCTTATAACCATGGAAAAGGCACATATAACTGTCTGACAAAACGAAAACAGGAGTGAAATAAAGGCAATGCCATTATCCAAGGAAATCTGTCAAAAGTTCATTTACAAAAACAGAGTATTAATTGCATGGAATCTGCCTGTCTTTTTGACGGGCTATTTAGCTGTTTACTTCTTTGAGAAGGCAGCTTAAGTGTGGAGTGATCTGCACCCATGGTTCATGTCCTCGATTTAAGAGGCAGTTAGCTTTCTGCTCTGACAGACTAACACTAATAATGAATCATCACTGAAAACATTTCATGTCAAACACTGAGAATGGTATCAACGTCTCTCCAGATTGGGGTGAAGCAAGTCCATCTAAGCTCACTGTTTCCCCCTAGTGGTCATTTGTTTCTAAAAACTTCCTTTTTCCATTTGGAGAAAAAAAATCTTTGCATTTCAACAAAATGTGTTGCACTGTTTCATATTGACTAACTTGGCTGTGTTAAAACAAACGTTTCCTACATTTTCTATTTATCTCTTATATCTTTCTTCAGTCTCCTGCTCCAAGCCTCTCAACACTCCTCTTTTTCAAACTCTCAGCTGAATCATCCACAGCCACCATTCTGTGCCTAATGAATAACATTCATCAAAGTCATAATCGCTTTGATCACGGTTAACACACATTGCTATGCTCTCTTTTCTCCTCTCCTCACAGAATTAAAGCTGCACTGGAAGTCTCCTCGTCTTGTTTTCAGAACCCATTCAAAGCTATTCTTAGTTGACATTTGTTCTTGTTGTACATAAAAAATGTATGGTGATAGAAAAAAACAATCTTTAATAAGTGTAGATCCCTTGGGTTTCATGGAAGTTCTTTAAAAATTCTTTATTTCACTTACAAAAGTGATTCTTTAAAGAATCTTGAATGGTACTTTAAAGGAGCAAAGGTGATTCTTCTATAATATGATTCATGGTTTTAAATGACTGCTCTCAAGATTCATGTGTTGCATGATTTATGTCTCATCTGATTCATGTATTGAATCAAGAATAACTAAAAAATTCCTTTATCTATAGTTACCTGATAGTTCTCTTGAATATTTAATGTTAGTTCAATCTGAAGTATAAGGGGTGACGCAGACGCACTTCATTTGCTTTGTATTTTTTCTCTTCACGTCTTTAGTGTAAAAGTTTGACCCTGGGAGATGATGGCATATTTACATTACATTTACGGCATTTAGCTGACACTCTAATCCAGAGCAATGTACATCAGTGCTTAAGAAGTCCACAACTGTTTCTTACCTGAAAAACAGCTTAAATCCATGTCAGCTATTTAACCAAGATACTGCAGTCAGAGCATCTATACAACAACTGTCACATAATAACTAGCCAACACCTAACCCAACAGTACATAAGCCCTAGAAAAGAACAATGCCACAGAGAAGTGGGAAGTCAAGGGAATTTTTTTTTTTTTATGAAATAAGTAAGTACTAGGAAAGAGACATAAGAGGTATATCAACTTTTCTGCACCCATTCTAGGAGACAGGGCATGAAGTGAAATCTGACTGAAGCTAGCTGGTGAAACAAATGAAACAAAAGTTTTCACTTAAACTTTCCCCCCTGAAAACATATTTATTCATTTAGCTACAGCCGTATGTGTCTTCAAGGTGCAAATAATGAATCAAAGACACACAAAAGATTCTTGACCTTTTTACAGTCCCATACCCCATGTATATTAAGCCTCCAGCTGCATGCTCCCTCTCGCTTCTTCCACTCATGTGCATAGTTCCATGATGCATAAGATATTTACGCCTGTAAAATCAATCCCTCTCAATATTTCAAACATGTTTATGGCGTGAACACACAACACACAAGTAATTCTGAATGAATAAATTCTGGATGTTAGGGCTGACTCTGCTGTCTGGGTGTGGTTGACTGTGGAGTGCTGGCCAGAGCACAGGGATGGGAAAGAGATGAACTTTCTTCATTTTTAAATCACAAAGACTTCATGTTTAGCATGTATAAGAGCATGTGTGTGTGAGAGAGAGAGAGGGAGTTTGAAGCTGCAAAATAAACACAATCATTAACAACTTATCATTTTAATTTTCCATATACATACACTTGGCAACAGATTGATTATCTGTTGTTTTGTGTAGATATCTTTTATCTTCAATAGTCAGTGTTACTGCCACGATGAGAATGACTTACTACCCAAATGACCTTCTCACTGGTGGCTCTGTGGGGGTCCTGACCATTGATATCCAGGGTAAAGGGGCTAATAAATGATCCAGAGACACTACAGCCTGTTATTATAAACTGAAAAGTGCACCTATATGGTAAGTAGAGCTGTTAAAATGGACAATGAATGTGGATCCAAGGTAGGCTTAGTTATTGCAGTGGCTTGTCACAGTCTAGAGAGGCTACTTTGGTTATTCCTATATTCATTTGCACATTAAAAAGCTTGTGTCATTGAAATCTTCTTTTGTTATTGCTTGTGTTTAGAGGAATATCACCAGTACATACTTCTAAAGAGATTATGATGACTTGAACAGATGCCACACACTTGGGGTTATTACTTTGTGACTATGTTAATATTACTCCTCAAAGCCTGGTTCTTTCCTCAGCGCCCCATTCTCCGTGAGCACTACAGCAGATAATGTGGCATTGATGAGTTTGACTTGTGCGGAAAATGAGTCATTCGGGGACAGAAAGCAAGAGAGAGAGAGTGAGGGTGGAAAAAGAGAGATGGGGTGAATGTGCTTAGATTACTCTGGGGCCTAATTGATCTGACCTGCGCTATTATGAATGGGCACTTAAGTAACTACTGATCCATCCAGCTGACTCTTTATCCTCATTTCCCCAGGCCCAAGCGAAAGAGCAATTGTTCGTAAAATGTGGATTTGAGATGAGCACTAAATGTTTCTGAAAAAGGTGAACTCCTATGAGTTCAAAGGTTCAGCGCTTTGGAGATGAGGCCATGGATTTAATATCCGTTTTTTTCTCTCAAACGGTGCTGCTCAGATGAGAATGAACTCTGAAAGGGCCAGATAATAATGACTTATAGCTGCTCCTGAGCTTGCCAGTGTATTGTGAGAACTGTGCATTAGGAGAAAGTGGTTCATACTTTTGACTGGAAAGAATCTCTCAGAAAAAGCTTGTTTTCAGAGCCAACTGCTCTCAATTTTTCTTGGAGGAGACTCCTTGCCATCACTGGAGGAGCAGTGTGGAATCAATACAAACATATTTCGCCTCCTCAGCACCCAGCATGGATGACAATTCAGCAAACATACATTTTTAATCAAGAGGAATTTCTGTTCCAATCTCTGACCTTCAGCCCTGGAATTTCTTCTCAATAATTCATTATTTTTCTACCTCCCACCGCCTGTTGGATATAAGGGCTTGTTTGCACACCCTCTCTTCAGATGGAGGAAGGGCGTGGCGCGCCTCCTGTATATTTTAGAGGCACTGGTTTGGGATATTTGCTCTATATTAACTTGAAAACTGTATTTATTTCTCTGAGCAAGTGATGAATATACAAGCAGCTTCCATCAGTTCCACAACATACGTACACGACTCAAAGTGAATGCAAAATAAACTGCATTATTCCTGAAGTAGTGTTTAAGTGATATGCAGAGTAATGCAATTTGCGCAGCATGAAAGTAGCGTACCATTTGAAATAGCGCTCCAGTTCTTTTAATCATACGTTACACACTCGGCGGTGACTAGTCCAAATGCCAGGTTGTATATGGTGGCTGCATCTGAATGTCTGTCTCATATTGAATTTCACAGCTGAATGAGTTCTAACCCACGGCAAAGGAAAAAAAAGGAGACTCTCACTCACCATGCTTTTCTGTGTGTGTGTGTGTGTGTGTGTGTGTATGTGTGTGAGTGAGTGTGTGTCAGTCAGTTCACTCTTCCCTAATCTGTTGAACTACACCAGCCAGTCCACCAGTATCAACCAGCAAACTGTCTGAAAGTGTCAAATGTAGTAAACAATAAAATCAGTGCTAAATAAATGCTAAAAAAAAAAAGTCTCTTTATCATGTAAGGAACCTTAACAAATTGGAAGGTTCCAATGAAACATTTAGCATTCTTGTACAACCTCCATCCATTTGTTTAATACATGTACTGTTATCCTTCAGTTGAGTGAAGCTTTTGTGATGCACATTTTCAAGCCTCTTAAGTTTTCCCATTAATAATGAATGTATAAGTGGAGATTTCTTTTCCATAGCGGATCATACACTGGATACAGGTCATGAACAGATTTCCACACCGGAGAGGCAGCAGACGTGAGATAACCCAGCCTTTACTTTTCTGCCTTACAGCATTCTAGCCCTGAGGTAACGCAGCTCACTGGAGCTTTCCTCCACAGGCTGTCTGCTCTCTTTTATCACTCAGATGGATTAGCATAAACAGGCTATTACAGCACCTGTGGCTTCTTATGAATGCAGCATGGCTTTAGTGAGTGAATTGTGCTCAGCAGAAGAACATGACGTTTAAGAGCATGATCAAGTATTTTCCTCAAAAGTAAATGTGCTTTAAATGTTTTGAACGAATTACGAATTCGTTTTCAGTTAACAGAATTTAGCAGCAGATGCAATGCATTGTTGTCCTCTGAGTTTCTCTCACACTGGGCTAGGTAGCTTGTTTGGCACCAGTGTATGTGAAGAGGGCGAGTGCTTTTTGTCCTTTTCTGTTGTTGTAGTTGTTTTGTTTTCCTGCTACTGTGAATCACATTTGCATAGAATCATCTTTTTGTGTTTGTTCCACAGTCTTGCCCAAAGCGTTTGGGATATTAAATATGACTACTCCACCACAAGTGTTCTGTTCACTTGTTTATTGTTTCTGTTTGTTTGTGTTTTTTCGTTTGTTTGTTTGTTTGTTTGTTATGAGCATGGCTACAAATGTGTTTTGCTGTTAATAATAAGACACCAAGAATTCGCACACCAGGGTTGGGCTACCCTCAAAGCCCTCAGAACTTGGTCATGTTTTGTTATGACACACAAGTCATTAAGCTTTTCCTTTGTCCTGCTGCTTTGGTATGGTATTACATGCTTTTGGTACAGTATGGTCATACAACTGCACTGCACTGTGTAGTTAGGGCCCGTTTTTTTTTTTTTTAATCATGATCTCTGTCAGTAACTGTACACTATATGGACAAAAGTATTGGAACCCGTGTCCATTGCACTAACAGGAGCTTTAATGACACTGCATTCAAATACACAAACTTTAATATGGCATTGGTTCCCCCTTTTGCAGCTATGACAGCTTCCACACTTCTTGGAAGGCTTTCTACAAAATTCTGGAGTGATTTTATGGGAATTTGTGCCCCATTCATTCTGTAGAGCATTTATTAGGTCAAGCACTGATGTTGGACAAGAAGGACTTGCAGTCACCGTTCCAGTTCATTCCGAAGGTGTTGGATGGGGTTGAGGTCAGGACTCTGTGAAGGCTAGTCAAGTTCTTCCATGCTGAACTCATCCAATCCTGTATTTCTGGACCTTGCTTGATGCTCTGGGACATAGTCATGCTGGAACTGAAAAGGTTCTTCCCCATACTGTGTCCACAAAGTTGGAAGCATTGCAAGATTAAGCCCTTCCCTGGAAGTTAGGGGCATAGCCCAAACCCTGTCCCAATACTTTTGTTCATATAGTGTATGTATGCGACTACCAGTAAATGTGTGTGCTATGACTGGCTGCAGTGTTCTTATTTCAGCAAGTGGGGGTAGCAACAACCGAACGTGATGATTGCTAGCGAGGGCTCTCCTCACACTTTGCACTTTGATATTCCCCCATGATCTCTCTGTGCACTTGTTTTAAGTGGCCTAGCCAGGGTGACACATTCTAATATGGTATGTGAAATGTGTCTGACACTTTTGTATCATTTATAGGCTCTCATTCTCAATGGAGCACTAGATGAATAATGAGCATCATATTATTCTCTGCCATAATCCGCTGTAAGAATAAGATCCGCACAAATCCTCAGCTAATGCAGGCTTAAGCAGAGTCTGTAAGCGTTATATATGCATTTTTGTCTTTGTTATTAGACGTAAACAGTAGCCATGTGTTTTTAAATAGGATTGCTGTATAAGCATAATCTGTGCTTTATATTCTGAATTACTGAGAAATTTCATAGTTTTTCAGAATTTCTGAACAGGTCAGGTGATCATAAAAAATATAGCATTTTTCCCTAATCTAATTTTAGAAGGTCTTTAAAAACAGTTTGGATAGATCGTTTTTACCACATCCACTGTGAACAAATCTGGCTCGTTAAGCTTCACATCAGGCACCTTACTGATTCAATTATGCAGTATTTAAATCAGCAGAATTCTTATTTAAGGCATATGTTGGGCTGGTTAAATATCTTCTGTACAGTCTTATGATAGGTAAAGGGGACCAAGTCCGGTTTGCTCCTTCTTTGGTCATTAGTTTTGATGAGTCCACTCCCTTCTTGCTTTTTCAGCTCCAATGCATTTGATCAAAGGACTTCATAAGATCAAGATCCTGATGATCCGAATCAAGTATGTTCTCCCAGAAAGAAACCTAGCCTGTGCAGACACTCCATGAATCAAACAGAGCACCATTATATTTATCCGGTGGTGATATCTGGTACGTGGTATCTGGTGGTGGTGAAGGCATTTCAAGCCTGTGTGTTGTAACAGGAGCGTTCTCCAGCGTCGTGGTCATCTTCCAGCAGAAATATAGCCTGAAATGCCAGTGGGCTCCAAGAGGGATTTGATTGCTGCTACCCAGCAGCAGGAAAGGTTAAGTTTGAAATTTACACACCCCCACCAGTGTACCCCTAGGAATGACACTGACAGATTGGGTTATAATATATCAGTCAGATGTAGCAAGTGGTTTGATATTACACAGCTCTGATCCTTCATACATGCCCATCTCTCAACCTCCCCCACAACCCGGCACCCCCTTTACTGCATTTCATCGGTTTGAGTAAAATCATTATGGACGTCAGTGGCAAGGGGCAGGGGTACTGCTGAATAATTGAACAGGAATGTTTTCACACAAACATGCAGGGCATGCTGGGAACAGGATGAGCTCATGCCTCCAGAATCTTCCGCTTTCTTGCTCTCAGCTTCGACTTCTGTCTTGCACACCCCACCAAAACGTGAACGCGAACCACTGTCTCTCACCGCAGTGCCGTTTGTAGCTCCTGCTTTTACTTCCCGTTCACCCGCGGTTGTGAACACTTCACAAGAGAAACTGAATTAAAAGATATCCTGCACAATGTTATCTGAAATGAAGTGTGAAAAGTAAAGGACAAGAGAATAAGCAGGGGTGGAGGTAATGCCAGCGCAGATGGAATTTACCTCCTTAGATAAATGACTGTTCCTAATAACGCCTGTTCTTTATCAGCAGCAGGCAGGAATGGCACTGCACTGTTTCACTCACTCTGTCTTTGTCGTCTTCTCTCAATAGGGCAGGCAGGAGGAGCGTACGCTGGCATGGTCCATGAAGGAACTGATGATGTATTTCGAGGAAAATGCCAGCTCGGGATTCTGCACTTATCATGCTGCTGTTAACTGTAAGATGTTTTTACTTCAAAGGTGCCAGACAGGCTTCTTTGGTGACATTGGCAGAGGTGGACAACGTACTCACATTCATTACTTAAGTGAAAGTACAGATACCACTGGTCAAATGTTAGTCCAATTTTTACTTAATTTAATCTACTGAAGTACTTGCTTTTAATACTTTAGTATTAAAAGTAAATTTTCTTTCACCGCATTGTTGCATTATTGGTACAACACATACAATACCCTAATGCCTCTGACCAACTTGTAGAACCTCTAGAACAAGGAATTGGTCAAATGTTACAGAATAACACACAACACGAGCTGACTTTGCTTGTTAACTGTAATTCTACACACTAAACAACTGGTAGGTGTTCTGACACAATGTACCATGTAGGCCTACATCTATGTAATGTGCATCTTAATCAAGTTGAGACTGAAACTGCTGTAAATGCAAATTAGCACGTAAAAAAAGAACATGAAAGAAGGGAGTGCCTTGTATGAGGACGTATACCCGTAACCACACACACACACACACACACAGACTAATTACATGTCCTGTCTGTATCCTACACCAGTACGTGTGTTTTGAGTTACAGAGGCTGTGCTTTTTAGTCTAGAGTAGAGAGTGCGCGCGTGTGTGTGTGTTTGTGTGTGTGTGAGTGAGTGAGTGTGTATGGTGTGTGAGCAGGAGTATTTCAAGATGGCTGGTTGTATTAAGGTATCCTCTAAATTATAGGAAGCGCATCCCAACCTAATTGTCAGATGTAAGGTAAAAATGTTTAAATTAAAAACAAAATACTGCATTGTGCTTTGACTCAAAAAACTTTCCTTTGGACATGTGAAAAAATTCACACACATAAATGTAAAATAAATCACCTGAGACATAAAATAAGATGGCATGAAGGTAAATAACCCAAGCTTTGTAAAAGATAAATTATTATGCATTTTTGTTAGTAGTTAGCCAGTAACGTAAGTGTTAGGAGTGCTCTTGTAACCCACTCATGACAACAGCAGGCAGGATCCGTCCAGCAGAGTCAAGTAAGCAGTGGCTAGGATACGCCTCCTTGTATGCCTGATCAGAAACTAGACTACAAACTTATCACAGACTTCTAATAAATAGGATCTTGGGATCTGGATTTTTCAATCTATGATTAAAAGTGTGCAATAAATGGGCAGATATGTGGCACAATGTTTCCACTGTGAAAATACTACACTCTCAACTTTGTATGCCATGTACTAGTATAGTGCTATGTACTTCCCCGTACAGGGGGTCCACAAGTTACGACGGAGAGCCGTTCCTTTGAGCGTAACCTGAATTTTGGTGTAAGTGTAAACATACACTAGCCTGCGTTAATAACATATCCTAACACAGTTGAAAAATCTATAAACACAACTAAGAAAAAATTAGTGTAAAGTAATTTGTTCAGAAGCCATAATTTGTTCAAGTCGCCAAACAAAGCAACACAAACGGAACACTTGTGCTTAGATAAGTGACCTCAGCCATACGGTGCGTTACTGTGTATTCTCTGCATTCTGCATATTCTTACAGAGAACACCATTAAACTAGTTCATCTACACCAGGGGTGGGCAACACCTGATTCACCTCGCCAGTTAATTGTCAAGTTTAGTGAATGTGTTTGAGCACCATCAAACTGTGCTGGACACTGGCTCGTAAACTCAATACGTCGTATGTCCAGACCCTCGTAACTCGAGGACCCCTGTATATTTTCACCTAATCCAAATAAAGTCTAAAGATCAGCTATATTTGTCGACAAACACAGATTCCACAGATTACAATATCTGTTTTAAAGATAAATGTTTTAATATTTTTACAAAAACCTAAGTGGAGGCAGTTTGTGCCAGAGTTACCTCTTTATTTAACATTATACAGTCAGATTACTAAAAAGCCGTTAACCCAAATCAAACCCACACTTCTGTGTTGCAGGTGGTAAAATGACAGTGATCATTTAGGAGTTACCAAACAGGGATCAGTTCGACACGTCAAGCAACTAAAGTTAGTAACAACAGCAGGAAAAAATTAGAATGCCGTCAATATTCTATCACATTTTTGTTTCAACACAACCATTTGCCAAAGAGTAGTTAAACTTGAAATATAAAGGCCCAAAAATTCTGATAAACAGCACACATACATGCTTTCTTCAGACTAAAATGTCAAGTGCTTATGTAATGAATCTCATTGGGTCCTATACATACCTTTTTTTGCCATTACTCATCCCTGAACTGCTGGTTGAAGCGCAGTACTCACGGTATCAGGCAACGGTGGTGATGAAGCTACGCCACAGCCGAAGTTCTGTAATCCTTGTAGCTCTCCAGGCCTCGGGAAACAAACCCTTGTGATTTCCTGGGCAGCTGGGTGGCCTAGTGGTTAAGGCATCCGCCCTGCGACCAGAAGTCTGTGTTCGATCCCCAAGACCGCTAGGTACCGCTGAGGTTCCCTGAACAAGGTACCGTCCCCACACACTGCTCCCCGGGCGCTGTGTTCCTGGCTGCCCACTGCTTCACTCAGTGAATGGGTTAAATGCAGAGAATTGAGCAATTTCCTCTGGGATAAATAAAGTATTAAAAAAATAAAATAATAATAATAATTAGACTCCAAACATTTGTTACCTTTGAATTTAAAAAAAAAAAATACAAATCACACAAAACTTGTTTTTATCTCTCTTCTCCTATCACCTTTGACCTTTTCACACTTCCTCGACTCTCTCTCCTACCAAACCTAATAAAATCCCTGATTGGTTGGAAACCTGCCTATCTTACTGAGATGAATGGGCTCCAGAATTTTTAGTCTGAACAAATTGCTAAGTATCATGGTCTTATTATTAATTCACAAACTACTTGACAATACCATTAATATGAAAAACAAACTGATAATAATAATAATCATAATTTAAGAGTCCTACTGGTTTGTGGCTGATGCTGGGGCTTTATGGGAAATGTAGTTTCTATAGTGAATTATTTGGTTCATATAGTTTAGCCCAGCAATCAAGGTTAAAGCAGACAACTTTATAGATTTTTGACCTACCCCCATCTCCAGCTGATTATAGTGGGTCAAAGAAATGTTATACTGGGCATCTAATGGAGCTCTAGTGACGCCCCTGTGTGTTCATGCGAAGATTCATTTAAGAGTTGTAAATATCTCCAAAGTAAAGCTTCTATAAATAAGCTTGAAACTGATTAATGACAAAACATTATGATACGTTTTTAAGTGAAAAGCTCTTTTTCCAATGGCACCACTTCAAGAACCCTTTGTAGTACATTTGTAGTACATTTTTTGAGCGTATAAAAGCAGCTAAACTAAAATTAAACACCTTCTTACCTAGGAAGCATGCGTGGTGGTTTCAGAGTAGTTAAAGAAACGCTTCAGAAATGCTTTCATAACTATTTGCAGTCATGTAAGGTGCTCAGTTTTGCTCCATTGACTAAATGATCAAAGGCTGTTAAAAATTAAGTGAGCCATTCATCAGAGCCTTTTAGCGATGCTAACATAGCGTGTTAAAATAGTATCAAGGGTACATTTCAAGTGCAATCTGAATAGGTTTTCACGTTTCTGTACTTAAAAAATAATTAACTTAATAGTAAGTAAGCAATACTAATTCCTTATTGGACTTTATTGGGCCACTCTTCAATTCAAGTCAATCCCATGGTTTATAGTATCTGAACTATCTGAATATGTACAGGTGCCAATGAATAGACAAAAGCTACATTTAATTTAAAGTTAATTGAAGTTAAAGTTAGATTCTATGCTAAATATATACTGATCTTAAAGGGTTAATAAGGACTGTGAGCCAAGAACCCCAACTTCAATTATAGCTGATGTCATAGCGCCCCCTTAGTCCATTTACCTTTAGTCTATGCCCCCTTACCCCCACTCCACATTAGTGATGTCTCACTGCTTCACTCTAAACCTAGATGGTCCCCCTACGCACACACATTCACTAAGTACTCTCTTCTCTCACACAGAGGCAGACAGTAAGCATCCATCAGCACTCTTACTGCTGATGCAAGCTGACAGGACAACACTTACGGGGGCACGAATATTCAGGCCAGTGAGCCATTAAGACTTTCTGGTGACAAAGGGATGCTCCTTACAAGGCCCACCAGACACACAGGCTGCTACATACAGTACAGCAGGGATTGCTGCTGTTCCTACAGTACATCAATCTGAAGAGCAGCAAGAGGCAACATCCTACAAAAACTGCCAACACAAAAGAATGTGTACACTCTCAAAAACAGAGGTGCTAAATAGTGGTCTTTGGAGTGGTGTCATAGAGGAATCACTTTTAGTACTTGAAATATTTCAATGCCCTTGATAATGTGTTCCAGGATAGCTTAACTATGTTCAATCATTGTGTGTTAAGACTGCTTGTTGTTCATGCAGTCTTCATCCATTGACAGATTTATGACCAATTTGAGTTTTTCATTGATGTTGAATGCAAAAATGATTTCCTTCTGTGGCAGGGCTTTATTCCGATTAACCTCTTGGTCAGTGACATTGAATGAAGCCATGGTCACTTGGAACATGTGCCAGGAGACGATACTCAGAAGACAGGTACTCTAATGTGTAATTCCCCTGTCAGCTTTTGGGGTTGTCATGTCAGCCCCTATTATCCTCACTTGACTGATAATGGCATGGAGAGCCACCTCTGCCTGATCTCTTAATTCACCCCACCCAGCTCCCCTTCTTTCTTTGTCATTTCTCTCCTCAGTGACACTGACAAAGACCCTCTCTTTGTTCAGCTGGGTGTGTTCAATACCACAGCGGTCTTTTCTGACTGATTGGTTTTACTCTAGTCTGGTTACGCCAAACTTCACATTTATTTAAAGTGCTTGCTTATGCCACATTGACTAAATCATTACAGGCCACCAACAATTAATCAAGCCATTTATCACAGACTCCAAGCAATGTTTCAACAAAGCATGAACAAAAACATTCAGAATGGCACTTGAATACGTCGGCAGCTGAGACCCCTACTCTGCAGGAACTTTTCTAATAAAATCATGCTGTTTTAGTGGCCGATAATAATAATCTTTTATTTGACTTTTATTTCCCTGTTTATTTTAATTTGATACATTATGTTTGTTGCACTTTTTAGAGTGTATGTGTGCCGGCTAAATGCAAGATCAGCGTTGAGATCGTCAAACTGGTTAATAGTAATGCACGCCGGAGCTAAATGTCTTTTCATAACCTGCCTGCGTACTGTGGCACGGTCAAAATGCCTCAGCGGTGATTTGCTATTTAATTAGAAATAGTGTAGCTAACATGATTTTTTAATGAGAGAACCACTTTCACTAGGCTTGGAAAGTCATTTAGTGTCCATGGATCACTCTAGGGAGTGCTAACATTTGTGGGTCATTTTATTGCAAGTTGTTTGTTTACTGAAAGTGTTTGCATCAAAATTAAAACTGCATTAGAAGCTCCTGCTTCTAAACCATAATCTGTAACATGTTTCAGTCTAATAATTCTAATAATTCAGTGCTTAGACTGCATTGTGAGACTAAATATCAGACTGGCCAGATGTTGTCTTTTTTTAATGGTCGGCCCACTGGGTTTTGTGGTTTAACCCATTTGTACCGCGGCAGGGGGTGAGTAGGGATTTCATTAATTCATAATGTTTGTGCAAGAATGAAAAACTGTGATATGTGTCTGCATGTGTGTGTTTGTGTGTCTGTGTGTGGGCGAGAGGGTGTGTGTGCGCATATACAGTGGGGAAAATAATTATTTGATCCCCTGCTGAATTTGCTGACTTTAAAAAATGAACAGTCTCTAATGTATGAGGTAGTTTCATTTTTATGAAGCGAGAAAGAATATCAAGCTTTTTTACATAAAAGTTACACATTGAAATTAAATAAGTATTTAAATAAGTATACAGATTGTCTACGTGCCCATGTTGCACACACATTACAATCAATCTATTAATTACAGACACTCCTGATCTGAACTTGCTATGTGTATAAAGCACACCTGTCCATAGAACCAGTTTCTTCCATTCCAATCTTTCCACCACCATCGGCAAGACCAAAAGGCTGTCAAAGAACATCAGGGATGAGACTGAAGACCTGCACGAGGCTGGAATGGGTTATAAGACCATTAGCAAGAAGCTTATTGAGAAGGTGACTACTAGTGCAATCATTCGAAAATGGAAGAAATATAAAATTACCATCAATTGTCCTCAGTCTGGAGCTCCATTCAGTATCTTGCCTCAGAAAGGTGAGAATCAGCCCAGAACTACACGGGAGGAGCTTGTTAATGATCTGAAGGCAGTTGGGACCACAGTCACTAAGAACACCATTGGTAACTCACTACATCATAATGGACTGAAATTTTGAGCAAGGTCCCCCTGCTTAAGAAGACACATATGGGGGTTTTCCATTGACTGGTACCAGCTCGGTTCGGTGCAGCTCTACTCGCTTTTTTGCTTTTCCATAACTAAATCTGGTCTCTGGTACTCGGTACCATTCTTGGTACCACCTTGGCCAAGGTTCCAAACATGCTGAACCGATCCTAAATGATGACGTGTACATATTGGAGGTTACTGATTGTTGGTCGCTATGGTTATGCCAGTGTTGTTGACTAAACATTAGCATTAGCGTTAGAATTAGCCTAATGTTGCTTCTTTAAGACTTGTCTGGTAAGCCATTCGTCTCCATTTTGTGGCAAACAGGCACAAACCAAGGATAAGAAATAAAATTCTTCTGATTTTATCCATGCTGGTGATTGTAATGATGTCAAGTTGTTTACCTCAGCTTAGAGTGCTCTGCTCGTGCTGCTTCTCAGAATGTTTGGTCGCTATAGCAACCAGTTGTCATCGAAAACTCTAGGTCCGAAACCAAACTGAACAGAGAAGAACCAAACCGAGCTGGTACCAGTCAGTGGAGAACGCCCTATATACAGCCAATCTTTATTTTGCCAGTGAACATCTAAATGATTCAGAGAAGGCTTGGGAGAGTGTGCTGTGGTCAGATGAGACCAAAATCAAGCTCTTTGGCATCAGCTCGACTGAGTATGACCCGAAGAACACCCCCACAGTCAACCATGGAGATGGAAACATTATGTTTTTTTCCGTCTAAGGGTCCAGGATGACTTCACTGCATTGAGGGGCCAGCCGATGGGGCCATGTAGTGTAAAATCTTGGATGAGAACCTCCATTCCTCAGCCAGAACATTGAAAATGGGTTGTGGATGCATCTTCCTGCACAACAATGACCCAAAACATAGCAAAGGAGTGGCTGAAGAAGAAGCACATTAAGGTTCTGGAGTCGCCAAGACATTCTCCAGATCTCAGTCCTATAGAGAATTTGTGGAGGAGTTGAAGCTTTGAGCCAAGCTGCAGCCAAGAAACCTAAAGGATTTAGTTTCAGATAAGAGCCCTAAGTCATGTTTGGCTTGCATCAAATAGGGCTGTAACGGTACATGTATTCGTACCGAACCGTCACGGCACATGGGTCACAGTTTGGTACATGATGTCATACGGACAGGGGCGTAGCAGCCAATTTAAAAGTGGGGGGACAGTATGGTGATGTGACCCAAGGGTGTTCATACAGTATAATAA
>JBBPCW010000001.1:27251222-27263732 GCA_037974425.1 Phenacogrammus interruptus
ATAAAAACATTTCAAGTGAGATGTATCATTTTCCTTCAATTCTGGTGGAAATGGACTTGAAGTGCTCTGACTGAAATCTGAGGGGCTGCAAAGATTATGTGAACAGTCTTGACAGTTTGATAAAAAAATATATATGCATTCATATTTGCTCTCAGTCAAAGGTTTGGGAACACCTCGCTAACACACATTTTATATGATATGTATTCGAAAATAAGTTTAATTCATTAATTAATTATTGTCACAAATATATTTACACGTGTTATGATAAAGTTGAGTTCCTAAGTATAATAATTCATTACAAACATACATTCTTCACAAATATTTTTTTTTAAAGATGTCCTAGACTTTTGACATGCAGTTTTAAATATAAATCCTGGAAGAGTGAAGCTGGCCTTAAAGTGGCCTTCCATCATCTATCCATTTTATTCCATGTAGACATTTTAATGAGATCATCTAATTAGCATGCGTTACAATAAGAGGTTGTTAATTGTACATCTTGTCACAGTGAAAGGGGATATCAGAAGGCCATTCAGAAAGATGACCCATTTCAAGAAGAACTGGAGCGGGCTGTTCAGCTGCAGTGAAGCCGTTCTGCATTTATTTCAGTGCTGCATGCCTTCACAGCTTTCAGACACCTGTCAGTCCTGGCAGGCTCTTAGATCAGCGCTCCTCAGCTCCCGTTCCAGCCGGACTCACAATCAACCACACACACATGCGGTCTTTCATATGCCCGTCATTATTTTTCCACTCAGTGGGTCTAACAGGGCCGAAGCCGCCGCAGTGGGCCAGCCCACCTGCACGCTGACGGAAGCCTGGAGGGAGGACAGCGAGATGAAAGTGCAGACAGAGCTGCAGGTGCTGCTTGTTAACACTCGTCAGTGATGAAGCTGTGACAATCAGGGTCACTCTAAAAGAGGACAGTCTATATACCCCTTCAAATGCTGTCTCACACAAATAGAAATCAAAGCACATGTACTGAAATGTTGCTTTTTAGTTTTTAGGTTTTTAGCTAATTGTATCCTCATCATATTTACATTTGTTACTTTGTGATATGATTTTGTTTGTTCGGTCACCATCACTAGCACAATGCTCATTATCAGGATGAAGAATTTTGTGTTAGCATCATAGTGGTGTTCATTCACTTTTTTTCACAGAACAAAAAAATCCTTATAGCAGCTCTAAACTGATAGTTCAAGCTTCTCAGACAAACTTGTGTGCATACAGAATATGCTTGCTTTGTATTTTGCAGTTTCCAGTTCATTCTTTAGTGAGGTGACCACACTTCTAAAACGAAATCCAGACATTTCTGGTCACTGTATCATTAAAATATGCAATGCTGGAATAAAAGGAGGGCAGTCTCAGTTTCAAGCATTTTAAGCTCAGTAACTGTTGTACTATAATAAACTATGGTGACAGCCAATTGATGAAATTAGAGCAAAATGACTGTAGTTACAGTCAAGTTAATGGAAAAAAGACATTCTTATGAACAGCTTTAGGTATTCTTATGAACAGTTTCTTTAAAATAGTTTCCTCTAAACTGAGTTTAGATATTGAGGAACCATACTAATCCCTTGCTCAGACTCTGTACCGGTGTTCTCTTTGAAATCAAACATGTAAATTCAGGTTAGTGTTAATGTATTTCCTATCTCCACCATTCTTTAATCAAAGTTTGACTGTTATACTTGATGCCAAGCTTGTCTTGAATGTAGACACCCATGAAAAGTCAACAGTTCTAAGACCATTGCTGAGAAAACATTTGAAATCATCTCAAGTACTTGCAACTGTTTGCTGAAATAATGGCTACAATTGAACTAAAAATTACATCTTGAGCATTTTTATACTCCTGGTTTATTTCATGGTAAGCTGCTGAAAGTGTGAGGTACACTACCAGTCAAAAGTCTGGACACACCTTCTCATTCAACAGTTTCCTTTGTTTTTATTATTGGCTACATTGTATACATTGTAGATTTATATTGAAAGCATCACCCATTACTCTGAAGACAGCTTTGCACACTTGTGGCATTTTTAAAGATTGAGGAGAGATCGACCTGGAATGGTATTTAGTTAATGGTCTTTCTTCGTCAAGAGTTCGTTAGTGGAATTTCTTGCCCTCTTTTTGTGTTTGGGATCATCAGTTGTGATGGTCGGGTTGGCACACAGTTATTAATCCAATTCAGAATTAATCCTATTCCACATTATGGCAAGAACCACTAAACTAAATAAAAAGAAACAACAGTCCATCATTATTAAACATATTCTGGTTTGTTGAACTCTTTTTTCTTCACTGCATAATTCCATGTGTTCCTTCATCGTTTTGTTTGCTTTCAATATTAAGCTACAATGTAGAAAATAATTTTTCAAAAATGAAAAAACATTGAATGAGAACTTTTGCCTGGTAGTGTACATAAACTTTTCCAGGGGCATGTAATGACCTTCGTTGCTGCAGGTTAAGAGGATTTGACAGTAAGTCTTGAACAGTTTGAATTTTTCATGAGTGGGGTGTGTTTGTAACAGTGCTGTGTCGTGTCTTGTACAGTTGTGTTATAAACAGGGAGCTTAACACGCTTACACAGGAGCTCAACACCGTGGTAATAGGATTACCTTTCCCACTAATCCAAGCGTGTAGCGACATGTTATGATCCCAGCCCTAGGACATGAAAATGCTCTCAAAAGGCACAGGTGTCAAATGTTAATGAAGTTGTGTCTGATTAACTCTGGCAGTGGAAAGTAAAGACAAAACCCACTGAGTGGAAAGTGGGACACCATTCACTGTGACCTGTGATCCTTGGCGACCAGCAGCGGTAAATGATTTGGGTGGCTGGTACTTTTGAGCACCTGCGGCGCTCTTCATCCAGTATGAGGAGCTCATCAGAACACACAGTACTGGACAACAACAAGAGAAGATGAGGCAGAGTTAAATAGGGGGAGACACAGGGGACAAAAGGGAAGGCAACTGGAAAAAGAAGCAAATGGGAGAGAATAATGTAGCGGCGCTACTGGGGGCGGGGGCGGCATTACCCAGCATTCAGTGTCACTGTTAGTGTGTGCATGTAGTCACCATCTGTGTGATGTGTATTTAGTTTGGTGGCTTTTGCCCAGTTTGTTATGTGAGAATGTTCTACTCTGGGAGTGTGTGTATGCACGCTTGTGTTGTACAGGTTGTGTGTGTTATGCCCCCGATTAAGGAGAGCACAAAACATGAATCCCCTAAACTGTAGATTCCTAAACCCTTATTACTCAGTAACTACCATAATTTATTCAGTATGTAACATATTTAGTTTTGAGTTAAGACCTCCCTCCAGAAAAGAACAACCTTGCCATTCCATGAAGTCAGTCAAGTCGAGTCACCTTTATTTAATTAGCACATTATCATACACAGAATGTCAATGTGCTTTACAGAAATAGAATAAAAAATTTTGAAAATATAATTAAATACAATGAAGTTCTAAAATAAATAAAACAAATAAAAGAACACATAGAAAATATAAAAAATGCATTGAAAATGCTAATATTTTAGGAGAATAGTACAGTTTTTTAGAGCGTTTTAAATCTACAGTTGGTGCAGGAATAATACTGATGGACAGTTTTTTCCAGTAGTGAGTGACTAAATGGAATTTCACAGTGTTTTGTTTCAGCACTTTTCACCACTAACTAAGTGACCTACCAGTAATATACTGTACTTCAAAAAGAGATTCAAAAAGTATTTAGGGCCACTGAGTGACTTTGAAATCAATTCTGTACTGAACTGGTAGCCATTGACATTCATTTTATGGCTGTAAAATGTAAAAGCAATCAAAAATGTATCAAACAAGAAACCATTCAAGGCCCTCAACTACCACAAAATGTCTTGGCTACTTCTTTTCCTAAAAAATGCTGTAATATGAATTCATGTTCAGATTTTCTCACTGATAGTACAAATCCTTCTATATCAGTTCAGTCTTACAGTAAATGTTGGGACTGTATTTGATTGGGCTTGATATGACAGTGTTCAGAGATAACAGCAGGTGAATCACAAATACCACTCGTCCCAAAGGTGTTGGTATGTGCTCCGTCATTCCAGAGAATGTAATTCTATTGCTTCACAGCTCTTTGTACTTGATACCCCTCTATCTAATGCTTGGCATGAGGCATAGAGAACTACAGGCTCAGAATCGAATGGTCAATGTTCAGTCCACTGGATTCAAGTTATAATAGCACTGCCACCAAGTGGATAACACACTCATCACTCAGTGGGATGCTGGGCAGTGCAGATGTCTATATGCCTGATGATCCAGGACTGGCAGTCAGTGTTCTCCTTCAAGCATGATTTGCTGTCCATTAATGCTGTGTTGTTCAACCTCTCAGCACTGATTGTAACCTGTGACTGAGGGACTGGTAGAAGCTGTGGTACTAAATTTAATTTTTCTGACACTATAGAGGTTTCAAAACAGAGAGCAACCTTAAAATATTAAAGAATATGTTAACTAATTGCTAACAACTAAAAAATAGGTCATCAAATCAATTTCTTAGCACTGTAATATGAATTAATGTTCAATTACTGTTACTAGTAATTTAATGATAAATATTGCCATATGATTAATACTTGAAATAGTACGTTTTGGTTCGATAGAATCATTCCAAATTATGCCAGATCTCATTGCAGTGCATTAAATGTCCACTAGAGGATGCTAGAGTAAAGGAAATGACAGAAACTGTTCATGCACTAGGATGAATTGAAATGAAATTTGAGTTTTTATTCAGTGGCAGAAGTAATTGTATAAGAAGTAATAGCATGTAGCAATAGCAGGAGCAGTAATAGTACGTAATAGCAATGTAGTAGAAGACTACTTCTAAGAGTAATAGTATAAATAGTAAGTAGTGATAGTAGTACTAAGAGTGTAATAAGGGTGAAGTGTAAATGTGTCATATGTGAACACACCACAGTACACAGTGTGAACAATACTTTCTCTGCATTTAAGCCATTTGCCGAGTGAAGCAGTGGACAGCCATGAACACAGCATCTGATGAGCAGTGAGTGGGGACGGTACCATACTCAGTGATGCCACTAGCAGTCCCTAGTATTCAAACCCACAACCTTCTGAGGCAACTCCCTAACCGCTAGGCCATCAGCATCTATAACAATGGAGTGCTGATGAGTTCAGACCTATTCTACTGCCATCACATGTTCATTTCCCCAGCAATTTTACACCCACTGGTATAATTGGCTGCGATCCTGTAGACTTGACAGTAAATTCCCAGTGTGTATGGTGAATACGTACTGAAGAGATGAGTCCCAAGTTTTGCCTGAAGTGTTTTTCTTCAGTGCATCTGTGCCTAAACTCCGGGAGCCATTCTGGCAAACACAGCTGTGACAGATCTGAAGCAATTGCAGCCAGTTTGTAGCTCATCATGTAAATTAGCTTTGCGGCCGGTAAGCTGTTCTGAAAAACCATTAGCAAACAAAGGAAACACAGAAATCCTGCTATTTACAGCATATTTGCTCCCAGTGGATTTCCCATTAGATTTCAGGCTAATATTTCCGTTCAACCCAAATAAAACAAAGAAGCCAAACATAGATACTGGAAGAGCTTTTAGGACCTATAAAAAAAAAAAAACAATAAAAAGCGATTGACTGTAAAAGTATAGGTTATTTGGTGTGCCACTTACGATGAGACTTTTGTGTACCTAGTCTACTGCATATCATATATAATGTCCCTGTAAAATTAATAAATTAATAAAAAATGTTTTAATCTCCAAAATGGTAACTTGACAGGAGAAGGTGAATCATTCTTTTCTTTTAATGTCAGATAAAATGTGCAACAGTCTATCATGTGCAATATTGTGCAATGTTCTTATAATTATTATTATGTACAATATCTAATGTGTAGTTGTCTTAGCATGTGCAACATCACTCCTAATATTTATTACATGCAATAATGTCCTCCTAACTACTATCTCTGTCATTACAATCCACATAACTGTAAGTTACTTATCTATATTATTTACACTTATCTGCAGTATATAATGTGTGTATATAGTGTAGTATAGTGTGGAGACTTTTCAACAGATTTATTTATATTTTATTTTGTGCTTTGTGTGTCTGTGCAGTCAGACCAGTTTCCTCTGGGATCAGTAAAGATTTTTTTTATTCTGATCCTGATTCTGATAGTAACAGTTCTGAGCATCTTTCCATAGACCAGTCATGACATTCAAACCACTTACTTTATACTGACTGCCCACCAATCACAGGTACCACTGTAACCAGACAATATAAGGTAAAAGTAGTGGAAAAGTAAAAAGGAATCTGTTTAAACCAATATTGTTACTTTATAAACAGAACATTATATGACCAAAAGCTTGTAGACCATCTTATCCAGTGTCTCTTCTGAAATCAAGGGTGTTCATTTGTTTTTGCTGCAGTAACACACTTATCCGGGAAGGCCTTACACGTCTGTTACTAGACAGAGATTAAGACTAATCCTGGACAACTTAGCATCTATAGAGATTCTGCACTGAAAGATGGGGTCCAGGACGAAACTTAATGACTGTCTGTAAAATGAACCCTAGGGGGCGTTATCCCAGACAGAGAGTTACATTTACATTTACAGCATTTGGCTGACACTCTTATCCAGAGTGACGAACATCACTGCTCAAGTAGTCCACAACTGTTTATTAACCTGAAAACAACTGAGATACTGCACATTCTGTGCACCTGGATTAAGCCCATGCCTGGATTTTCAATGGGAAGAGAAATATAGTCCAGAACTAGTCTTAATCTCCATCTGGGAAACTGCCCCTATATGTTGGAACATTAGGATTAAATTGCATACAGATATACAGTGATGCTGGATGATTAGTTCTGCATCACATGGAACTGTTTAATACTCAAGAATAAAAGAAATAAACGAATACATAGAAAATCAATTAAAGAAGTGCAATGGAGGTAACTATGAAGAAGCTTTTGTATTCTGCATGTTGCTTGTAAACGGTCACAGTTGGAGGCATTTCCTGCATTAGGAAGCATTTGGCATGTCAAAAATGTCTTTCTGCCCAAGATAAACACCATGAAAGAGATATAGAGATTACTGAGACAAATACTGTATAATTTGGAAAGATTATATACAATGTTCCTTTAAGAAATTGTTATTTTAAGGCGGGATGTGCTTCGGTTTAGTAAGTATGACATTTGCTTAGGTTGGTCCTTTTGATTGCTCACCTGCTGTGTTACTTCTGTTATCTTCAAGAGAAAATACAGATTGTCTTTGTACATGTTAAGTACAGAGGCGCATCTTGTCAGCAGGCAGGGCATGCAGCTGCTTGGGGCCCCCAAGCCACTAAATGGCGAACTTTAAACTACGGTAGCATTTTGAACGTTCATAACTTTATCAGATAATTTATTGTCAATTTAATGTCAGATTATTTATTAAAATGATGGCAGAAACTGGTTAGAGGAGGGGCCCCCAGTGAATTTTTGCTTGGGGCCCCAACAGACCCTAGGATTGCCTCTGTTTAAGTAGTGCTAATGTCAATCAGTAAATATCTAAGATCATATAACAAGTAGACAACTAGAATATTGGTATTTCTTTGTAAACTGTCCACCAACACAACAATACAACAACAACTGTCTGACTGCAGCAACATGAAACGCACACAGTTTCTACGGTATTGCCTGTAGTGTCCATGAGAATACAGTATACTTCTTCAAAAAATAATGGCCAAAACCATTTGCTGATAATCAAACACAGATCCTAATAATAATAGTAACAACAACAACAACAATAATAATGATTTCACCATATAACGGAAAAGCGAACAGAAATGAAGAAATAAAATTAAAGAGTTTGGTATAGCGTCTAGGGCATCTAATATTTTGTTACAGTTTCCAAACAAACAACTACATGCCGCACATATAAGACCTATGAATACGGTGAACAGCAGAACTGGAACAGCAGCCCAAACAACATTTAGACTAATCAACTTTATCATCATCTCCGACACACAATGAAACACAACCAAAGTCAGTTTTGGGAAAGCTGTCCATTTCCTAACCAGTGCATGTTATTCCTCAGCTTTTCGCAAGCAAGGAAGGTCTTGGGAACATGCGTGAGATGGGTGAGTTCAGAAGATGGTGGGATTTAATAACAACTCCAAAACTCAGGTCCGTTTTTTTTTCAAGTGGATAGAAAACAAAACACTGTACTGTGTTTCTCACATAGCGTTAGATCTCAAATCCTCGTAATTTAGTGAATTTGCCATATTTGGTATCAGCTAATTAATTCTTCACAAACTAAAAGATGTAAGGTGAAGAATTATGTAGAAACAGAAATGTAACATTGATCTGTTTGTCCTAATGACTTAAGAATGACTCTTGGCATTGCATTTCACTTAGTTCTGTAATTACAAAATGCTGAGTGACGAGCTGTCACATTAAGAGTTGATTTCTCACACCCAGATTAAGCCTGAACCTAAAGTGAAAAACTAGAATTGCAATTTAACTGATACTAAGGGAAGTCCAGCTATGGAAAACTGGACCTTGGAGAAACAGACAAATGCTGAAAGCTGCACATCTCCTCTGAATGTCATTGACCTTGTGTATGCATTCATCAAAAACAATGGTTTGGGGGTTTAGAAGCAGCCAGTGTGTGTGTAGCTTTAATAATAGACGTCTGACCTTCGACTTTGTCACTTATGCATTGATAAGAAGCAGAGGTGATTATGTATGGTTAATAAAGCAAAGGTGATTCACGAGCCCCTGGAAACACAGGCTGTATGTTAAAATGCAGGTACAGTAATTAACCAGTTTAATTCTAAGGGATACAATAAGGCTGTCATAACATTGAATTAATAGAAATATATTCTTTATGGACGTTCGGACACACAATTATTGCAGTGGACAACAATCAGAAAATACATGAAACTGTAAGATATGGGCCTGTTAAAAACCACAGTGATGTATATACAGTGCGAGGAAGCCAATGTGGTCACACACATTAGGTAAGTCAATAAGATTAGAACTGGTTGAAGCAGTTTGAATGTGTGAAGACAGAAGGTGGTAACAAAGCCCCTCTTAGGCTCAACAGAAAATGTTTGAATTTCACATGACAGTAACATCTGTATTCCATGTGTTTAGTTTTAGAACCCTGCAGCAAAACATGTCTTACAGTTTGATCAACATTAAGTGAATATACAGCACTGAGTAAAGTTGCCAGGAGCGCAGTTTGCTCTGCCTCTGTGTATTAATTTACACAGAAAGAGCACACAGAAATGGGTGGATTGTAAACACTTAGTCACTATAACCCGGAAAACAAATACTAGACTATGTGCCTATATTCAGCCTTTCATATACTGCTACCAGAAAAATATCTGTCGTCTCTCTAAGCAGCATTTCATATTCATTCTTGCATTTGGTGTTGCAGATTATTTGACTTTTGCTGCATATTGAGTTTTATATTTCATGCATTTCCTTTATGACTTCAGCCTGTGTTATTAAAGCTTCGGCAAGCTTATTTTTCAGTCATGTTCTTCATGAATAAATCATCACTACATTGCAGGATTTTTTAGCCCAGTTTCATACAGCACTTCACTCTATAAATCTTGCTCTGCTAAATGTACCAAGAACTATAAGAAAAGCAGTGCACCTGCCCTTGGTGTTTACTACCCAGAGTTATGGCACTCCCTGCATGGCCCAAACCTAGGCACCTTGAATAAGTACCTTGAAAAAGCAACTCAAAACTACTTTTGAATTGGTAATTTCTTCAGTTTTGTCACCCTTTCGATTTTTAAAACCTTAGTTTTGTCTTTACATGTTTTTTTCTTCGTCTTAGGGTTTTGTTTTCGCGGGATTTTTATGGCTTTTTATATGAGTCTCACGATTTTATACTTAATTTTGACTCCTAAGCACTTTGAGCAACATTCTCTGTGTAAAAGATGCAATGTCATAAAAGTATTATTATTGTTGTTGTTGCTGTTGTTTTAATGTTGTTATTGTTGCTATTGTTGTAATAATAATTATATGATGATGATAATGATGATAATGAGTTATTATTATTATTATTATTGTTGTTGTTGTTGTTGTTGTTATTTAATATCAATGCTCTATGTCATTTATATAGTGCTTTGATTGGCGTCTTCATAATGCTTTTAAATCCATCTTGTTTTTTATCAGAATCAGTTACTGTTATATATAGTAAAGTTTGTAGAGGCTCTAATTGTGCAGCCGGTAAGGAGCTCAAGCTCTCAAGCTCCCATTTCCTCAGGATACAGTTCCCTGCTGTGCCTCCGTCCATGAGGATCAATCTGATTGGCTGTGAGTCCTGTCAGTCAGTTCACGGTGTCCTATAGCGACCTGCCGGTGGGCGGGGCTGCTGATCTGTCACAGTGCGCGCGTGGGCGGAGGCAGAGTGGAGCTCTCTGAGCTCCCCTCCGTCAGTGAGCCTCTTACGCTTTCCACACCCAGTCACCCTTGCTCCCTCCCACCCTCTTCCCTTCCCTCCCTCTCTCTCTCCCGCCTACGCCACCTGCCCTTGAGTCTCAGCCTCCGACAGAACAGGCGAGCAGCTGGAATTCTCTGCTTCTTCACAGTCTACAGACTCAGCCCTCCCTCCTCTGTCTCCACTTTCTCTTCACCCCACAGTCTCTCTGATCTGCTGTCCTCTACTCATGCCTGCAGGGCTTTCTCCTCGTCTTCCGGACTGACCTGTGATGGGATGAGAGGTGTCAGCTCTTGCCCTGCGAGGCACATGAACGTGCTTTGCTGTGCTGTGAGACGGGCCGTCCCGGGACAGGGATGCTGAACGGGGGGCGTGAGGGCCTCTTTGAGCTGGGCAGGCAGCTCCAGCAGGAAGGAGACTCACAGGCTGCCCTGCACTGCTTCCTCAGCTGCCTGCTCGGCCTGACCCACGTCCAGAGCTTCCACTCTCTGCCCAACTGTCTCCATCAGGTGAGCTTCAACCTGCAGGACCTGCTGAACCACATTACATGCGCCAGGATGGTAACAATATGTTGTAATGTTTCTTTTTATCTCAAGGCTAGTTACACACATAGTTTTATGTCTTTATTTAAAGACTTCCCATAGTCACCTACATGATAATACATTAATTTGAAGGATGCATTCATAGGGACCTTATAATGCATTCATAAGCATTTAATAACCCAATGAAAAAGCAATGCTTCAATACTTATGAATTGCTTATGTCAGCATGTCTAATGTATAGATGGTATGAAATGTTAAATGAAACAATTGCAATTACACTGAAGTAACAGCATCAAGACATCTAACAGTCAAGCCACAACCCAGTGGAAAGAGGGTGGTGGTAGTGGTGGTGGTGGTGAAGGAGGTGCTCATTCATATCCACTTTATGATGTTTTCTACTCCCATGATGTGAATGCTGATATAGGCTATTCATAAATAATCAAATATCACTTTTAAAATAAGTTATCCTTTGCTTATGTATGGGTTATAAAGGGCCTATGTAGGGCCTCGCTAACAAAGTGTGACTGTTAAATTGGGCTTAATTTGAATGATTGTTTAATCGAGTCAGTGCACTGAGCACTAATTCTACATTTAGTGAACAGACTGCACTCATCCTTCACTCCGCACGGCAGAAGGCAAACGTGCAGCTTGGGATGTGTTACATGGCTCCATGAATGGTGTTGTTTGTGAAACAGGCTTAAAACAGTTACATAAATCTCATGCATTCTTCAGAGACATCATATTTGACCCAGATCCGTCTCTGCATGTATGGCGTGGAAGCTCAGCATGCGTGCATGCATAGGGACATGCATGGGAACGTGCGTAGCATCTGAAAGTAAGGGTAGTAGACAAAGATCTGTGTATATTAGAGAATGCAAGGTGTGTTGACACACACACTGATCAGCTCAAGTGCACATTGCATGTAAAGTATGTGCTCAGTGTGAAGTGCTGGCACACTAACCTAAATGATTTGAGTGCAGCACAAATGTTTCAGCATGCCAGCCCGCCCTTGCATATTTTACATGGACCAGTGCGTTTTCAATTACTGACAGCATTGCTAACTAAAAAGGGAAAGCTTCCACATTTTTGTGCAGGATGTTACACACATACGCATACAACCACATGCAGTGTGAATGTAAATGCGTGCTAAGCTAGGATTCACTCATTTGGGCAAGGAAATGGACTTTAAATGAGAAATGGGAACTTAAGGCCTGTAGGAAAATGGACCCTCTGCTGTGCTGGATGCAGAATCCGAAGCTTAGCATTGCCCAAGTGCTTTTTCCATTCTGTAGTAGAGAGAAAGTACATACAGCTATTTCCATCATGGTTCACATTATGGCACATTTTCCTGCATGAGGTTATAGCATGGCTTTCTCTAATCTAATTTTGGACATGGCTGTCAAGTCTGTGAACTGTGACAACTTCACAGTTTCTAGCTGGTCCTATCAGCTTGCCCTGTCTGAACATCGCAAGTGTCCCAGGGAGTGAATATAAACAGTTACTCTTATACAAGTGTAAAGGAATGTCTGGCATTACTCTCTTCAGAGTCTGGCCAAGAC
>JBBPCW010000001.1:27271072-27291573 GCA_037974425.1 Phenacogrammus interruptus
GTGTGTGTGTGTGTGTGTGTGTGTGTGTGTGTGTGTGTGTGTGTGTGTGTGTGTGTGTGTGTGCGCGCGTGAGTGTGTGTCATCATAACAACCGGCTAATCCCTGTGACAAGCATGGCTGATCCTTCACTCGTATAAAACAGATGAGAAGGCGCTGAAGTTCATTCAGGCGGAGAAGATGTTCTATGAAGTGGCATTGATCGAGCTCACTGCCCTGCAGGGGAGCACAGGCAAGTCTGCTTTATGACTTTATGGCTTTAACTGTTCCTCTCTGGTACCTGCTTCTTCCAGTTTGTGCTTCGCTAAGGGACACTAGGGTTCTGGGTTTGAAGGAGAATATACAGTCTTATGCAAAACTTTAAAGATCTTCAGTCAAATGGCATGCTTTGTTAATTTTTGTAAAAAAAAAAATTCTACATATCTCTACATAACATCTGTTAATAAGTTATATTAAAAAAAAGTGCCATAGCTTTTGCACAGAGTACATATATAATCAATACTTGTAGAACTGTGCTTAAATGTATAGAAGTGTGTTCTCTGTAGAAGATCTGTACATCTATTCACTTGGCCAACAAAAGATGTCATTTGAGCTGGGTCATCCAAACTTGCATATGATTGTACAGTATAGTTTGGGTTTACTCCACTGTTGTATTCGTGTAATACTCCAGTATTTTGTAACCTAATCTCTACCTGTTGCATCTGTACCATATAGTTGATAGCCATAGAAAATAAGTTGCATTTGAAAAGCACAGAAAACTGCTATATAATCCAATTTAGCATCACTGGTAATGGAATGTATGCTACAGCTTGTGAGGGAGAGCGTGCTGCATTTTTGTATTCCTTTGATACTGTGTGCAACAGTTTATTTAAAAAAATGTAAAAAAGCAATTTATTTGGTGCATTCTGCCTGATCTGCACACTGGTTTGATTGCAGTTTTGTAATTCCTTTGTGTTCAGTATCATGAAGAGTATTTTGACTGTATTGTTAGCACCCATGCTATTTTAGATTGATGCGGCATTTGCTTGAATGATCAAAGTGCATTACTGGAATGAGCTCAGAGCTGCAAACTGTAAGAATTAGCATTCGATCATGCCATACATACACGGTGGTGGCCAGGAGGCTAAAAGGAAACAAACACCAGCCTGGATTGCAGCCATAGCCGCAGAGAGCAGCAGTTTGTCCCAGGTTCGTCTTTATTTACTGCGGGCCGCACCAGCATTCACGGAGGGAGAAGCGCCATCCATCTCCTCTCCTGACGCATGTCTGCATGCTGTTCCTCTGGCTGGCGGGCCGTGCTGAGGCAGCAGACTGCTGGAGCGTGGGCTCAGAGTGGGAGTGCATCAGCCCACAGAGACAAATGGCTACTGTGTACGTTGTCTCATTAAAGAGCCCCTTGGCTCCATGGAATCACCGGAGTCTGACTCAGCACTTGTGAGGCGGCCGTAACTGCCGTGGCTTCCTCTCTCTGACCTGGGATGGTACTTCACGCGCTCAGGCTCAGATAGCAACCAGCAGCTTTAATCTGCATCCCTGCATACCTAATGTTTGCACAAGTTTGGTGTTTGTAGTTACTCACAGATGTGAATTGCATTCTAGTTAAAGACAGTGGATATAGAGTATTCCCTGAAAAAGCATTCCTAAAAGCCTTTTATTTAAAGCCCCTCTTAGGGAGCTCAGTAAAGATCAGATCACCTCTGCTCGGAATCAGTATAAATTGAATTTGTTCTTGCCTCATTTAGTAGATTACAAGCTCATAGTTTCCCTCTTTACACCAGACTTGACTGGCCAAGACCTATAGCAGTGCCAACATTGACCTTCACTCTCATGGCCAGTGAACTTAACCTTAACCAAGAGGTAAAAAACTCAGTCTAAACTGCATAAAACATCTAATACCAAAACTAAACTCACAGTGCACAACAAGCAATAATGTCTAACATAATGTCAATATGCTTGTTATTATCCTTTTATTATTCTGGCATTAATATTAATGGATAACTGTTTGTACTTTAGATTCATTTAAAGTTATACGATGTGCTTGTTTACCTTAAATATGTTGAATTCATGTGTCTGTTCAGTACATTGCAATGAGGATCCTCCAAGAGAGTTTTATTTTCTGTGACGTGTGTCTTCTATTTCGAAGTCAAAATACTTAACTGCCTTTAAAATATCATTTTAGTTAAGTGCAGTTATTTATTTTAATTGAATTTTGATTGTATGTGTAATTATTTCTGTGTGGAACAAAATTTTAAAGGTAATTTTGTAATAATAATGATTTTTGTTTAGTTGAGTTTGGTTTAGTTTAAAAGCTAAAAAGGCTCTGTCACTTATCAATGTGTTGTCAGCTAATCAACTGTATTGGAGGAAAGGGGATTTTATTCTTCTTTTTTTTTTTTCAAACCGAAGCCCCAAATGTATTTCTGAAATCAACTTGCTTTTAAATTTGTAGTAAAATTTAGTATTTGTCTGTAGGCTTTGGTGGTCTTCATCGCCGAGCTTTCATAGCTTCATAGTACTAACACATATAGTTGGCCAGAGTAGATCTCAGTTTCACAAACTGACTTGTGGAAAATGTGGCATCCCATGTCAGTGCTGCATTTAAAATCACTGAGGTCTTTAGTATGCCTTATTCTACTGGGAATGTTTGTCTGTGTAAACACACATGTGCTTGATTTTGTACACCTGTTTGTATTGGGTGTGGCTGAAACACCTGTACTCAGTCATCATACTCAGAAATAATACTCAAAAAAAATACTACATAATTATACACAAAAATCATTTTATACTATATTGTAATTACAGCATCACATTACTTTCAAGTGGACTAACTCTCGCTCTCATTGGAACCAAAAGCATATTAATAGACATGTATACTTTCTTACTTGGGTTCTCCAGATATAATCTTTGATTAAGATTTAACAACATTGCTTTTTCTATCACCTTCCTTCTCCCGTAATAATGTTAAACAACTGTTTGATCAACTGTGTTGAGTGTGTGACTGTGTGTGCTTAAGGCCATCTTTTTAGGAGTATTTGAATACTCTTTGCCTTGTGGGTGGGGCAAATCCAGTTGCTCTCTAGTTCACTCCCTCTTTCTCTCTCTCCCCCCACCTTTTTATCTCTATGCCTCTCTGTCGGTTCCACACTACATCACATTGTTTTGCTTGTTCCATGTGTCTCTAGGGTTCCAGCTCTTGTGGCATATTCTCTAAGGCTTTCTGACTCAGTTTGTGCGTGTCTGTCTGTGTGTGTGTGTAGGAAGCTCTCAGGAGGATGGTTCTCTAGGCTCTCCAGGATGGCTCTCTCAGGAGGAGTTATCAGAGCAGGCCTCACAGGCCCAGGACCTTGAGAGACTGGCCCAACTTTGCATCATGAGCAAAAGGTAGGAATTTGCCTATAAAATACTGGCGCAGTGAATTTGCCTGGGAAATGCGGGGAATGTTTAAGCAGGTGTGAGGAGTTTCCCTGTGCTTGATTTTATCTTGTACAGTGAGTAAACTGTAGTTTTTTTTACTGGATCATTGCGGCACAGCATAACAGCAGCCCCCTGTAGGTGTGGTGCTAGGTGCACTATGTTGATCCAGTAACTATTCTGCCATGTTTATGCTACACCAATACAACCAATTTCACACTCTGTATCTGCGTATTAGTTTTTGGCTGGACCTATTTTAATCCTTCAGATGAAAGTAATGAAAGTCTTTTTATAGCATTAGAATGTGCTCAGTATTGACAGAGAGCACTCTGTTGGCAGTGATGGCTTCCTGGGATGGAGGATGTGAGCACATTAAAATGAGGAATGGCTCTCTCTGCTCTGGCCAAAGTACTAGAATGAAGTGTTGCTAAAAGCCTGCAGCATTTGCCTTTGTTTCTATTACTGACTGGTGGCTTTCTCATTATTCAAGACACATAGATCACATCAAATGTACATCTCTGATTGTGAACAAATATTTCCAGTTTGAAAAAGTAGCTGTATTTTACATTGTGGGTATTTGGGTTATGCTGTGTAACGGTCAGATGAGGTTATGGCTTTATTTGTGTGATCTTGATCTAAATGGACCACGATTGCACACGCAGAAAGAAAGGGAGAAAGGTGACTGGTGTTATGTGAGTCTGCAGGCTTCGGGTGTTACTGGGACACGCGGACATAGGTATCTCGTTTCCTCAAGGGGCTTAACATGACCAGTGAGTCACTTGTTAGGCCACCACATACTGTACATGTGGGGACAGAGATCAGTGTTTCTGCTGTCCCCCTCCCCTTCATCGCTCGCCCCTGTTGGCACTGGTCGCTAACCTTAATCATTTAACCTTATCATCCTGCAGAAGGAGATGTTCTTGGTGCTGCGAGAACGAGAACAACATTAAACTTGAATGAAATTGTTTTATTGGTGCCCTCATGAGATTACGTTTCCTGAGGACACAAAGATAGATGGTGGTATTTGCATTGTTATCTCTTAATCTCTGCCAGTGGGTCAGGTAACACAGGAAAGCAGAAAAGGGCACAGATTCAAGCTCTCCATGCCCAGGGAAAGGGTAGTCACAGTGTCTCTCCTCAGACAGCAGGCAAGCAGCTGTAACTCTCTGAAATTTGTTAATGAAATATTTAAGATATATTTCCTTTGGCGGGTGAAGAAAGTTCTATATATTGTTTATATAAAAAAAAATGCAGTAATACAAGAGTTCTTGCCCTTTTTGCCAGCTTGAAGCTGATTACTCTGGATGTCTTTGGCCTAAAAACAACACCACCAAACGACTGCAAGAAAAATATATAGCACTTAAGCTACAGTTGCAGGCTAGAAATGACTCAGTGTATGTTTGTCAATATTGACAGTTGAACAGGTTTCAAGATCAAACCTTTTCTTCATTTGAAGCCTATATTTATCAGGTTTCCACTACCATAATAATGCTAATAATGATTTAGAGCAGCTTTTCCTGGACATGTAAGTCTGTAACATAAAAAACTCAGAGCTCATATCTGAGAAATATGATGCCACTGTGTGCAAACTACTGGTGTTTTGTTTTTTACATTTAGTGTATTTTTTACAATTCTCATTCAGCTGTCAATGGTGGCCATCCTACAACTGGTCATTGCTCTTACAGTGATGTGGGCATAGGCATGGCTAATATTGTCCGAAGTCTAGTTCTAAAAGTACATTTGGATTTAAAATAGCTCGGTTATAAATAGATAACAGGCTGATGATATCAGCACTCAGCTCAGGTGCAGCTTAAATTTGGGAACATCTGCAGGACGCAAAATACACACACACACACACACACACATAGATATTCATTTGATTCAAATGTGTATATAATTTTACTGAAGTACTGAAAGACAAGCTTTTGTTTTTAGCACCCAAACATACTTAGAGCAGCTGACTCTCTGCAGAGTGAACAGGAAATGCTTTGGCCTCTTGAATCTTTCAGTGTCGTGGCAAGTAGCTAAGCTATGTAACTGCTGATCAAGTGTCTCCTACGGACAATCCAAAATAGAGCAAACTGACACCCAGCCATTACTAATTGAAGCTGGACCGTGGTTAGGAACAACAGCCTGGACATCCGACTTACCCAGAAAGTTCATGTTCTACATTCATAAGCACATGTAAAGGTGATCGGCAGGCTCGGTGGGCTTTAACCCTGAATGTGAAAGTAATAGCTACACGCTAGGCCTTGGCGGGCACTGGCCCAGAAACATGTCCCCAAACCTTTCCTCACACTATCAGCACTTGATAGAAGTTGCTCAGTCTCACTGTATAACCCTGACTTTCAGGGAGATCATGCTAACATCTGAGGCAGACAGGGCCATCGTGGTAACAAAGCCTAGCATGAAGCTGAAATTAGCAGTCTAAGTACACAGTGCAGAGTTAGTCAAATATGTGACCCTCCACACATGCTCCTGTATTTGCTGGCCCGGGACACCCGTTTCCACCACCTCCATTAGAAGCCTCAGCTGGAAACACAGCACATGTGCAGCTGGAACTGTTGTAGAAATGGGTTCACATAGCTGACCACACGGCATGCCTCGCTAAACCTGATTAAGGCCTGTCATTGCTGCCTAGTCTCGGAGGTATTTGTGTTGTAGAGTGCCAGATCAGAGGGATGAGTTTCAACAGATTGATCTACTGTTAGAGCTGAACTACTATTCTATTCTTACATAGGAGCATGAATCTTAATAGACACTACATCTACTAGTGCAGTATGGATACATCATCTCAAAAATCATGGTATTATTTTTGATCTGCCATGTCTGTGGCTGTGTATTATTTATTGCTACTGTCATATCAACAACTAATTTTTTTATTTATTTGTTTATTGATTTATTTATTTTGACCTCATTTGAAAACCCAACTGCCCTTAACATTGTGTGGGAAATGGACCAAAAGCAATGGTCCAGAATAACTTGTAGTGAAATCTTGTTCCATTAACAGACATTAACATCATGAACTTCTTTCCATTATAATGTTACCATGTCTGAGTGATGAGGTTTGTGTACAAGAAGGACAATGTACAATAAACAGCAGTGCTATGCTCTACTGTGTGATGCCATGAATCTTTTCACAAAGTCATGGTTTGTCATGTGATGACCATCGAGGAAGGGGTGACGTGAAGGCTTTGTTGAGTTTCTCAAGTGTCAAGAGATGTTAAAGGTCAGATTAGGCCAGTGGTGAAGGCCAGTGTCAGCAGTATGTCTGGCAGCCTCTCATGCGCTGGCCTCGCAATGTGATCTGCTTCATGTTTACATTTACCCCAAATAGCACACATTGCACTGTTGGCCTTCTATAGTTGCTTTTAACCCTTTAGTAGGTTTAAAACCTTCTCAACTATTTCTCATTAGAACAAATGAACATATACAGTAAAACTGGCAAAATCATTGCATAGAAAATCCACTCAAAGTTGAATCCAATTTATTATGAATTAATGTGGATCAGCAATGCGATACCATGCAATATGTGGAAGATCCTTTATGACTTATTTTGCTTTCACAGATCCAAACTAGATACTAGGGTTGTAATGGTATACAGATGTCATGGTTCGGTATGTACCTCGGTGTTGAGGTCACGGTTCGCTACGGGTCATGATACAGCAAAGTTAAGCAACAAAAAGTTCCAAAGAATGACTTCAAGCAAGAGTGTGTGTATTAACCAGTAAACACACACTCTTGCTTATATTCTCATGTATGTGTAAGTGTTACACCAGTAGGTGGCATTGCACCACACTACACCTCAGGTTTATGATTTATTTGCGCTTTTTGGTCCCTCTGTGATTCCATATTACTTCAATCATGTCTTCTCCGTCGTATCGTGTATTCTCGGAAAGACATCATGTACCGAACCGTGACTCATGTACCGTGATGGTTCGATATGAATACATGTACCGTTACAGCCCTACTGGATACATCAACAGACTTATCTTCAGCAAACAACTATTTGTGTGTCAAATGCAAATCCTCTTGAGATGAACACACTAATAACAACTGAGAAGAATGTATTTACATACACTGCATAAATAGCTTGCCAAACTGCAAGCCGAAGTTCCTTTTTTAACTTTATGCTATTTTCTTTTAGACCTCATCTTGCTTTAGAGTACAGCGGCAAAGTAAGTACATAATGTTATTAGCTGATTTTGAAAAGCATACCTTAATTATACTGTGAGAGCCATTTTCACACAAACTCTTTATCTGTCACAGGCCACTAAAATACATCAGCGGGCATTTGGGAATGACCACCCCATCACAGCCAGGAGTCTGGAGCTACTGGCCACTGTCTACGCTGAGATTGGCAAGACAGAGTACTCAGGTATCTGAATGACCTGCAGAAAAAAAACATTCAAAAAGATACATCAGTGTTTAACCTGTCTATTGAAACTTTGAAATACAATATGAGTATGATACATGAAATAAATAAACGGTGCAGTCTTTATGTAACTGGTTTAAATCAAATGAACAAGATTAAATGTAAGCCCATTTCAGTGAATTCAGTGTATTTACTGTGATTCAAAGAGAGTCCTATTACAATTAGGGATGAAGAAATTGCCCTCAAATTGCATTCAAATAAGCTGAATTGTATGCATGAAAGTCTGTATTTACTCTACTTCATTTGACTGAATGTGAATGTGTGACATAACAGTATTTGTACAACTTTTTTTATTTCATTTATAAATATTGTAATTAATTGTATTGTAAGTCGTAAAGCTAAATAATTGATTTTGAGAACAATTCATAATACAAATATCTAAATTATTAGAAATATATTAATGTAATGTGGTTTATGCAATACCTGAACCTGAAAAAGATTGTGTTTCTAATAGTGCTGTTAAACGTGCGTTAACAGTGCGAGATTCTTATCGCGCGCTAAAAAAAATATTGCTGTTAACGCCAACCACCCCCCCACCCCCCCACCACCACCCGACAGAGGGAACTAGGTCTATACTCCGCTAGCTATGATGAATTTCACCTTGATATTTCAGGAACTTGTCCGGTTCACGCACGTTTTAAATCTGTCTCGTTCTCTCGGTCCCGGGGGGTGGTCTAGAGAATCTCGCGCGGTTAACGGCGTTAACACCAAGATTACAAACGGCGTTAAAAAAATGTATCTATGCCCACCTCTAGTTTCTAATGACTTGATTCAAATATGTACAATATGTACACATGAATGAAATAAATGAAATACAAGGTTTCAACCACATATCATTCAGCAACCCCTTTATACTAATCACTGGCCTGGTCATCTGGAATCACTGGTTCAGGTCTTCTGTTGGATGGGCTTGTTATGCTTGAATGATTCATAAATAGGCCACTGTGTGGCTTAACAAATTAAAAAACTCTGATCAGAGTCTGATGCTACAAAAAAGTAGTTTATAGTAGTTTTATAGCCATGTTAAAATATTATCACCCCTCCAGTACTAAATTTGTCCCACAGTGCAGGTGCGCAGAAAAGAAAATCACTGAATAAGTGATCATGTACAGTTAGTATGCTTTCTCCATCCTCAGCTGTAACTGAAGTTTTATTTAGAAAAGGTTTTCATAATTTTGACAGTTTGAGGCCAGGCCTTTCTTCTCTTTTGATTGTTTCCCAAGCAGGCAATAGTGCCTCTACAACTTTCTGAAGGCTTGTGGAGAGTTGCATTACGTTCTTTATTTCTATTGTGCTGTGAAGCATGCCAGGTGCCCTTCCATGGGATTTTATACTGGATAAAAAATGTATACCGGATGTTCAGTACAGAAACTCAGCTACTGAGTCAGCTGCTTTAAGAAAGTGCTTTCAGCACAACATGTCATCCAGTATGGCTTCATGAAAAATGAGGCTATATTAAACATTACGCAGGCTGTCCTGTTCATAAGGAATAGAGTGCTCACCGTTCAGGAATGCACAGTCGATTTTGTTTTTAATGTTTTTAACTTTTTAATGCTGGTGATCCATGGTTTATTTGCTACTGTAATAAATGCTGTGTTTTATATTAGGCTCTTCAGGATGACCACCTTGTTTGTGAATGGCTTCATGGTCTTATTTCACTGGTTTATTAGAACAGTGGATAAAAGTAAAACATTAAAGTCAATCGTTTGCTGTTCATTTCACAGACTCATTGGGTCAGTGTGTGTCAGCTCTGTCAAAGAGGTTTTCTGCCTACGAGTCTTACAGCAATACACTCAACGGCTTCAGCCACAGCCATAAGGACAGACACACTGAGCTCCGGCACAGGAAAGAATCAAACCCACCATCAGACACTCCAAAACCAAAGGTACTGATAATAAGTGTAATATTAGTTCATTTAATCCAAGTAGCAGCTTTGCATTCCCTGTGAGTGTCTCTCAATGAGATCATTATGACCTTCCCTTCAACCCCAGCACATAAACGCCTCCATCAAGACATCAAGGACACTGAATACTTGATGTCCTAGAACTAGGAGATGAGATTGAGCCATCTGTCTGAGTGTAATGATCAAAATGTTCTATATTCTGACCTTTTATTGGCCTGCTTAGTCATTTTTAGAGCACAAAGTTGTAAAAAATGTGCAGTGTTATGTTAGACTAGACCTAAAGATGCACATGGGCTGTGAGGAGTGTCAGTCTATACAATGCAAACATATTTTTTAGGTATTTATCGTTAAAAAAACTTTGATCATTAAAAAAGCTGCACTATTTATTTAGTTAGTGAGAACATTAAACCTGGTAACAGACAACTAAAGACACATCAAATTTAAGATAACTTACTTCAATCCAAATTTCAGACCTTTTGGCCCCACTAACTGTGAAATCTTCAAACTAAGAGTCAGTTATAAAGAGTGTTAACAAAAAACAAATGGTGTGAAAAGTGGTTTTGATATGAGAGAACTTATTCATGCACTGAGAAAAATCATTTCTTAATGCTGTCTTTAGGTCATCAACAGCAAGATTCCCACTTCCATCCTGAAGAGGACCAGTGTGGGCGGCAGTGAGTCAGACCCGAGCCACCGGCGGAAAACAGAGAGACGGGTTCGCTTCAGAGAACCAGAGATCATCGTACATGGTGAGAGCTTTATACAGGATTTAAAGACACACTGAGACCGTTAAATCCTTCCTCCAGTCTCTCACCCTAACCCTGCAGGTTCCTCTGACCAGTCTTTTCAAGAGCAGCCTGCATCTTTAAGAGCCAGCACTTGAAGGAAATAAGTAAAGTGAATTAAAGATGTGGGAGGAAGCTGGAACACAGCTTCCTCTGTAGAGTGGAGTTAATGAATCACCCAGGTTTAACAACACACTAACATGCCAAAGTGATTTACATACTTGGTTAATTATGTATGCAAATGAGGCTCAGTGCAGGCTGCGCCAACAAGCGCTGAGAGACCGACGGAGAATGCGTTCCTGCAATGTCCACAATGATCTCATAGTAGACTGATTGTATCTTCTTAGGGGATTCATGCACATTTCAGAGTCTATTATATTGCTTCATTTTAATGATACTTGGAGAGCAATTTGACTACGTGATGATTGATGAATGATTTCGTGATATTCATGTCTGTGGGCATATTTTGTAAGCCCTGGAGCTCTAAAAGGCTTTATCCTATCATTCTGGATTTGCAGACATTCCATATAATGACTGTTTAGGAGGTGAGTGTATTGCAGAACTGCCTTTTGGTAACAAATTACTAATATGCATGAAAAATCACACACTCACAGAGAGTTTCCCACTGATAGATTAGGTCTTGCCTTTCATGCAGTTTCACAATTTTTAAGCACTGCCTTAAAACAGAGAAAAACATGTTAGAATGGAATGATATGTTTGCAGTAACGGCATGCCGTATGGCTGATCATCTCACATGAACACTTGCGTCTCTGTTCACACAGCAGATTTGCAAGTCAGATTTTTGCCTCCAGATTTTTGCCTCCATCACAAAATACAAGTGGTTATTCTTGTATTGATGCAAGCATGAGTACGCTGACTAGTAAAGGGTGGTCACACATTGTGACATTAAAAAAGAACCGTGCAATGGATGAGAAAAAAATAACATGGAATTGGATCTGGCTGCTCAGACTGTGATGCATCAAGATCAGATATTGGCTATAAATTGGATTTAAATCAAATGCATCTAAAATTTGACCCCAAAAAACAAATTGCATGCACAGTTTTCTTCTCTGAGTGAATATTGTCAGAACTGACAAGTGTATGGTTAATTACAAAGAGAGCATAATTAGGCATAATTATATTCAGCACAGTGCAAAGCATGAATCTGGGAATAAATTCACCAAATTCATGTTTGTTTGTTTTTTACCTGACACTGCTTGTTCTTTTTTGCTCGTTCCAATTTACCAAACAGTTGTGTACTGTGAAAATATCTTAGTCTGTTATATGTTTGCCATATTGTCAGCTCTGTCAAACAGAGCAGTCTCAGTTTGTCAGTAACACTTTAGTCCTGTTCATAATTTGTATTAGAAAAGTACACAGGACAGCCTCTCATGGATGCACATAGTTTCTCCATTTTTTAGAAATAATGTTCTAAATCCATGCTTTTCCATTGTGATAAGCATTACAAGAAGGAATGGAGTGTATCATATTGCTTATTATTCCATGTAATCCTTCACAATATGCCTGCAGACTGAATTTTGTCACTTGTATTGGATGTAAACGTCCAGATTGGATGAAAACATTGTCAGATTGTCTGCCCAGTCTATATTCAAACTATGTGTTCTTGCTAAAGTACCAGGACGTTTACTACTTTCTCTTGATCTCTTTGTCCTTTGTCGTTTGTAATGTGCAGCATACGACTCCTCCCAGAGCCGGCCCCACCTGGCCCTGTTGACATGTCTGTTCCTGCTGCTTTCAGCGCTGGGCTTGGCCCTGTATTGCACTGACCGCCGACGGCCCCACCGCACCTGTGAGGACCTGCAGGCAGCGCTGGCCGTCTACCTGCTGCAGCTTAAGCAAATCCTATGGGGCTGCTGGATCTGGCTCACCATGCAGTGACCATGCCTAACCACCGGGGGCAACAGTGTTCTCCACCCATGCTCCCAGAATGGAACGCCAGCTGGTGGAGAAGATGGGAAGAGCAGAGAGCTGTGGGGACTTGGGAGAACCTGATGCCGCCTGGGTTGTGGTGAATGGCTGAGCACTTGGAGATGAGGGGCAATTTATGTGGCCTCAGATAATGTTCTGAAAAGACGTTGAACACGCACTCTCGATTATCAAAGGCCATGAACTTTTGCACACCATGTAAACATGGTGGTCTTATGCCCTTTATGATGGCTCAGTTGATGCCATACCCTTCTTTTTACTGAGACGCATATAAATCTCCAATCTGTTATAGCTATCCATACATTCTTCTAGCAGTTATGGTCAAACCACATTTCATGTTTCTAATGCTGCTTGTTGCCCCTTATCCAAAGAATCCTTGCCTGGGAATCCTCGATCACAATATATGTTATGTACGACGTATACTTTAGACTAAAATCAATATTTCATGTTGAATTTCACGCCCACTTTATGAATCGCTCTACACATCTCAGTTCCTCAATCACCACGTGCTAGTTTTTCGTTGTCTATGTGCAATGCAAAACAATTCTATTTATTTTACTATTAATCTAATATGCTTTGAATACTGAAATATGCTTTGAGTACTGCATAGTTTCACATGTAAATAGAAAAAAATTAGTGATTGTCACCTAAGTAAGCCATGTTATAGCGCATAATATATTTGAATGTACTTATAATCATGAATATGAAATGGAATGGCACAATAGCTCTAACTACATGCCTACACTCACTATTTCAGATGAAGGACTATGATTCAAGGTTAAGCACAAATGTTTCCATCTTTTGCATTCGCTCAAAAGAGAAACAAAGCAGTTTCATAATAAAGTTGGCCATATTTTATTTTATGCCAGACGTAGTCTACTTGGGAAAAGGGCAAAGCCATTTTTAGTTTATTACAATCCGGATAAAAAAAAAAAGACGATTTCTATATCCATGTCAGCTGAGTTGACTTTTATAAGAACCAGCTGCACCGACTTGGCATTAGTGTAACTATGATATGTTTACTTGTTTTACTATTTTTATATGTTTTTTCTAGCTATCCATTTTCTATAGTTAATATAATTTAGATTTTTTTTTTACTGTTCCTAAATTCAGTATTTAATCTCTTTGTCAACATCAGCGGTGAGCGGTTTTTCAAGATATACTTTTGTTTTATGTTATTTTGGAGAGGACACATGTTTTCAAACGTTTCAAGCCAAGGACATTGACTTCACTGACACATTTCTTTAATACAACTCAACAGGTGTTCAGTACCAGCAAAAGAAAAAGTAATAATAAAACATTCCCTTTCTGTGATTATTACTCTTGAAGCAAGCATATGAACTGGAATGAGAATTTGATGTACTTTCAATATAACTTTGCACCAGTGGTTTGTTCCTGAGCTAAACATGCACATCCAGTGATTTGGAGATGCTAAATTGCCTCTAGGTGTGAATGTATCTGTGTCTGGCCTGCAACATATTGGCAACTTACCCAGGGTGCTTTTTGTTCACAAACAAACAGTAGATTTATGCCTTTCAAGAGGCCTTTCACATGTTATTTAAAAAGAAATATGCACAGAAATATGTTAAACGAGTAGTCCATTCAACACAAGGAATGGAATTTGGTGCCAACATGCTAATTAATCCCAACTACTTTTAATTAATTATCAGCCCGATTAGCATTTTCAGATCCTATATCCCCAGGTTATATGAAATAAATAAAATTATATTTTAGATGCTCTTTAAAAGTTATCCCAAACAAAATGACCCCCCACTGGAAATCGTCTTAGCTCCCTAAGCTTACTGGATATTTGGATAATTATAGCATTCTCACTGTGATGCGTGTGTTGCTGGAGCTATACACATCAAATATTAAGACCCTTTAGTTACATTAGGATGTAATGCAAGAGTCGCACACAAACCGAAACTGTTACAGCTAATCAAAGCACTGTGAGACATTTGCTTGAAAGTACTTGTCTGTTAAAATCACATCTAAAGTTTGTATATAAGAACAACTGTATTGAGTATGTGCTTATACATAATGTTTAACATTATGTGTATAGTTTGAACTATGTAAAACACGATTGCCCATTGCATAGCACAATATAAAGCTTGCTGTACAATGTGAACTGTTTTATTGCAAAACTAGGACAAAAGGGAAAAATCTTCAAAATGGCTTGTACTTATAAAGCAATATGAAGCGGTGTTCATATTAAACTGAACTGGCTGTGGTGGTCTCTGAACATACAGACCTATAAAGCAATAATATCTCGTCAAACACAGCATATATTCTCATTATGTTCCGAGTTTGTTTTACTTTGGTGGTTTGTTTTTTTTCCCCACATTTCATAAGAAATACTGTATGTGGACACTTTCAATAGTAGTGCCTTTTAAGATTCTCTCCTTTTCTTTGGTCAGTTTATATTATGTTGTATTGGATCATCAGTAAAAGTCATTGAATAAAGGTCACTGCAAACCAGAGAAACTCAAGAGTGCTGGCAGTTTTCTTGGTGTTGTTGCAGTAGCATATCAACAGCCTGACAGAATATTATTCTAGGATATATTAGGTACCGAATGACCAGTCAGGCCTTAAAGTTGATGTGCTGGAAAATTGGCAAGCGTAAGGATCTGAGCGACTTTGACAAGGGCCAAATTGTGATATTTGTGTCACTGGGTCAGGCAGGTCTTAAGGGTAGTTACCAATATGCAGTGGTTAGTACCTACCAAATATGGAAGGACACTGGTGAACCAACAACAGAGTCATTGGCATCCATTGATGTACGTGGGAAGTGAAGACAAGCCCATCATATTCCACGTAACAGCCGCTGTAGCACAATCTGCAGGGGAAAAAGGTTAATGCTGGCTGTGATAGAAAGGCCTCTGATCACATGGCGCATTGCAGCTTTCTGAGAACGGGGCTGTGTAGCTGCAGACCGGTCCGAGTGCCCATGCTAACTCCTGTCCGCTGCCCAAAAGCACATGCGCATCAGAACTGGTCCAACTCAAATTAAATCACTTATAGGCTCTGTGGTTAACATCACAGCATGTCTTCAGAAGTCTTGTGGATTCCATGCCTGAATGGGTGCTACAAGAGCGCCAACTAAATGCACAGGTCAACAGGTCAAAATCATCAGAGTTAAGTTTTGGTGGGTTTTGTAGTGTTTTTCATGCAGATTTCAAATCTGTGTTTAGTTTTTCCTGCTGGTACAGTTTTTATGATAAAGCTAGTTATGTTTTTATCTATGCCACATTGTGCGCCTGTCTGACTTCTCACTGAAATATTGAAACTAGTGCTGGGCCGTTAACAAAATTTTTTTAACGTTTGTTAACGCCGATAATTAAAATCCCTCCGCACCCAACCCCCCCCCCCCAGAGACAGGTTTCAAACTTCCGTGAGCAAGCTCAAAATAATCTAAATGAAAGTGAAAGTCAGTCTGGGGTAGAGACCAAAACTTCATGAACCGGACATTTCTCTAAAATATCAAGGTGACATTCATCATAGCCTGCCAGGTGAGGACCGGGGTGGGGGGGCGGGGGCGCGTTAACGGCGATAAATTTTTTTTAACGGCGATAAGAATCACGCACGTTAACGCGCGTTAACGGCCCAGCTCTAATTGAAACAGTTACTTGATTGGTGCCTGCAGATTAATAAAAAAACAGCAAATCTAATATTACTCATAATTCAAAAACTTAATGTGACTGAACAAAACTGATCTGAAATCAGCATGAAAAAACGGTTTAGAGAAACGTGTTGGGGTTTCTGATGATTACAAAAAAAAATTGTCAACCTGTTATATTAGGCGGGTGATTTTAATGTTCTAGCTGATCAGAGCACATATACCCTGCGTGAACATAAGTGTGCTGTGCAAACTCTGGCGCACACTAAATAACCGGAACAAGACTTCTGACAAGGTCCTGATGCCCTTCCAGAGAAACTCTGGTGTGGTTCATTTGAGGTAGGAATACAGTACGGACCAAAGACCTAAATATGAGCCAAACAAAGCAGTGATCCCCTCCAGGCCATGTGTTTTGTCATTTTGTGTCATGAGAAAAGCATGGCAACAAGCCTGTTTTAGCGGTGGCCCCCAATCCCCGGGCATGTGGTACCGGTCTGCGGGCTGCACAGAAAAAAACAAACAAACTGTGGATGTTACCCATGTTATGTTGTTGTCGGCTCGCTGTTATGAAAATGCTGTTAATAAAGCTGCGAGTACACATTGGATTTACATTTATTAGTATATTTTAAAGATACCCCATTATTATATTTTTAAAACATCCCCATTTTATGCGAATCATTTATTTGTATAAATACGTATATTTATCTGCCACTCCTTAAAGGTTGGGTCGTAAAAATAGTTTCTGATATTAAACAGGTCCGTGACGAAATAAAGGTTGGGGACCACTGTGTTATAGCTTATTGCCTCAGAATCACAAGACAGAAAATAATCGCTCCCTTCAGAATATTCACCTTTTGTATTCCATAAGCTCAGTTACACATGCCTTCTTACCTCATCCAGAAACTGCGGAACACAAAAGACAAGTTTAACTTTATTGCTTTTGTTTGAGTGGAAGTAACAGTATCCAACATGCAAATCACTGTTGTGTAGGAATTTGGGTCCACTCTTCTTTGCAGAATTGCTTTAATTCAGACATACTGGTTGGTAATTGTGTATTGACTTGTTTTAGGCTCTGCTACCAGCATCTATATTGGGTTGAAGTTGGGACTTAGACAAAGCTATTCCATGACATCAATTTTGTTTCTTGCTACAGGCGTGTAATTTCCAGGGGGGTTACAGGTGTCATGACCCCCCCCCAATAATCATATTCAGCCAACAACCCCACCACATATAATCGCATCATTCCAGTTAATAAAATAATGAATTATCTTGCAGAAGTAGCTTGCTTATTTTCATCAATCATTTCAATTATTGAATTGCTTTAGATTTAGATTAGATTACAGATGAATGGACTCTCAAGCATTCAGATACAGAACAGAATTCATGGTTCCCTCAATAAAAAGTCGTCTTCACGTCATCTCACTAACACCACATTTATGTAATGTTCCTGATTTGATATATGTCAGATTTAAAGGAACTAAAGTTGCAGTTTGGACTGAACTGTTCATAGCACATTATCTCAAAGGCTTAAGGATTGTCCTGGTGCAAATAGAAGACTAGACCTGATGTTTCTTTTGGTTGGCAATGCTGTCTGCCTCACTGTTTTTCCATAAAGTGCACTTTTGCCCAGTTGCTTTCTTACCATGGAATCATCAACACTGACTGTTAATTGGGGTAGAAAGACCTGCAGTTCCTTGGCTGTCCTTCTGAAACCTTTGGTGGCTTCTTGGTTGATTTGTTACCATGGACTTGCCATTCCTAGGAAGGTTCACTTATGTCTTCATAGTTCTTGAATTGGAATTGTCTCTTGTGATTCACCTCCTAAAGCTTTAAAAAGTTTTGTAACTAGTCTGTGAGTGTTTCCTTCCTGGAATATCATTCAGTTAAATCTGGTCAGTTTGTTGCTTGAGTTGCCCTGTTTTTTCACATTAATTTGCAAGTTGGATAATGTTACACTTAATCATTTTAATATTTTTAATGTTTTATATTGTGTAGTTCAAATGCCATTGTCTTTCTGCTAATTTTATATTCTTTCTACTACAGACTGGACCCTCTTTACTAGCTCTCATGGGAATCCGGTTTGAAGGCTTCATTCCTGCCATCATCCTGCCTCTCCTACTTACCATGGTAGGAAAGCTTTACCCTTTTGTAAAACTTAATTACGAACATGACCACTTCTTCTGATTTGCCAAAAGTATTGTAGCACTGAAATCTTGTGAGTTAGTTTATACGTTTTGAGGAATGTGGCTTTAGGGATCCTTTTGTAATTGGATAAGCCAGCTGTTCCAACACACCTGAACACTTCAGCTGATAATTAAGTATTTTTGAGCAGAGTGAGCTGTGTACTAGAATAACTGGACTGGTATTTAAAAGCCTGTTATTTTAGTGTGTATAACAGCATAATATAATATAGCAATATGAAGCATTTGCAACCTTTAACAGTCAAAGAGCTATTTGGACCCGGTTTTCACAAAAGAGAAAACACCACGAGCTGCAAATCCTTTTTGACATCTAAAATCAAGATAACACTGCATATATTGTTTTTTACTTTTATGGTATTTCTTAAAAAAAACTAGCCTAGTGTGCTTATGAAATGTTATTTATTCAAAGAAAACATTTTGAACATTTAGAACACTATAAAAAAAATCAAACACACAGTATTTTTAACACCTTGAACGACTGACAGCCAATTGATGTAATTTCATCCGGATTAGAATCAGAATCACGTCGATTGGCCTATTGGAGCAGCAAGCATGCTCTTTAAGAGACATATGGGTGTGGTGTAGGCACATGTACACGTATTTTTAGATATTGTTGTTGTTTTATACTGTTGTGGCTAATAAATGAGATTCTGATTGTGATTCGGCGACTGGCCCTGTTCCGGCGACAGACTCTGGGTCCAAAGTCCACTGGACACTTGCTGTGTCTGCTGGCTGCAGCTTGTGTGGATGTATGCAGACAGGCTGCAGGACTAAACCCCTGAACATACTGCAGCAGCCTCGTATCAGGACGCACCTTGTGCTAAACTGGGCAATGCGTCAATTGGCGTACACAGTCGTTATGGGTATAGTCAGTTAGCTGCCATTATAGTGTTAAATTATTATTTATTTTCTAAAGCCACAGGGAGCCGCAACATAAGGTTGAAAGAGCCTCGGGTTGCCGACCCCTATAATAATAATAATAATAATAATAATCTTCCTTAGAAGAAGTGAAACTCACCCTTTGCCTTGCCATCACAGGTCCTTTTTCTGGGCCCTCTTATCCAGCTAGCTATGGACTGTCCCTGGGGCTTCATCGATGGAATTAAAGTGGCTGTTGGTGAGGAACTCTTTCTTTACTTACAAAGTATTTGTGTGTGTTTCCATGTCAAACATACATTTGGCTGAGGTCATAATAGAGCACTGTGCAGGTGAGCTTGTAAACTTCTTAATTGTTTATCTTCGCTCTTGTCTGCAGATCCCAGGTTCTGGGCGCTGTGTTTGAGTGACATGCGCTGGCTGAGGAACCAGGTTGTGGCCCCTCTGACTGAGGAGCTGGTGTTCCGAGCTTGCATGCTGCCCATGCTGGTGCCGTGTGCTGGCCCCTCTACGGCCATCTTCACATGCCCGCTCTTCTTCGGCGTGGGTGAGTGTAAGCTGTTATGACTCTGTGCTAAGCTGTTATATTAGAGTTGTAGAATGTAATTTCTGTCTTTTGGCTAAGAATTGGTAGAATTCTGCTAAAAGTTACTGTTTTTCTCTTTGTGTGCATGTTCAGCCCATTTTCACCATGTGATTGAGCTGCTGCGTTTCAGACAGGGCACCATCTCAGGGATTTTTCTCTCCGCAGGTAAATAACTCCTCAGATAAAGAATGTTTGCCTCTGGATTAACTGCTAGTTCCAAGCCTAATCATAGTGTGTGTTTTCTTGCAGTATTCCAGTTCTCCTACACTGCAGTGTTTGGTGCTTATACTGCCTTTATATTTCTCAGAACAGGTGCGTCTGGGTTTGACACTCTCTTTCTGAATCTTATACATGAGTAGGCTGCAATTATATTGTGATTGTTTCCCCATTAACTAATGATGAAACAAGACTAACTGGATAGTCAGTTACTTATAGTGCTGCAAAATCTATGTATAAAACGGCTGTGATTCACGCAGTTAAAGTAATGTGTGTGTGTGTGTGTATATATATATATATATATATACACACGTGGACAAAATTGTTGGTACCCTTCGGTCAATGAAAGAAAAACTCACAATGGTCACGGAAATAACTTTAATCTGACAAAAGTAATAATAAATAAAAATTCTATGAATGTTAACCAATGAAAGTCAGACATTGCTTTTCTTACCATGCTTCAACGGAATTATTAAAAAAAATAAACTCATGGAACAGGCCTAGACAAAAATGATGGTACCCCTAGAA
>JBBPCW010000001.1:27339638-27366742 GCA_037974425.1 Phenacogrammus interruptus
TCTCTCCATCTCTCTCTCTTTCTTTCTCTCTCCTTTTCCTCCTCTGCCGGATGGCTGGAGTAGAAGAGCGCGCCTGATGGAGAGACCAATAACGCGCCGCTCCGTTTTTTCCCCACCTTTGTGTTTCTCTTCCCCCAGCCCAGTCTCCCCCCGTCTTCCCCTCCCTCCCCCCTCCCTCCCTCTCGCTCTCTCTCTCTCTCCCTCCCTCAGCATCTCTAAAGGCTACTGAGTGAGAATCGATGGCGCAGAGGCCCGCCTGACAGGACAATAAAACCACAAAGAAGCGGTGAGTGGGGATCACTCTTTTTTTGCTCCCTCTCTCTCCCTCTCTCTCTCTCTCTCTGCGTTCTTCGCCTTTCACGTAACGGCACAACAGAAATAGAGCTGGCTGGGGGGCGAGAGAGGGGCTCGGCTGTGTCGCCCACCGTGCGGGATGAAATCCACAGCGGATTTTTGAACAGCTGCCTTTTGTTGGTGCGCTCCTTGCTTTTTTATTTTCTCCTCCAAGACACAAGCTTCATCCCCGCGCCAGGCTGAGATCAGGAGCCCCCGCGCGCGTGTTTTGCCACCGTCGTCTCGGGATGGTGGTATTGGGGGGGTTGGTGGGTGGTGTTGGGACACACACACACAAACGATGAAAGTCACTTTCTGTATCAAGGTCTCAAACAGTTTCCCTTGGGTCCGACCATTCATTGTGTGCACATCCATACACGCACACACACGCACCGAATGCGGCGGCGGCGACGCGTGAACAACAATGTGAGGGGTCTGGCTGAGGAGGAGGAGGGCTGATGGGGTTCAGGCTGGACCTCCCCTAGAAGAAAACCACGACAAGCAGACACAACAAGGAGCAGCCCTGCATGGTGGTTCACAGCCCTGCTTTTTAAATGAGAAGGTCTAACAGCACCCCTCCTCCCCTTCCTCACAAGGCGAGTGGAGAAATGCCCTCAGTGTTCACAGGCTAGTGTGTGTGCGAATGTATGTGTGTGTGTGTGTGTGTGTGTGTGTGTGTGTGTGTGTGTGAACGGTGGAGGGAAGCGAGCATCTCCAGAATGTCATTGTGGAGAATGCAGAGTGCAGCCTTCTCACATTATTATGGCAGGCCTAAAGTGTGCAGCTTTGCTAGGCTCAAGCCAAACAAGAATACTGACCAACAGACTGCCGTGATGCGAGATCTGAAGGTCGCAGATGTTAGTCAGGTATCTGCATAGGCTGCTTGGATTACATGGTTTTGTTGTATACTAATCAGCAGTGCCCACTAGTGAGTAGACACTGTTCTTTCGCTGTTGTTGTTGACTTTGTGTCATTTCCCCCAGGTTTCTTTTTAAGCGAGAAGATCGTGATGTGCCTGCTGTGGGAGTTCACGGCCCCCTACCTACCCACAAAGGCCTGGCCAGGGTGCAGAGCCAGTCCCTGAAGTGTGAACATGAGACGCCAACCAACTCTCTCTCCCTGCTCTTAATGGAGTCGCTATCTCATGAGGTGAACCTGCGTGTATTTCACACCATGCTGCTGTTTAAGCTCTTATCTTTGTACAAGGTTAAGCTTTAATTTGTAATAAGGAAAGGCTGAAGGGTTTTAAGGTTCCTGACTAATTATGTACCATGTTTTCTAAATTGATTCTTTAAATGAAACAGTTAAGACCCTCTCGTCTTGTCTACGCTAATGTTTCTTACCGCAGGTCTGTTTTATTTTCTTTAACACCGTGACCTATTATTAAGAGACTGTGGAATTTAAATTGTCTTTTATTTTGCATTTTATGTTCATGATGAGTTACATATACACCTATTACATTTAAACTACCTGCTTAATTCTGTCAGACTGGTAGGAATAGTTTGTCCAGCATGTCCCACAGATTCTCAGTTGGACTGAGATCTGAGACATTTGGAGGCCATGTCAACACCTTGAACTCTTTGTCAAGATAATCAGACCACCCTGGTGCCATCTCTTACACACGTTAAAGAGGCACATGCACCTGGCTGTCCCTGTAATGTACAAGAAAAGGTTATTAATCAGACCAGGCGTCCTTCTTCCAGTGCTCCACGGTCTAGTTCTGATTCTCCGGTTTCCATTGTTGGCATTCTTGTCAACGGCCAACGGGGTCAAAATGGCCACCCTGGCTGGTTTTGGACAGCCTAACTTTAACAACCCTCAGACATCAGGGAGTCTTGTGCGCCCATGACCCAGTCGCTGCCTCCACATTTAGTAGGTTCTAACCTCTGCATACCAGCAGTACTTCACACGACCTGCTGTTTTGGAGATGTACTGACCCAGTTGACTAGCCTCTCACAAAGTCACAGATCCTTCTTTACCTGCTTTCAACACTTCAGCTTCAAAAACGCACTGTTCACTTGCTGCGTTCTTCACTTCACCTGTCAGTGGTTTTAATGGTGAGGCTGCTCGGTGTGTAGACAATTTCTTGTTGTGTTTTATTGTGCTTCTAGCAACATTATGTGCCCTACCTCTTTTCCACATGCTTCAGTTGAAATGGAGGATGAAGATGGGACATGTTTACTTGATGTGTTGTGGTAAGTGCTGCCAGACTCAATTACTCACCTTTACTAAAACTGTACTAAAATTCCGCTTCAGGCAGGGCACACGGGAGTCTTTCTCCGTTGACAGATATTACAACATGGAGGATTAGCTCTCCCTTTACTGTGATTAAGCATCATTTGATACTAATAAAGTAATATGGCAATACACAACAATGAGCCTTGAGACATGATTTGTGATGACTAAATTATGCCTTGTCTGTGTTTTAAAGTGATCCACAAGCTCTGAATGACTTTCTTCATGGGACAAAAGAGGTACTCGTCTCTAGCAATAAAACAATTATAGTTCCTTAAGTATGCATTAACTCATGGGTGTTCATCTCAGTTCTTGGAGGGCCATTGTCAAGCAGAATTTGGCGATTTCTCTGCCGTACTCATACTAAACCTGACAATTATCTGGTGTGTTTGGGAAGGGAAAGCTGAACAGAGCTGAACACCTCTGCTATAAGGTCTATTTAAATAATAAAATTAATATATAAGAAGTATAGTTTTTTTCTAACTAGTATAGATTAGTAAAATCACAGGTTGTACTGAATTAAGTAATTAAGTGCTAGTTAAAATAATGAATCAAATATTTTGTATATGAGAGAGCATATTTGAGAAAACATGATGAAAGATTAAGGATCCAGTAAATTCTCCCTGCAATTAACCATCTTTCCTCTGTGTTCAAGCAGCTGCTGAGTGGAGACCTGCTCATTAATTCCTCCTCTGGGGAGCCATCCCTGTTCACAGACACCCCGGTGAGTCTGGGCCTCTGTCCCTATGGAGAACATGCTAGATGGGGAAGATATTACTAGTTGTAGCTCAGCATCACCTGTCTATTTGATTGTTTCTTCTGAAACCACCTACTGATAACTTGGTCTCTACTGACAGTCACAGTTCTCTAATCAGTGACTTTAAAGAAAGCTCAGTGCCTGTCATTCTCTCATGATTGATTGTATACTAAAGTAGTATTTCTTTCCTCTCCAGAGCCCTGTATCTTTGTTGGCAGATGATGCTGGTTCTCATGACACGCCTACCTCGGGCTGCGTGGACCTTTCTTTCCTGGATGAGGCTTTGCTGTCCTCACCAGCTGGAGAAGATTCAGAAGAGCCAAATGATGCCCCAGATGTGCAGGCAGAAGTGCTGCAGCAACAGCAGGAAGAGGAGGAGGAGGAGGAGGAGGAGGAGACCTGTGATATCTTACAACAAAGTCTCCAGGAGGCTGACATCACTGAGCACACACTGGCCTTAGAGGCAGGTCTTGCCCCACCTGGAGAAGCTCTCTCACTCTACCCATCTGACATGAACCTTCCTTCACCAACATATCTGTCCAAGCCACTGAACATCTCTGGGGTCACTGCCTTGCCCAGGGACACCCAAGTTGCCGTAGAGCCACCTCAACCATCCTTATTAGCCGTAGGACCAGGCTGTCCATCGCTGAAACCTGCAGCACCCCAGTTGATGGGGCTACTTCCAGGAAATGTATTCCCTGCACCTTCTACTGAGACGTCTTTCTCCCTGAGTCCAGCCCAGGGCTCCAGCATGATCATTCGGAAAAGTCTACCATGCCTGACGGGCCGCCAACTGTTGACCCCTGCTGTAAGGACCACAGCACCAGAGATCATACTGCAGAGGACCCCCCTGCCCATTCAGCCTAAGCTGCCAGTCAATATCCAGCCGAGATTGGTGCAAATCAGCCCTAAACCATCGGGGCAAAAATCATCCCCAGGACTTACTTTCATTCCCCCAGCCGCATCGCAGAACATCCTGCTGTCTTCTCCCATGACCTCCAAACAACCTCCTCCATCACAACCCACACCCACCCTCAACAAACCTGTTAGCCTCCAACTAGTCAACCAGGGAGGATCCATCGTCATTCAACCCCAAGGCCTCTTTCAGGGCCAAAGCCACTTCCTTCTGCCCAACCAAAGTCCCGTAACTGTGGCCCAGTCTACAAGCACTGCCAGGCCTCTTCTCACCACAGTGAGTAATCAAATGCCAAGTGGAGCTCCTCCAGCGGGACACCTCGTCGATGGCTCACAGATTGTGACGGTACGCCCCAGGCAACTGAATTTCAGCCCAGTATTTACAACTCCAACAGGGCAGCTCACGCTCAGACAGGGAGCCCTCCTGTCAGGACCCCTGCAGCTTCAGTCAGCGCCCCCTACAGTCTTCCAGATGCCAGCGCAGCTAACAGGGGCATACACTCCCCATCCGCAGGGGCAGCATGGTGCTGTGGTTCACAGCCCTGCCTTAGGGAACCAGATTACCTTGATCAATAGCCCCAGTGTGCTCACCCCTGATATGACCTCCATATCTATAGTGAATGGTCCGTCAGTGGTGCAAAGCCTGCCCTTTGTGTCTCAGGCACAGCGACTTATGGCAGGAGGTGCTGAGGAGCAACTAAGTCTTCCGCAGACTCCGGTACTTCTCCTTCCTGAAAGAACTGCAGCAAATAAGGCCGAAGCAAACGAGCAGATTCATAGCATCTTACAAGTGAGATCCCTATTGTCATTCTTCTGTTTTTGTTATTGCTGTGGTTTTGTTATTGCCATGGCTCATAGAATGCTCGAGTATTAGTGTGATCATACAATATTTGCCTGTTGTTTTTGCACTCATTCCAGCAGAGCAGGCTGTCTTCTCCAGTCTCAGTGCAAACCCCCATTCCTGAAATGCACTCACAGCCTTCCCCAGTGGTCACTCTTCTGCAAGCACAACCAGAGATTGTCCATAACCCTGAGCCTGTTGCATCATTATCCAAACACCTAAATGCCCAGCAAGAGAAAGAGCGGACTGTTGAAGACGACCATGACTCTCAGAATCAGGTCTTCATGCATCCTCCTCAACAGGTAAACCAAACTATGTTGTTTGATGTTCTGAATTTAGTAATACAGTAATCCCCCAGTTTTATGCAGATCAGGACACATGGATCCAGTCCAGTGCTGATTTTTTATGACAGCCTAACTTATCGTTTTATGCGGAACCTGCAAATATTCTACACATTTCTTTTTTTTTGCTTTTTTTGTGGCAGTATGTTTTTTACGCATTTTACTTCTAAATTATTAAGAAAAATGTACTAATTTTGTAACATGAATAGTAGGGATGCACCGAAAATATTTATTTTGGCTAACACCGAAAACTAAAAATGAGGAAACACTTGGCCGAAAAATGAAATCAAAACACTGAAAGAAATTATTATTAAATTATTAAAAGAATAAATCGGTTACAAAACTATGAAAATATTTATTTAGCATTCAAACAATACACAATATAAAATAAAATTTGAAATAAAATATTTTACTTGGCCCCACTCATGAGGAGTTTAAAAGCAAGATATAAGCTGAAATATTATACCATTAAATATCTTCTCTCATAAAACAAGTGAATTCACGTGCATGTTAATATTCTTTATGAAGTGCATGAACACAGTGCATTTAGAACATGTGTTTTTTAAAACAATTTCAGGATTGCGCACTTTACAAACGGCTTAGATATATCAAAATGCGCTCACACTGCAGGCATGTTGACTAATCCAATATTTGTGCGTGAAGGTTACAGTTGTTGATTCAGTCGTGTTAAAAAAAAATGTTCAGTGGCCGAATATTCGGTGCATTCCTAATAGATAGTATACAAATATAAATTTAGCTAAATATAAATCACTGTAGGGGGTGGCACAGCCACATCCATACGCCTTCCAGACTGCTCCATTCAGACTCTGCTCTTTTTTTGTTTTTTATTTGTCTATTTTTTTACTTGACTTTTACTTTTGCATTTTTACTTTAGTGAGTTTCAGAGATTTTTTTTTAAATATAAAGCTACTTATTGTTTATAATGTCTGCATCTTGGCAGAGAAAGACAGGCCGATGGCCATCGTGCATTGGACAGATTACCAGTCGGCCCCTGACTCATCTTGAATGTTTCTCTTGATTTTCGTTTTTTTAAACCCCAGTAGTTTTATTACTGTACTGTAAATTAAATTAAAAGAGGCTGTTGAGCTCAGTCGCCGTGCAATGCCTGCTTTAACCGACGGGTCTCTAAGACGCGCCGCTGATGAACAGTAAATTATTGAACTATAAAAATGATTGATTACCCCTTTTGCTGTTTTTTATTACTAAAAACATTACTAAAATTATTATTAAATTACACCAATTTATTACTGTATTTACCTGTTTATACCAAAGAAAATGCCCGTGCATGAATTACAGTACAGACTGTGCGGGCTTGCCTTAATATTTTTATTAAGGGTAATGCATTAAACTGAGTTTAAAATGAAATTAAAATGTTTTTGGAGCAATGTTTTCTGTTCTCATGAGATAAAAGAAAGCGTGATTCATCAGAACTGGGGCATGTTGTTTCATTGCTCCGTGGACTGGCTCTGATGCTCACGTGCCCATTATAGGATACTTATAGGATATAAGATACTGGACGGGTCAGCATGGGCTCACTGACTGGTCTGCAGAAACTGATACACTGGGATGAGGCATAAAAAAACTTAGTTAACACTGGCTATGATAGAGAGCATCACAATTTTATTAGAGGTCCTTTCTTGGACCATTTTTGTCTGATTGGTGTATATTTATTTGGTTTTATTGGTTTATATAGAAAAAATGTTCAGGGAATGCTAATTGGTGTTCAGTAAAGCAAAATATGTTAAGCAACTAGCAGTTATAATTTTAATTTTGCTAGCAATGTAACAAAACACACTATGAATAGGTTTTTGTTTATACAGCTAAAGCAAATAAAGCAATATCTCCAAATATCTTTAGTCAGATGCAGACTATTTCAGTCATAATTTATTGCTTCCTTTCATTGTTGATCTACCCTGTGTGATATTTTGAATGTTTCTTAATACCTCTGCCCACAGCAGGTGCTTAATGTGTCTGCCGAGTCCTTGACTGAGACGCTGCTACTGGACAGCCACGTCTCTCCTGCAGCTAGTGAGACAGAATCGTCCCCCGCAGCCCCGGCTGTGTGCAGTCAGTCTGATGCACTCTCCGTACTGTCTGAATGTGGTGGGATACCCACCCCGGCACATTCTGGATCAGAGCACAGCGACATGCTGTCCTCACCACCCATCCTCCAGTGCTCTGGAAGCACGCCTTCCACTATGTTCCCTACTCCTCCACTCTCAGACAGACAGCCCACAACCTCCTCTGCATTTATGGCTCTCAGTGCAAACTTCCAGGGTCAAGAGGAATCCGTGCTGTGCCTGAGCCCACCTTCTGCTCCAGAGAAGATATGTGCTTCTGAACAACAGCCTTTACCCATCCCTGCTTCAACTGGCCTTAGTGCATCCTTGGAGCCTGGTCTTAATGGAGCCCAACAACACATGAAGCAAAGCAGTAAGTATAATGAACCATCCCTGCTTCATGATTTCTTACCCACATTTTGGACCCTTATCCCACCATTTTCACTCAAATCTAGTGCACCTAATCCAGTCCTTCTAAAGACATTTACCAACAGATTATAGTGGGGCTTAAACTATCTAGGAGCATATTGTTCTCAAAGAGCAGAGTTGGGGGTGCTTTTTTTTAATATAATCTACACTAGCTGTAAGTACAGTTATAACAGTATATAAAGGTATAACAGTACCTTAAGTTTTACAGAAGAATTGTATCTTTTTCATCTGCATCAGAACTCAGATCTGGTGTGGTGGCTGACCACGAACTCATCTCACCAGATCTACAGGACAGCCATGATGCTGTTTCATCACAGGACCCACAAATGAAGACTGTCCAGGTTCAGATACAAGTGAGCAGATATTGTTTAATAATAAATAAGATCCTGAAGAGAGCACATGACAAATAGAAATGAGTAAACATTACCTAAAATTTAATAAAGTATTCCATTTGGTTTTGCTTTGTCTCTGTGCTGCTCTAGGTGCCGTCTGTTGGTGTGAAGGGAAGAGAAATACTCACACCAGCGATTAAGCAACACAAGTCAGCAAGCATTTACTTCATTATTATAGAAGACATTACTATTAGTGTTTCTAATGTGATCAACAACTTTTTAAAAATCTCTGAATAATAGAATTACACAGGAAGAATTTGTTTGTGCCTCATGAAAATGAAGTCAGTTGTACCATGGCCAGTAAATCTTTTGTGTTTATGACTGTGACTTCCAGAATTAAGCAGCAGCTTTGTTCGGACCACAATGCCGTTCTCAATCCAAACACTGGTTCTCGGTTCATTTCGCTCGAAGAAGCTATGAGACACCTCTTGCCCTACCATACCTGCTCCAGACCTTTACCCAGTCCAACTGATCTGAGAACAGGTTAGGTCCAGCTCATCTACTGCTGCATCTACCGTTCATTTGAAACTGACCTGAATGCACTAATATATGTGAATGTAGCTTTTTTTCTTGTGGATACGTGGTTTAATCTGTTGCTGTCATATATCTACTGAGCAAACAACAAAGGAACAAATTGTCATGCCTCTTCGTATTTATCCGTCTCTGTTCAGTGGATAAGCAGTTTGAGAATGTATCGGGGCTCCTGCTGAAACGCACCACAGACATGCTGAACAAGTACAGGAAGCTCTTACTGACCGAGTCCCAGGTGAGCCAGAGCATCACACTTTTCTCTGCCAAGCCGCCTGCTGTGCCTCTCCGGATTTTTTTCTGCATTTTAGGGCATTTCTGTGGTCTAGCCAATGCTCACAGTATTAAATGGGCAAATACAAGAGGTAACAGGAAAAGCAACAATAGTGTCACAAGAACAGCTTTAGCGTATAGATACATGTACAGACAAAAATATTAATTACTGGTTTCTGGTGGCCCCATACTTCCAGTGAAGAGCAATCTTAATGCTGCAGCATAGCAAGACATTATGTACAATTTTGTGCTTCCAACTTTGTGGACACAGTTGGGGAAGAACCTTTTCGATTCCAGCAAGCTGGGTGAGTCTCCCAAGGTGTGTAGTTTGGTTAAGATAAGTCATTAAATGATTTAGTGATCCCTTGGGGGTCATCTTCGACCACTACCATAAGGATACAAATGTGGCAGCATCGGATTTAGGTGATTAGTCAGAATAACTGTGTTGATTTGCAATGACACCTTCTAAGGGCACAAATGGACTCAAACTATGCCAGCACAATGCCCCCAGATATCCACCAGATAGAGCTCAAGCATTCAGGTAGTTTACTTGGTGAACACAGCACATGTGTTCTCACAAGAATGGTGAAGAAATCTGTAATATTTCTCTAGACCAGGATTTTCCAACACTCAACATTTAGTGAAAGCCACCATTCCGTCATGAACACCACAGCACACAGCATGAAATTCTTCCTCTGCATTTAACCCATTCACCAAGTGAAGCAGTGGGTAGCAGTGTGTGGGGTCGGTACCTTGCTCAAAAGTACCTCAGAGGTGATTGGGAGTCTGCTAGACTACCAGCTGCCCTAACGGTCATTTGTCTTTGCAATGAGGGGTTTCTGCACTGCTGCCCTACCATGATATCCCTCTTTATGGAGTTGGACAGACTGCACTGACAGTCGAAGTCAGTTTTCCCATACATCTAAATGCTGATGTCACTTTAGTCTTCGTAACTGAAGCTCCTGTTGCAAGTCCCACAATAACAAACCAGATTTCAAATTCACTTTAGATACTTTCCCCCTGACGTCTTGATCTGATGTTGAGATCAGTTGTTCTTGCTCAGCCTTTACATACATGCTTCAGAACAAGGCAGGAGTTATTTTATAGAATCAGGTAATACACCTGTCTGGAAGCATCCACACGTTTGATTCTCTTCATATTTTATCAGCATTTTCCTTTTCATGTTTGTGAGTATAATGTCAGTTTGTGAAGCAAATGCAGTTTAAAAACAAGAAGGGAATGCTTTCTTAAAATTTAAAAAGGCAGGCCATGCTTTTCATTCAGGATTACCATCCAGGCTTGCTGAACTAGATTTCACTTTTATGCTACTCATGCAGAGGGCAACAAGGTTCCATGTAGTTTGTAGGAGATTTGATTGTAATATGAAAATACTGATGCACTGACCACTACACAGAAGTACATCAAGTCGGAAATCAATATTTAATAAGAAAAAAGTTTTGGAAATGATGGCTGAAGATAGGAAGTTACTGGAATATTTTATAACAAAGTATTTTAACCAAGAAAAAAAAGAATTGAGGAATAGTACATTTATGGGCCTGTGTGAACTGATGAAAGAGAAAAAAAGTACAAATAATTTTTGGTTTCATAATGACAAAAAATATAGTATATAAGGAGTAATGTGAGACTTGTTATTGACCGTTACAGCAGGAGAGTCCCTCGGCAGAGATGGTGATGCTGGAGCGGTTGTTCCTGCAGTCTGAGAGGTTTTCTCTGGGGGAGGAGAGACGCAGAGCGAGGGGAGATCCAGGTCAGTTTTCATGCTTTTCATAACCCCCTGTAGCTAAATAGGCTGAAAGAGATTATAGTAAAACACTGGCTCTTTATACTTCAGACATAATCATCTCAATTCAGTTAAGTTTAAATAAAAAAATGAAATCAAGAAAGGTCACTTTTGGTGTTGACCAAACATTGGTGGTTTATTGATATTTGTAAATGTCACTTTGCCCGGTCTAGCTGACTAATAGGAAACTGAAAAATTCCCAGGACAGTTCTGCACCTGCACACAGTCTGAAATGGAGAACAGTGGAATATTTCATTTGGAAGACTATTTCATTAAAATGCCATAAAAAATGTCTTGGGGAAAAAAAGCAGCCTAAAAAATAAATGCAACCTTACTTTCAAACTTTCTTCATATTTACTGTAACTATACTGTTACTATTATTTCCGTAGGTCAGGACTATTTTTCTTTTTTCCTTCATTGTTTTTTAATAGAATCTATACATTCAGTGTAATTCTGCAATTTCAGGGAGTTAAAAAGGGGGAAAATGGTATAAAATTACAACATGCTTTTATTATGGCTGGCTTCTAAGTGTTAGTAGTATAAATCAGTATTGCTACCAGTATCTTCAGTTCAGGCATTCTGTAGAATCTACTCACTGATGCACTGTTCGGTCGTTTGACAGAGTCGTTCCTGATGTCTTTGCGCAAAGCCTCGTTGCACCACAGCACGGTGCCCTCAGGGCGTGCCGATGCCTCGGGCAGTCCTCCTTCTCCTCCTGCGTGGGCCCTACACTCCGACAGGCCTCCGGGTCTAAAGACATATCGCTCCAGAAGCAGAGGAGCACTCCGCCTCACCATCAAACATGAGTCGGGATCCCGCAAAGTCATCCACAACTCTGCCTGCGACAACCCGCACTCCTCCACCGGCCACAAGCGGACCTCTGGTGGGCAGCTCACCAATGGAGGAGATGTAGAGGAGAAACAGGAAGGGCTTAAGGCCCCTTTGCTGAGTCCCCCCGAGAGCAGCTCTCAGCCTGCGAAACAAGCAGTGGGGAAATGTCACACGGACACGGAGGCAAATAGGACAGCTAGCGGATTGCAGGACCTCCCACATTCAACGGCCAAGTTGGAGGGCACAGCTGTGAGCCCGGAGGGTTTACTTCCAGAGTTGTGCCCTCCAGAGCTTAAGCGGACAAAGCTGGACTCTTCAGACGTGCTGTGTCCAAGCTCTTCTCCGCTGGGGGAGGACAGCGGGCTCAGCGAGCACCTGCAGAGCGCCATAGACAGCATCCTGGAGCTGCAGCGGCTGCAGGGGCCAGCGGCCGGGGTCAAACCCAAACTACAGCCGAGCCACTCACTGGAACAAGCTGTCAGCTGCATGCTGGAGGGAGAGCTGTAATACACAGAAGACCCCCAGGATAAGAACAAGTGCCATTTTCAGCATCTAATTTCCTACAGCGAAATAGAACATTAACAATGTCAGATGTCCACAGCAGACACTAAATTCTTTAATTTGTTCATTCAGTCTACATGGGGTCTCCTGTTAACTGTTCCCTCACTGGCATGAGAAAAGGCCCTCGAAATGAAGCACTGAACGTAAATAAGATAAATAAGCCACTCATTATAAATGTAAAACTAAGTAGCAGTTAGAGGTTGGGAAATCTGATGTGAATAGATTAAGTGGAGCGTATTGAAAATACGCGCCACATTACTTTTTTATATTCCTAACGGTTTAGTGTTAAGTAAGGAAACCTCCAATGTGCTTGATTTGTGCCAACATCGAAAATGTTGTCAGTTACATGCAGAGTGCCTGTGTGTATTATCGTCTGTTTTGTACGTATGTGTGTGTCCGTATGTGTTTGTCAGGTATGATAGCTCATGTATGAAGGGGAAGAGTTTGCTCGATTATTTACATATATATATAAATATATACATATATATTATATAAATACAGTTTAAGCAAGTTTGTATTTGGAGATTCTCACACTACAAGTGTGCATAATCTACAGGTGACAGTACATGGAATCCGTTTCAGCTTGTTTACCCCCAAAGAACATGTGCTTCATTCTGAAATCACCAGCAAAACTATTACTGCAGCAGAGATTTTTCTTTCCTTGAAATCGTCTCCCATCGAAAACCAACAAAGACCGAAAGAACAAGATCCAGTCAGGAAATGACAGGTGTACTTTTTTTCGTGCTGACTTTGCAGCCGACCGTGAAGCTCCCTCCCGTTTCACATCTCCGTACGCCGTTTGGTAATTTGACAAGGAGACACAAGTCTAAGATCATTTAAAGAAGCAAGCAATAATGAATAGTTGGTCTGAAACGTGGTTGTGCCTCAGCCAAACTCGTAGTCCTTCTTGTTTTTTGTGTATTTGTGATCTCATCGGTCGTTCACTGGCCGACATTAAGAAAGTGGGCAAATTTTGAAGCGCCCCATTAGAATGATCGATTTCACACTAGATCATGGATGCGAATAGATGAAACTATTTGTGCGCAAGCTCAGAATGTGGTGAAAGGTTCAATGTTTTGCTTCATTTTGAAATTTTAAATATTTGTGTTTGATGTTTTCCTCGACAATCTTTGACAATTTTGTTCGTTTTGTGTACTCCACAAGTGGTTCTATGAAGAACTAGGCCTGTTAAGATTAACGAACGGTTCTTTAAAGATGAAATTTCTGGATATTTGGATGTGGGAGCGTGGAGGCCCCTTTATTTTCGGCAGTTGGGGTTCGACACCCATTACTTAAGTAGAGCTGTCGTAGTAAAGGTATATATTTAATGATTGCGTGTCACCAAGTAAAGCATCCATGTTTCACCCAGCAGCCACATACCACATGGTTAACGTTACTTTAATTGCAAATTGAGATCACTCTCCCCAACATGCTATGCACTAATCTAGAACTAAACCCATGTCAATACAGCGCACTTAACCCTATAAACTGTGACCAGCCCTAAATGTGACAAGGAGCCACTTTCCAGTGTATGATGTCATTTTCTTCCTAGTCATTCGTTTTCTTTTCCAGTTTAATACTGTGAACATGGTAGCATGTGTTGGACACAGCTTTAGACTATGACATTTGACTGACCGATTGTTCTGATGCCAAAATCAAAGAGGCCTTAATTTCGCAGTACCAGATTGTAAAAAAAAAAAGAAAAAAAATACATTACGTTAAATCCCAGCTAATGATTCCTGTGACCCGATGTAATGTTAGTGATTCATTTAAGACATATAAAGAGAAAAATCTTTTTGTACACATTTTTACAAACTATTTATTTATCTGTGATTTTGTAAATAATAAAGTAAAATGGTGAATGGAAATGCTTGTGTTCATCCATGCGTCAAAATTCACGGACATTTTTACATTAAATACTTTATTAATTGTTTAAGGAAACACAGCAGCTTTTAAAGGGGTTACATCTGGACAAATGTAAATAAAAGGACAAAACTGTAGTGTTTCTTTAGTTAAATCAAAAGCATTCTTTTTTTCCCTCCAATGTGGAAACCAGCATCTCGCTAAAGGATCATGGGTTTCAGGATCACCTCTTTGTTTCTGCTCATGGAGCCAGTGCTCTCTGGTGGCACAAAAAATATGGAATGAATGGGAACGTAATGGACACCACTAAATACTGAGGTACGCCAAATGATGAAGATTCCTCAAGTCAAGTCGGGGGATAAACTGCACGACCAGTGTGCACTTTGAGGTGTCCTGACTGACGGGATATTTGGGAATAGAGAATAAAGGAGTGGCCACGACCTCTTAAACCATTCGGTAAAATCAACCAAGAAGCCCAGAGTTAAAAAAACCCCATAGAGTTCACCATAAGGAGGTATTTAGTTCATATATAGTCATGTCAAGTCTATCATAAAAAACCGACATAGTGTAACAGCCATTATTCAAATATGGGGCGAAAAAGTATTCTGAACCATGGTCAGCAACCCCAAGAGAAACTGATTTACCACATTTATACAAATTAATTAATAGGGCCACAAACCTGCAGTAACTTGGACCTACACACATTTTATTTTAACTTATTTTTAAGAAATGAAGGGCAGGTTTGGGCTGTTTAAAATAAGGACTTTGTTTTTTGAAAAGCTGAGAACTGTTCTCCCACCACATTTTTTCCTGCCTCCCTATATAAAGGAGGTTGTGAAATGTCTTTAACCCTCATCGTTTTTTCATCCTTCTTTAAGGGTAGCGATCAGTCATTCATCACAGTGACTTCCAAGTCCATGAGCCACTGGCTTGTCTCCTCAGTTCTTCTACAGCCAGCCTCTGAACAAAGCACTAGGCGTCTTTCGTACATGATTCAATATCAGGCCAAGTCTGTCTCTTTGGAACACACTGAAATGACATCACAGTATTGGGGTGAGACCACCTGGGTCTGACCCACACACCGCAGTGACCCTCCTACCTGTAGGGAGAAACTGCAAAGTCTGCTATGTGAGAGAGGAGCGCAAAGGGTCAGTTCAGGTTGATGACCAGGTCCGTTCCAAACTTCCGGAGGTACTTCTCGTGGTTGTGGTCGACGGACCAGAGCGGGGGCAGGAATCTGGGCTGCATGCTGGTCAAGAAATGCTGCCGCCAACGGCGCTCCAGATCAATCAGCCCCTGCAGGCCATGTTCGGCATACGCCCGCACAACCTTTAACCCATGTGGTACGTAATTCTCATTAAAAATCCTGCAAAAATACAAAGTCACAAGAAGTCATTCTTTACATGTCTCCTTTACACGTCTCCTTTAAACACTAATTACATTCATTCTGCATCACACTGAGAGACTCTGGCGAGTTCAAGTAAATACAGCCAGCTTGACTGGAAAGTGCTTGGGACAAACAATATTTTGAACATATTGAACAATATTTTTCCACATAATCTAATAGATGTGAAAGTGTGGTTCGTCCCTTATTAGCATCATTTAATCCTGGTTAATATTCCAAATAATGTCACTAAATTTAATACACTTCTCCAGAATTGAACCTCGTTCTCTGGCCTGCTCAACCTCTCTCCCGTCTGCTGTTACAGGCTAAGAGAAAGGCCATCTAAAAGGTAAGATGATGAGGAAAGTGGTCAGATCGCACCCTGTAGTTTGCATTTAGAGCACAGATTTCCAGCAAACTGGAGGCAGTCATTACTGACACAACAGAACACGCCATGTCACTCCCATATTCAGATTTGACACAGCCAATGATTCAAAAACCTGTTACACCATTAGAGCTATTAGATACCCAAAAGTGTCAATCTGTCATTTGTGAACACACCACAGCACAGTGTGAACAGCACAAAATTGTTCTCTGCATTTAACCCATTATCCAAGTGAAGCAGCGGGCAGCCAGGAACACAGCACCTGGGGAGCAGTGCGTGGGGACGGTACCTTCCTCAAGGGTACCCCAGTGGTGCCACTAGCAGTCCAAGGATTTGAATCAATGACATTCTGATTGCAGGGGCAACTCCCTAACCACTAGACCACCAGCTGCCCCAAAACCTCTGGTGCCAGAACGCAACCCATGAAGCAGCACAAGCACTGAGCCACTGACTCCACAGTCCAAATGTATTTTACTCTGCAGTTACAGTTTAGTTAAATACTGTATTCAAATCTGCTGTAACTGTAAGGTCACAACATTGTTTCATGCCACTTCATTCATTACACAGGTCATCAGAAACCACAACACTTTTCTAAACCAGTATTTCATGCTGATTTTAGATCTGCTTTCTGTTTTTTTTTTAAGTCACAACAACTCTTTTGAATTATAAGTAATATTAGATCTGCAATAGACTTGCATTTGGTTTTTATTAAAGCGCAGGCACCAATCAAGAACTGTTTCAATATTTTCAGTGGGAAGTCAGACAGGCCACACTGTGGCATAGATATAATGATCAGTGTCAGTCAGCTACCACTGTTTCTTCAAAAACGCTCAGCACATGATTATTATATGCTAATTAAATGCTAATCTACATGAAACACAAACCCAAAATAAACTAATGTCCCGACAAAACCCACATAAACTAATCCCTGATGATTTTGACCTGTGTTATCAAAAGTGTCTCTTTATCAAAATCTGAACACAACCAGTAGATGGCATAGCTCTGCACCGCCAGCTTCCCATAACCATTTTTACCCATGTTGTCTTAGGTTCTATTTATAAGGTTCTCAAAAATGTCAACAAATTTCATTCCAAGTAGTTACCAGTTTGGATAGTTTCTGCACAAACATTTTGCGCCAGTGTCTAAATATTTTATTTGACATTACAGTCACTACCATATTGAAATAGCTTGCTTCCTTTCAAAAAATAGTTATTTAGGTTTTCTGCTGTTTTTGATTAGCAGTCTGTCAGCCTACAGAAGTGTTCAGTAGAGAGCCAAGCCCACACTGAAGTACTGCTAGGTCCCTCTTTCTCACCTGGTCTCCAGGTTGGCAGCCATCTGCAGCATCTCGTCTGTGACCTCGCTGTCCTCTTTGCAGAAGAAAGTGCGGAGAAGCGAGAGGAGCTCGTCTTGTCTAGAGTCTGGCAGGCTCTCGCCAGCGCTGAGGAGCGCACGGGCCGCTGACCGAACCCGCCGACGGTCCGAGTCCTCCAGCATCCTCACTCCCTCCTCGCAGCCCTGAGGGGCCAAGTACTCGGTAGCCAGCTGCTGCTTCAGGAATGTGTCATACATGTTAGACACGGCGTGGCAGGACGTGCACAGCAGCAGGATGTCATGGGAGTTGTGGTCTTTCATCTCGGCCGGGAAGTGACGTCTGTATTCGTGAGGAACAATGTTCTTTCTAACAGAGAGAGAACAAAACAGCCCACTGAACAATGCATCTACTCACACTGACAAAACATAAGGAGCAACTGGATAAAGCACTAAGATAACATTTTGAAAATGAGGAAATTGCTTAAGCAAAGACTCCAGAGACACAAAAAGGGCAAGAAAGTTTGAAAATACAATGCAAAGTCAAAATAAAACTCTCCAGAAAGTGCTCTGAAAACACTGTACTAAATGCACTCTGCTGTATGACCAAAATACTGTGGTCAGTAAGGAGCTGGATATAAGTACTATAAAAAAAAAAAGTGGTTAAGCTGTTCTCTATACAGAGCCTGTTATTGCACACAAAGTGACAAGCAGTGAGACAGTGCATAATAAAGATATTGCACACAATACGAAATTGCATAACTGGCAGGCTCTCAACCGAGGAGCAGCAGGTTATTGCACAGATTATTGTGTGGGTTCCCAGGGTAAGCACATGCCAGCCATTACATATGCGTGGAAATTCAGATGTACTCAGCATCTACCCAGAAGAGAACACCTTCCAGAGGACAAACCTGATGTAGGATTCTGCTTTGCCACACACCACACACAGATTTTCTTTGGCTGTTAGGTAGTAATCCTTCTGCGAATCAGGCCGGCCTGACGGCTCAAACAGCAAGCGAACGATGAAGGGCTCCTCGCTGATCAGCTCTACAAGAGACGGGGCTCCCGTTATCACAGTACACAAATTGCTTTGAAAGCTTTCCTTTCCTAAAATCCTATTCACCTCATTAATAATAAGGTCGCCTAAGGCAGTATTAAACTCCAATTTTTCACAGCATTATTAAACGATTGCCGATTCAAAATGGCTCACAGCAATGGTGATGAAAACCAGAAGTTAACGTTATCGTGTTAACGCATTATTTACTTAACACTGAATTATTTTCTTGTGCGTTAACGACTTGTTTTGAAAGTCTGCTGCTGTTTTGTGCTCGTGGGTGCGCGCAGCATGCAGCGCTCTACGTCTCGGCTGTCATCCGGGAGGGAACAAATGTGTATATGTATCTATACGTGATATGGCCAAAAGTAATGGGACATCTGACCATTACACCAACACAAACTTTTATGAGACTGCATTCAGGTACATATGGAATAAGGAATTAGTCCCTATTTGCGGCTACTATAATGGTTCCATCCCCTATGCTCTGGACTCTTGCATTTCTATAACAAACTAGATAAAACAAGAGCAGGGGCAAATAGCTTTGATTTTATATTTGATTTGATTACATGCTGTTAATAAGTAGCTTTGCAAACCAAATGTTACTGCACTTTTGTTCATATAGCAGTACTTTTAAAATAAAAGTGCACATTTAATTTTACATATAACAATGCGATTAATCGCAGAAAATTATGTGATAAATCGCGATTAAAAATTGTAATCGTTGCCCAGCATACGTTAGGCTTAAACATTTTTCAAAACCATTCATGGAGGAGAGAGGCATATTTATAATTAGATAAAAAATCTCAACTCATGTGCGTTCACTGGTCAGCAGAAGTTAAAGGGCTATATTTGCACTCTAGACACTGAGAGACTGGTTATCACCACCATCACAGTAAAGAACATTTCACTACAATTAACTATTTTGCATCACTCTGAATGACTTGGTTTACAGCTCAACCATTGAAATCAATGAGATGGAAATAATTAGCAGTATTCCTCATAAAGCAACTTATAATATACCTCCTATTCCTTTGTCAAGATACCATTTTGCCTTTTTCTTGTCACAAGTACAGAGTGGTTGGCCATCAGGTGCGTGAAGGAAGCAGTTATCATACAGGGGGGATTTCCTGATTGAGGGAAAAGCAGGCAAGGGTTGATTTCCACACTCACTGGTAGAAACAAACAAAAAAAGACACAAAGTTGCATATTCAAAACATGACATCCTACCGTTGCTTCTTCAGTTTAACACAGAAGCTACAAGGCACATGTAGCAAAAAGTAAAACTAATCAGCAAAATGCCTCATAATTACTATTATTGTTATTGGGCACTTTCATCCAGAAACATTAGCCTGGAAAAACCAAAAGAAAAAATTTGAAAGAAAGCATTTTGACTAATTACTATACCTGGCGGAATACCCAACCCCGAGGGGTTTGCGCTTATTTTTGCGGGGGTCTGGAACTTGTTGGTCTCCAGACTCAGGACTGTCCACAGTGGACCTGCGGTTTCTGCGCCTGCGCTCGCCCTCTTCATCACTGCGGGTCCTGAAGGGCACGTCCACCAGGCCCTGGCAGTATGAGGCCAGCTTTGAGTACGCTGTGTCCCCCTCGCCTAACAGGAACGGCTCAGAGTAGAAGCCCAGCATGTGAAGAAAGAGGGAGATGGAAACCTGGGCATCACGTGCTGCATACAGCATCTAACATATGCAAAGAGAAGAGAGGCCCTGAGGTCAGCAAGGACATTTTCATTTTTACAACACGAAAGAACTATTAGCCATTATTTCTTTTCATTGCATGCAACTGTACTAAAAACCAAACAGAGGCAGCACAAAGCGACACCCAGAAGATCTGGAAATGTGTTTTTGCAGCTTCTATCAGGACTAAAATCATGCAAGTCATGTAAGAAGGTACAGTAGTGTTCTGCCCCCTAACAAGAATTTAGATCAGATCTCAAAGGCTTCATTATTCAACACTGAGTTTTCACACTTTAGTCAGGAACCATCTGGATTCTGATTGACAGCCATCAGTCGCATAATGGGACTGAAGAGTGGGCAATCAGGAGTCAGGAGAAAGGGACTGAGATCTCATTTACATCAAGAGCACAGCCCTATTTACAGCCCAATTTAGTGCTTTCATAAAGACTGGCTTGACCGGATTCTTCCATCAAGTTTAAAGAAACCGCCTTATTTCTTACAGTTACATGGAGTTCCAGAAAAACAGCTAAGAACAACTTTACAGAAAGCCTACAAGTTTAGAAAGAGAGGAGACTCCACCTGCTGCTGGGTGAGGTGCTCGGCTTCCCAGTTGCTGCACCGCAGCTCCAGTGATTTGTCCAGGCTGACGTTGAGTAGGTCTTCAGCCAGAGACTTTAGACTCAGCCCATTATTCAGCACAGCGTGTCTTCATCATTCAGTGGACAAAAGCACAGTCACAAACTCAGTGTTGCAGGAAGACAAAACGTTATACAGTGCATGCATTCACTTTGAGGAGCTGCATAGCTACAGACAACACTAAAGACAATGCTAACACACTAATAAACTCTAATCTTATATGGCTTCTGCTGCAGAACAGGCCAGTGTGAGCCTGGTAAACTTTGAGTGCACATTTTGGATAATCAATAACCTCACCAGGTCTAATGGAAAAATGAAATCACACTCCAGTCTGTCATTAAAGAAATATGGCTGTATAAATATTACCTTTGCCTAAGGGCCAAGTAGCGCAAGTCCACTGTGCACGCAAGAGCCAGGCCATGGTCGTGGGCCAGGCGCTTGCCATCTTCACAACAGCCCACCCCCACTTTCAGCACACGAGGGTCCAGCAAGACCTGGAGCAAGCCTTTGGGCAGAGACAACTGGGCACTGCGAAATGCCAGCAATCTCACCAGCATGCATCTGCCAGAATATGTAGCAATTTGGAGCAAAGAGACTGCAGAAGCCTTCCCTTTGACAGAAACCTAAGGGCAAGACATACACCGTGTGAAGGACAATTTCTATGAACAGCAGATTTGAACCTCCAACAATTATAGAACCCCTCTTACGCGCATGCTCTTTACCCATTCACAGTCCAAACCCAGGACAGGGAGGACAGTCAGGTCCTTTTGGAATGATGGCCAGTGCTCTTCCCATTCCTCTGATGAGCTCACCACTACTGCTGGTACCTCTAGCAACTTCTCAACACATGGTCCAGAAATGCATCTCAGAGTTTGTGGTGCTAGTGAGGAAGACAGTGGAGGTGGTGGTGGTGGTGGCAGCACTGGCTTTGTTTGTGAAAGCTGAACTGGGGTCGTACTAACTTCAAGAGGTCCAAGCTGCTCTACAGGTAAGGGGTCTGACTTTTGAGGGCTTTTCAGGGCTTTTCTCTTCTGTTTGTATATGGTGTGCCACAGGAATAGGCCTCCAAGCGTGGCTCCCAACATGGTTGCCATTGCGGCAGTGAGGGTACTCTGCCTGGACATCTTTTATAGTTGCAGCAGCTCTCTGCTAGGACACAGAGCAGAAGGATTAAAGTTGCATCACCTTTCACATATTAAGAATATTGGGAGTCAAACAAAGTGACAAATGAAATTGCAAATGGAGTCTGTATTTTGTTACTGGCAGTACAAAACTCACAAAGTTACAAAGTGACACCTGAAGCACTCCAACAAGTATGTCACTGCTGTTTGAGAAAGACAGAAGCAAAAAAATCATCAGCTGGCGACAGCAGCTCAGTCACACCAAGACTCCAGAATCCAGAAAACAACCGCAGCTCCCAGTAAGAATGGTGTAACAGGACAGGAGCTACAAGCTACAACTTATACGCAGTTGTCAATGTAGTCAATGTGTATTTGTGTGTGTTCAGATAAAGATAATGCAAATTGCTGTATTAAATCCAGTTTCCAACTTTGAAAGGTGTATTCCAGCAGTTTCCCAAACTGGCATTTAGAGTAGTAGGAGCTTCTCAATTGTTCCGAAGAGGTTAACGCTTCCACAAGACATGGACAAAAGAATTGGGACACCTGACCGTTACACAGTGCAACATGGACTTTAATGATACTGCATTCAAATACATACACTTTAATATATAGTTGGTCCCTCCAGCTATAACAGCTGCAACTCTTCTTGGAAGATTTTACACAAGAGTGTTTAAGTGAGATTTTCTGCCCCTTTATTCTGTAGAGCATGTTCTTATAGTGCATAGTATAACAATTACATTAAACTTTATAATAATCTGTCCTGGACATGGCGTTACAGTAGTTCTGAAATAAGCATCACTCCTAAAACTTGTTTATTAAAGCCTATAATAAATGTGTCTGAATACTCTTGTCCATATAATAGTGGATCTAAAAACATACACAGGTGAGACATAAAGACAACTCCTTTCATTCATTTACCATCGACCTCCTCTGCTAAACTCAGGAGACCAGAGCAGGTTAGGGGGTCATGCTTGACAGTAAACAAAAAGTTTTTTGAGGAGAAGTCGACACCAGGACCCCTGGTTGCCACCACTGAGTCAGCTAATTTCTGCACAATGAAACGTTTTCAGTGTGGTCATCAAATCTGTTTATACACAACATGGACAAAAGTATCGGGACTTGTCCTATTGAATTGAGGTGGCCCCAACGTCATGCTTCCAAATCTGTGGATATATTTTAGGGAAAGCCCTTTTCTGTTCCAGCATGGCTGTGCCCCAACGCAAAAAGCAAGATCCATAAAGACATGGTCATAAAAGTTCGGTGTGGAAGAACTTCACAGAGCCCCGACTTTAACCTCATCCGACACCTTTGGGATGAACTGGAACGGAGCTTGCGCGCCAGGCCTTCCCATCCATCATCAGTGCTTGATCTCACAAATGCTTTACAGAATGAATAATCACAAATTCCCAAAGAAACTCCAAAATCTTGTGGAAAGCCTTCCAAGAAGAGTGGACGCCGTTATAGCTGCAAAGAGGCACCAATTCCATGTTAAAGTCTATGTATTTGATTGCAATCATTAAAGTTCATTTTGGTGTAATGATCACCCGCCCCAATACTTTTGTCCATATGGTGTATCTTGTGGAAGAGTTAACCTCTTCGGAACAATTCACTCATCACAGAGCCCTGATCTCAACCCCGTCCAGCACCTATGGGATGAACGGAACGGAGATTAAGAGCGCATAATAAATGCGCCCCAATACTTTTGTCTATATAGTGGATCTAAAAACATTACTCAAAACCCCCCTTTATCCTGCAGAGCGATATTTGAAGTTTAGTTTGTGGGGTTGACTGGAAGTGAGGAGGGTTCTGGACACCACAGTGGGTCTGTTTGAGTTCACAGCTTTGTCGAATGAGAAGCTGATGGAAATGTAAGAGTTAAGGTTATTTTTCTGCAGTAAATCTAATCGGAAGGTTGCTGCAGTGTCTAAGGCAGGCTGGCTGGCCGGCCCCTGGCTCCTCCACTCTCGCTCTCTGGGGTAAAGTAGCTTTACGGAATTACAGCCCAAACGCTGACAGTACTAGATCCCTTAAATCCCTCAGCTGTGGAGCCCATACAGCTACTTACCTGGAGGTGTGAGAGCAGACCCAAACACCCGAACACTCCTAAGACTCCTGCACTCTTAACACACACACTCTTGCTTCGGTTGGGATAATGAACAGCTGCAGCGCTTCTTCTTCCGCCTCTATTTCTACCGCGCGCACACACACACTGCAGCGCCCCAGACAGGCAGAGGAGCAGCATAGAAACTCAATCTAACCCTCCTGGCCCTCAGACCAAGTTCACGCTGTTACACTATATGGACATAAGTATTGGGACACGGTTGTCCAGAATTAGGGTTCGGCACTTTATTTCGAGTGAAGTTTAATCTTAATGTTTCAGAAAACCAAGACATTTTGGACAACGCCATGCTTCCAACGTTGTTGACAGTTTGGAGAAGAACCTTTTCTACTCCAGCTTGTGCCCCAGTGCACAAAGCAAGCTCCATAAAGACATGACTGGATGAATTCGGTGTGGAAGAACTTCACTGGCCCACACAGAGCCCTGCCCTCAACCCCATCGAGATGAACTGGAACAATGTCAGGCGTCCCAAATGCTTTTGTTCATTTAGTATCTCACACACACACAAAAAAATCACAAGACACGTGCTCAGCTGTTGTCCTCCACCACCATCATTTTATTCAATCTTTTAGATCTATTTTTTCTGGAAACAAGTGGAATAAAATAATGAAATACTTACAAAATGAGAAATAAAAACAAAACAACTAAAACAGAACCATCTGTCTCCACAGGTTTGATAAAAAAAATAATAATAATAATAATAAAGACACTGCAATAACCTCCTGACTTTCTCTTCACTGCAACCAGTTTAAAACCACAGGCCATTTTAGGGAGATCTCTTAGAAATCTCAGCTGTCTGGTGAATCATAAAAGTGTCTTCTCATTCAAATAGCCAAATCAACTAAAATAGTGCTTGTGCAATATGCAGAAATATTTCCAAAAAAACAAAAACAAGTGGCTGGAGATGACACTGTCAATAGTGTTCAACTTGATTTTAAAAGCCCCCCCAAAAAATGAACCCCCAAAAACATTCAATTATACAGGCAGTGGAAGAAAAATCAAAGTATTAAGCACTATAGTACACAATGACAAAATGCCAGAGGTGAAGGATGATAGCACTGATAGATCTCCCATTCCATCACTGAGTTTATGATGATTGTAGTTGCAATGATTCATTATTTACAGAGGGATGCACATCCAAAATGGGATGTGAGACACGGCAAGTAGACCCCCTAAAAAGTCCCTTCACTTTCAGACTCTCTTTATACAACACATACACGTTATAACTTGAGCTCAATGTGTATAATAATGAATATATATTTTCATTTCTATAGATATATCTATATAATATATGATCCTTTCCTGTATACACACAAAATCAGTTCCACTGTAGTTTGCCTGCACTTTTGGCAAGATTACTTACAACTTTTCTGTTATATTCCAAAACTATTTAAAATATACTTAATGCATAAAAATAAAGTTTTTGGCATTCTCTCATTTCTTCTCCAGATTAGGAAGGTTTATGAAAACTTCAAAATCTGGAAGCTCAGTTCTTCTCTCAGTGCCTCTGTCCTTCTGATGGCGGGAGCAGTCAGTCATCCCCACTGTTAGGGGGCACTGTGAGTTGGTCTATGGAGAAATAGGGGCACAGAGGCAGGACAATGTATAGCTGCAGGGTCTGTTGCCAAATCAGGCTGCGTTTTTGAATGGTAAAGGGCATCGTCAACTCATGAAACACTTCCATCTTAAAAATGGCCACAGGTGCACCAGACGGTATGGAAATAAATGTAGCAGAGCATCAGTGACTTTTCTCTGAACTCCATGGACACCCCTCCCTCTCACTCTGATATCTGCTCAGCTCACACTTAACGGCAGACAGCGAGGGAATGAGTGACAGATATGTGGCCAAAATGGTATGAGTATCAAGAGGGATCCAGTCTCTAAGTCCCTCCCCAAAACCTGCCATCTGTTTTCTCCTTCATGTGCCTCTACCAGCTTTTTGACTCCCACCCACCCCATAGTACTGTTTCTTTCACAGCTGGATCTCAAAGGTCTTTTGGAGCTCACTTGAAAAAGGGTTTGTGGGTGACGGGGTGGTTCGTTGCCTCGAACGGCTCTCCAATGCGGCCCACTGGGCCTCAAACGCATCGGCCTGGTGCTGTGCTGGCAGAGGAGGCGCTGAGGAGGCGGGAGACGCCCAGCTGTCAGCACCGTTGAACGTAGCGTTACCGTTGGGTGGCTGAAATATTGCTGGATTTATCACTGGAGGCAAGGGAGGCTTACCAAATGGGCTCCCCATACTTCGGGCATCTAACTGTGCCAATGGTGGAGTAGAGAAAGGCGAGGACTGCAGTGTGTGTGTTTGCTGAACGGGTACAGGCACTGGCACTGGCTGGGTCTGCGTGGCCGAACCAAAGACATTTGCCACCATTTGAGAAGGCGTGATGCCGACCACGGGCACACTTGGCTGGGCGTAAGGGAGCCCGTTGGACATTGAGTAGGAGGCTGGAGCCTGGGCATGGAAGGCAGGCTGCTGTGGGGGCAGAGTGGGCACAGCAGAGGGCATGGGGGGCATAAAGGGTACGGGTACAGAGGGAGCCATGTTGACAGGCATGGGCGAGGGGAAGGGCTGCTGGGTTGGGTGAGTAGTGGTCATAGCCCCAGGCTGCGGGGCTCGTACAGATTTGGACACCTCCTCTAGCCAGCGGTCAGCCTCAGATGGGGTCCGCTTATGAGAGGCTGCGGGGACCGAGAGAGGTGCAATTGCCGCCGGAGGAGCCACCACTGCAGGTGTAGGACTGGGCCAGTCACCCCCTTTAAAGAAAGAGCAAACACGCTTTTAATAAGCTTGAGTAAAACATAATAAAAAGGTACACTAAGCAGCCTGAAACAAAACAGATATTTATAGGTAACTACAAATCAGCAGGACTGACAACCACCCTTATCCTGAAAATTTTCATTCCAAGTGGTAGCGTATTATAAATTGATCTTCTAAAGCAGGGGTCACCAAATCTGGTCCCTAAACACTGTTTACTTCCATCTCATACCTCATGCAAACTAACTAATCTAGGACTTCGAAAGTCAGTCATTATCTCAATCGGGTAAGATAGCTCAGGGCAGGGGTCACCAACCATTTTGAAAGTGAGCACTACTTAACGGGTACGGAGCCATACAAAGGGCTACCGGTTTGATACACAACAATGAAAGAAAGTGACCATTTGTCATACGTGAACACACCACAGCACACAGTGTGAACAGCACGAAATTCAACCTCTGCAT
>JBBPCW010000001.1:27388638-27411902 GCA_037974425.1 Phenacogrammus interruptus
AGACAGACAGAGAGAGAGTCATAGAGACAGACAGAAAGAAAAAGACACAGAGACAGAGAGAGAGTCAGAGAGACAGACAGAAAGAAAAAGACACAGAGACAGAGAGAGAGTCAGAGAGACAGATAGAAAGAAAAAGACACAGAGACAGAGAGAGAGTCAGAGAGACAGACAGACAGAGAGTCAGAGAGGCAGACAGAGAGAGAGTCAGAGAGACAGACAGAAAGAAAAAGACACAGAGACAGAGAGAGAGTCAGAGAGACAGACAGAGAGAGAGTCAGAGAGACAGAGAGAAAAAGACACAGAGACAGAGAGAGTCAGAGAGAGACAGAAAGAGAGTCAGAGAGAGAGACAGAGACAGCGAGAGAGAGAAAACTACACAGAGACAGAGAGAGGCTGGGAAAAGGGCCCACAGGGCTGGCTGAGTCATGTGAGGGGGCTTTGCACTGGGATTGTCTGAGAAGGGTCCTGCTGGAAGACTGACTGGGACGGGGCAGCGGGGTAGGGGTCACACAGGATTCAGCACGGCAGGGGCCCTTGAAACCCTGTCCTCTCACCTCACACACACAGACTCAGTCATTCTCCTTCCTTTGCCGGTGCATTTAATGAGACCATTATCACAATCCCATTAGGACTTTAGCCCTTGCCAGTTAAAACCTGCTTATAACTCTCAACAGTTCTCACCTACTTCTCCCACAGTTTCAGTCATTCAGTCGTTTATCAATCTAACTGATGTGGGCAATATACCAAAAATCTATTTACTTAGAAAATGAATATGAATTATACATATGTTAGTATATTTATTGTTTCAGAGGTGTGAAAAAAAAAGAACCTGGCCAAAAAAAAAACCAAACAAAAAAAAACCAAACCTAAAAAATGTGACTATTCTACTTCATTTTCAAAACAGAAAAGACAAAGAAACTGCACGTCATGAATATTACAACATAGAGAACACTGAACTGCAGTATGCATCATAAACGGGTTAAATCTGTAAACAAGAAGCAGTTTAAAGCAATTGCATATAAAGCACAATAACAAGTAACTGATTGGTCATTATGCCATTAATTAAATGATTTTGTACACTTACTGAAATTTTATTGTACAGTTTATACACTTTTTGAATGTGCCACTTTGCTGTATATTCTATCTATACCTGTATTATCATTTAAGCAGCTTTAACTGTTCCAACTTGTTTTTTTTGTTATATTGTCCATACTTAAGAAACTCAATGAAAAGAGAGAGGCAAGCAGGGCAGGGGAGAGGATGAGTGGGACAGAGAGTGAGCAGAGTTGGCCTGCAGATATGAGAGTATTTGAATAATCTCTCCAGGAATGGAAAACTGATTAATCCCCGCAGAAGGATCCTGGGGAAGAGCACAAAAAGCCTTTGAGAAAAGGGGAGGAGACTGAAGGGAGGAGATGGAGAGAACCTATAGGTCTGTTTCTCTTCATTCTCTCCAAGCTGCACAAATACAGGACTCCCTTATCTTCAGTCTTCCTCAAGCGTCCACACACACGGTGACAACTCCTTTCCGTGTCACACAGTGCCATGAATGAAAAAAGCTGAAAAACGCAGTTAGAATAGAAATCCAATTTTTGAGCATCAGCACCAGCTTACGAAAAAAAATGGAAAAACTCGAATGCCGGCCACATTACATAAAGGAGTGCTCTAAACACAACGATGCTGGAGAAACTGGCTCCAATCACAGCAGTGCTCAAAACGGGCCTGAATCATCAGGAGCCAGCACTAGAGAACAACAGAGCTTTAGCCAGTCACTGCCTTTATGCAGCAGCCACAACTCCTCAGCCAACAAAAACAGGAAGACCAATTAGCATGGGTGACATGGCTAATCAAGAGTGGACCATTTCTATTACAGCAGCAATTTCAAATTAATTCAGATAACTATCTCCGAATATCAGACACACATTAAGGGCTATTCTGCACGGGGGACACAACACTGATAGTATTTTGATGCCTAAAGTTTAAAGAGTTCATTTTTCATACGCGACCACACCACAGCGCACAGTGTGAACAGCATGAAAATGCATTTAATCCCTTCACCAAGTGATGCAGTGGGCAGCCAGGAACACAGCGGCCGGGGAGCAGTTGATCGGCACGGTGTCCTGCACAAGGGTACCACAGTGATGCCACTAGCAGTCCTGGGATTCAAACCGTTTCTGTAACTTCCTAAGCACTAAGCCACCAGCTGACAAACTTTTACAATATAAAACTAGACCACACGCTTAATGAGAAGATGCGAGCTCCTAAGTGAAGTTCAATATGAACAGCACATCTGTGAACACATGGATATGGACACACAACAAATAGGATAGAAAGAGAATGTGGGAGAAGTAGAATATGGAGTTGGAGACTGAGGAGATGAAGAAACAGAGCTACAGATCATTCTATCCCTCAAGAACTTCTATTCAAGAACTTCAGAACCTGTCAAACATTTGCTTCTTCAGCTTTCACTTTTCAATGCAAGATATTATCGCAACCCATAAAACTAAAAATTGCCCAGCAGAAACAAAACACAGTCAGGTACGTGAAAGAGATCATTAGGTCATGTGTGAACAGCACGAAGCACACAGTGTGAACAGCACGAAATACTTCCTCTGCATTTAACCCATTCACCAAGTGAAGCAGGGGGCAGCTACGAACACGGCGCCCGGGGTTGGGGGTGTGGGGACAGTACTTTGCTCAGGGTACCTCAGAGGTGCCTAGCTGTGTTGGGAATCGAACCCGGACTCTGTGATCACAGGGCGAATGCCCTAACCACTAGGCTACAGTGTGAACTGCTCAGCTCGGCCAGCACGATTTTAACATGATTAAAATTAAATAATATTTTTATTTATTTATTTATTTTTAAATAGCAAGACAGAGGCATGGAGAAGAGAGTGGGAACAGAAATAATCCATCTGTACATAAAATACAGATTACTCTGAGCATGTGGCCAAGAGTTCCAGACAGGGCAGCCAGGAAAACTGGGAAAAATGATTGTGCCCAGAATTGCTGTTAAATAGTAATTGCACTCAATGTCAAAATTATAAGCTTCACAGAGTATTTAAAAAGTTCCCAGCAAAAGTAATGTCCATCCCTAATCTAGTTATTTTGATGCAACCTTCAGTCTCTTACGGGAAAACACAGCGAATCCAAGAGACAGGGCCCAGAAAAAGACGGAACAGTAGTTTGAACGAGTAGAAAAGAGGAAGCGATATCAAAGGAGCGTCTCCCTGCTGTTAACTGAAAGGATACTCAGTGGGGGCTGTCAGCCTCAAAAAGCCTTGCCTTAATTGTCGTTAATTGCATCTAATGACCCCAAGAACTAAATTCAGGCCATGGTGAGGGGATCCAAAGCTAAAGGTGTATTAGGCTCACTGTCTTCATGACAGACCAATGTATATCTTCTGCAGACCATACCTCAATACAGGAACATCTCAAAGTATCTCACTTAAAACAACAACTAAATAGGGTTGTTAACAAAGCAGGGCATGTCGACCCATTTTTAGAGTCAATTTTGCAGTCACTGGATGTGGAGATAAAGTCGTGACACTTTGAAACAGAACAATTACGACATATAACTCAACAGTAAAAAACTGATGAATGATCACTCAGAAAGTTAGCTGTAGAAAATCTTGAGCTATGAGCTGCAATTGGGCTACATAATATGTACGAAATGTATGTATTGACCTTCATCTCATTAATGCAAAAATCACATGAACCAAGCAATAGACCTACTCCTTTCCAAAAGTTTCAGCATCCAAAAAAAAAGTAAACATCTCTGACAGTTTTAACAAGCTTCTAAGTTTTCCTCCCACAAGACAAATGTGACATTTTCAAAGGCACTTTACTTTCAACAGATTTACTTTCAAAAGTTTTTGAGCATGCAAACTGAGATCTGGATGACAGACAGGCCAGATTTTGCCATTTGTCTGTTTACTTGATTGTTAGGAAGAACAGGCTGCGAAGAGCCCAACAGACTTTGTTTTGTTCTAAATCATTTTAAAATATTCATGCAAGATCACAATTTTTGCACAGGCAATCTACATCTCAGCTAAAGTAAAGAAAAATAAAGTGAGGAGGCCCCTTATATTAATGCATGAACACACTACAGCACACAGAGTGAACAATGTGAAATTCTCTCTCAGTGTTCAATCCATTCACCAAGTGAAGCAGCGGGTAGCCAGGAACTGGGGCACCCTGGGAGCAGTGTGTGGGGACAATATCTTGGTCAAGGGTACCTCAGTGGTGCCACTAACAGTCCTGGGATTCAACCCCACAACCTTCTGAACACAAGAGCAACTCCTAACCACTAGGCCACCAGCTGCCCCAAAACTGCTGCTGTGACCCGGATTCAAACCGTGGTTGCTGTGGCCACAACACAGAGTACAAACCACTGTGCATTCATGGCACACCACACTTCACACCACTGAAAACAAAGCTAAAACTGTAAACAAACTCAGCTATAACTATTCTTACATACCACTACTACTTACTCTTACCACTCCACTCAACAAACCAAAGGCATCTAACAAGGAGAAAAGACCTCATTTCACCTGTTATGGTTAGTGTTAGCTCCAGTGCTACCAGATCTTTTGCTCTGTCTGTTTGGTCAAGCAGCAGGTAAAACACTGACAGACAAGACGTTCTACATAACCGGTGTGGCATCCAATTTCACATCCTCATTATCATCTTACTTCTCTAGATTTCCAGTCAAGACTTCTTTCTCATCACTGTGTGAAGCATAAGTATCAGAGCAGCAGATCAGGAACCTGAAAAGAGATTAACTTAATTCTATTCTTAAAAAAAATGCAACAAAGCTAACACTGAATTAAGTCCAGTACCAAGTTCAGCCTGTGGCTGACCGCAATGTTCCGTGTGATAATGAAACTGGTCGGCCACTTCTTAAATGTACTTAATATTGGAATTTAATAAAATGAAGACATTAAATAAATAGCCCCACAGTGTAGCAAAATATGCAGTCTCCGTCTGAGGGTCCTACGAAATGAAAATTAGGGATAGAACTGGGATCTACACAAGCATTTTTTAATGGGGAGGATGTTTCTTCATTAAAGTAGCTTACTTCACATATGCTTGTATCAACTACACTTTTTGTAAAGCCAATTTATGTTGGTTTAGTAAAATACATTCTAAAACTGACTTCAAACTGACTGTAAACACACAGGTCTGTAATTCACTCCAAGTTGTTACATACTGATATTCCCATGACTGTATTCAGTTTCCTACTACTTTTAACATTCACACTCCCAGAGTTGAAGGAATTGGGAGATGGTGAGTGCCTTAAATAGTAGGTGGGATTGGGGATGAATAAAATGGACTAAAAATGCAAATCTATAAAATAATACCATCAAATAAAAGCTGACATTCTGCACATTAAACACAATTTCATGAAGATTAAAGCCTCCAAATAACGCAAGTTATTAATATGAGGGGCTTTGTGATGGAAATTTTAAAAAGTCAATGCAAAATAAAAAGTGAATTATTTTTCTTCTTGAAAATAGCAACAGATTGATCTGTGATTCTACTAAAAAGCAAAGCACACTTCAATGGTACAGCCAACTTTAAAAATATGTAACAAGCAATACTGGCTGGTACAAAATTCGGAGGATCTGGTACAGACCATAGAGGATTTTACACTGCCCATACTGCATTGCACAGATTTGATTTTAGATCTTATAGTGTCATGTAGTGTAAAAAAAAACGAGTATAAAGGCATCTACCAAGGAGAAAAGCCCTCATTTAGGATAAGTCACCCTCAGATTTGACCTGCTATGGTTGTGTTAGCTCCAGTGCTAGCAGATTTCTTGTCTGTATGGTCAAGCAGCAGGTGAAACATAGACAGACGAGACGTTCTACCGGTGTGGCATCTAATCTCACATCCTCATTATCACCTTTCTTCTCTAGACTTTTTTCTCATCACTGTGTGAAGCACAAGTATCAGAGTAGTGGAGCAGTGACTCTGGGAGGGCCCTGAAAAGGCATGAACATAATTCTATTAATAAAAAGCACAACAAAGCTAATACTGAATTAAGTCCAGTATCGAGTTGAGCCTGTGGCTGACCGCAATGTTCAGTGGGATAGTGAAACAGTTAGGCCTGAACTTAATGAACTTAATGCTGGAATTTCAATAAATATCCCCACAGTGTAGCAGAGTATGCAGTCTGATGGTCCGAAGACAGTAAAATTAGGGATAGGACTGGGAACCATGCCAGCAATTTTAAATGGGGAGGATGTTTTGTCAGATTTTTGAGGATTTTATAATGCCCATACTGCACTGCACATAATTCATTTTAGATCTTGATATGTAATGCAGTGTAAAAAAAAATTGTACTGGTCTTATAATGTGGAATTCAGGGCCTTTTACATACAAACCACTGCTGCCCCCATTGCTCCACACAGCACAGTTAATATGTGACTTATCAACAGGCCTACCAGTGAGTGCACTCATGGTGTGGACCTTTGTGGCAAACATGTCACACACAATATACAGTCTTGTGAAAGACTTGCCGATGTAAAAGGAAATAAACAAGAGGTAGTGGTATGATATATAAGAACAGAGAGGGAGAAAGTGACAGAGAGAGAGACAGACAGAGACAGAGAGAGAAGAAAGAAAAGTCTTCGCTGACTAAGTATCCTTGTCCAAGGACAAGCTGACTAAACCTTATCTTCCATCAGAACAGATAGCTGCAAGCGCCGCATTATGAAACTACTCACTAGCGCCACACTCTTTCTACCAACAACACAAAGAGACAGTTCTTTTCATTACAGACTTTTCCAACTCTAACCAAACCAAGAGAAGAGAGAACATTTCTCTCAGGTCCTTGTTCTGTCCCAGTTCGGTACACAATTGATTTCAAAGCCACACTCGTTTCTTAATTATTTCTTCCAATATTTTATCCAATTTTATGGTATTTCTGTAAAGTGCATTGTATGACCTTTCTGTGTATGATAATGTGTTATATAAATACTTGAACTGTGGGCACAAGTTCCACCAATGGAATGACGTATCTTAACGAGTTGCACCTGAAAGGCATTACAGTGAAATGCATGGACATTTTATTGTGCTACAGAGAGAGTTTCAAAACATAATAAAAAAGATAAAGGAGGGAGAGGAATGAGAGCAAGACCGAAGAAAAGAAAGAGAAATGAGGGAAATGAAACATACAGGTCAACGTCGCAAAGTATCACAGTCAGTAGCGCTTAGCAGAGATTTCTGGTGATATAGTACATTCTTGTGGGTGTACAGAATTGAGGACAGCACAGAACTGAAAAAAAAATGTCTTTCCATTTCTAATATATTCCTTTTTTTTTTTAAGGGGCAGTAAACTTCCATGGAAAACATTACAACAACCATTGCAGCAACGTTCATCTATATGCCCAAACAATTTTGCCACTGAGAGACCTTGTAAAGCAGAGAGAGGCACAATGAACAAATTTAACATTACAGAGTCAGCTGTGCTGCGAGTCTTTAAAAAACGGACTCACTATTTAGGGAAAATTAATTTCATCGCATCAGATGTAGCATTTAAGTACATCAGCACTAGTCTCAACCCTCATCATGCTCATTAATCCTGAGATGGCCTATGCGCGAATATTTTACATACACAAACAAAAATGAAGCTTTGCTTGCCCAAATACACACAAAAGTAAAGACTGTTCACATCACAGTCCAAATGACTCATGCCTCCCTCCTCAGAGGAGATGTACCCTGTGGTGCACTGTGACGTTAAAAAGTACAGGCAAAATGAATTAGCTTCTGTCACCTTAGGGACTCAACACATTGGCTAGCAGGAGCAGCATTATGTTTGCGTAATTCTATGTTGTCTGAACCCAGTTAACTCCTACAGAGTCAAAACGTTGCTCTTCTTGAAGTCCACATTTAGAAAAAAACAGAGGTGCTAAAAATGCCTAGAAATAATAATTATATTTAGTTCAGGAAAGAGCACACAGTAATGTAGTTCTTTGCAAGCCTGCTGCGAGTTACAGTTCTAGCGAGGGCCAGGTCAGTGTGCTCATGAAACTTTAGCCTTCTGGGAAGGCCCAGCTCATGCTTTATTCAGGGGCTGTCACTCATTTCCTTCAGCAGGACAAACGGATCTGGAGGCTAGAGCTGCACTCAAAACACTGTTACGGCAACATCATAAAAAGCTATTCTTTCTTTTACATTTCTTTACATGGAAAACATAAGCTGTTATGAGCCCTGCTTATTACTTTGGCATTATTACTAAAAAAAACCCAAACGTATGATATTCTTTATTACTAAATCTACTATTATATCCTTTAATAATAAATGTACTATTATATTTTCATCCAAAGTATTCTTATGATGCTTCATTCCCCAGTCCATCTGCTTCATTCCCCAGTCCAACTGAAGACAAAAATCAATAGGTTTCATGCTTCTCAACTAAAAGCAGATATCCGGCTAGCATCTGACTCGAATCCACTGCTAAAATGACTCAATTAAGAGATGATCTAGATTAAACTTAAGGCTGATGTTCTCAGATAAGGGAAAAAAGACAAGGGGCCCCAAACAAATAAACTGTGTTCAGGTCCAGGTTTAATCTGTGTTTGTATACCAGATTAAGGGCTGTTGCTTAAAAAGTGCAGTAACTTCCTTAGAGGACGATCCGTAGTAGCATTCAGATGTGAAAGAATCATTTCCCAGGTCAAAGAGGATACTGAGTAAACAGGTAACAAGAGCTCACGTGACCCAAGTCAACAGGGGAGATTTCATCACACCCTATCAGACCAGTCTTACCGCTCCGAGAGGGCCAACAAGGCCTGTAGTATTTAACACTCTCCTCTCAGGTGACAACCCTGCACCTGACTTGCACTCAAAGGAACCAATCTGTCCATCTTTACTGGCACCTTCTGTGGAATTCACTGAAAGAGGTCATTGTGAGTTTCACAAGACAAAAAGGCTGTAGTTTTCAAAGAAGGGCACAGAGATACCCAAGCGGCTTCAGAAGAGAGAGCCGGGGCAAAAAAAAAGAAAAAAAATTACCCCACGCAAGTGGAACTTTTAGTTATACCACCATACATGGCACATGGCAGGTTCTCAGACGGGGGTAGGGACCAGGGCTGGAAGGCTGAATGGAGCTCTCATCAGCAGATGCAGCACAGTCCTGAAAATCATCAGGTCTGAAAGCTGGGTTACAGCTCTCTATGAACACTTGGCGCACAAAGTTGATGGCTAGATCAGCACAGAAAGGGCATTGTTCCCTGATGTCAACTCAGCGGGGAGCCGGCTTCACAAAGCTCATGCCAAATTCACTACGGACCGGGCAGGCTTTCAATAGAAGAGGTGCACCCAGACAAAGGCTGTCCGACTAGTGTGCGGACTCACCTTAAGGCCGGCAGCTCTGATAAATGTCTGAATGACTAGAGGCAGCCCTGGCAGGTTTCTGACGCAATCCAGAGGAAATGCACTTCCCACCATGCCACTGCCGCGCCTTCTCAAGAAAAAGATCACATGTCTGCATTCTTCACACATTACTTATAGTATTCATATCTGAGGGAGGGCACATTAAAGAGGTGTGTGCAATTCTCACACTGTATTTTACATTGCCCTGGTCTAGACTACAAGTCATCATTGGGAAGGTAAGGAACATTTGAATGGTGCATTTACCACCATGATAGCAGGTTATGTGCCAAGTTAAGAGCTGTATTTTTGATTTCCCACAAACCATATGATTTGTTTCTCATAAACTCTTGTCTACTGCAACGACTGCTGGTCTTTTAATAAAGTCTTATTTTATTCTGAAACATTCAGGTAGGCTGAAATATCAATTATTCAACTGCAGACATCAGACAATGACACGCAAGGGACAAACTGTGGAGGAAAATCATCCAATTTCTATTGTATGGCAATAAATTGATCCTTTTATCAACTTCTTTGCTTTAATCACCTTCTTTCTGACCACTTTATTTCTGATCTTTGACAACCAGTCTGCCATCATAAAGGAGATCCATAATAATTTCCTACTGTATAATAATAAGGGGAGATTGGATTATAATATGGTCCACAAACAGTCCACACATCCTGAAATCCTCAAGTCAGCTTTTTTGGCTCATTTGAGATTATACGAAGAAAAATGTAAATGTAGGCTCAGTTCACTACTAAACCCTGTATATGACATCATCAAAATTCAGCTTTCCCAACAAACTACTTAACTTGAAGTGTGACATCCATCATTATGACAAAAAGCCACAGAAGCAAAAATAAAATAGAACCACAGCAAATTTGGGTAGCCCACCCTACCATTACACAACAGCGTGTGCTAAAAGGCCAGGTTGAAGGTCTGTGCAAACCATGACTCAGCAAAATGAACAGATTTCATGACAGCAAGGGGTAGAGGAAAGGGCCTTCTGTTTGGCTTCACTACTTGTCCCAAAACAACCCTGTTTACAGACTGTGGGCCAAAAAATTGAACAAGGTGTGTTCTAGATTGCGTTCCAGGAGAACAGCTGAGGCAGAGATGTGAAAGGCTAGGGAAAAGATTCCCCTCTGATGGGCTACAGAGCTCGTCAATAACGACCAGACTCCGCTACCGTTACCAGGGAACTACACCCGAAATAACACACTTAAAGCAGAGTGCAAATCCTTGCAGCATGGTCATATTTTACTGATTTTCTAAGTGAAAATAAGCACACATGCTCTACAAGGAACAAGCTTAAATATGGCATCTCACTCATTTTATGGTACATTTCTTCATATGTAAAAATCATTTAAATGCACCACAATATACAAACATTCTGATTTCTAAAAGCCAAAATTCAGTAACTGTGCAGCAAAATGTGCAGAACTTGTTTTCCTATTGCTTTGTGACTACAGTAACACATGAAAACCACACCTTGCTACTGGCTATTGATTACTATTAACTAGGGATGTAATAAAACATTCATAATATTTATTTACCAACCCCCACTCCCGGGACAGGGGTAGTGAGACTATACAGTCTGTGAAGTGCAATGTTATAAGTGTTTATGAGGTCAGGCATATTGACAAATTGAAATGGACCCAGCATCCTATTAAAAGCCCTTCATGATAGCCCAAGAACACTTAGTCAGACAGAACACCTTGTGAGCTCGACAGATTACACAATTAATGCTCCGAACAGAAATTTTGCAACCGATAGCAAGTACCGATTTTTTGTCATGGTGATTGGCTGATACCAATGCCGATTCTGATGCTTCAAGTTTATATAACTGATATGTAATCGCTCTGATCACCATTAACTTTTTTTCAGATAGTAATACTGAATTAAATGTTGTATTAAATGTTTTGGACAATGCGCCTACACGTGCGATTTCTTTGGAACATAAACGGCAAATAGCAAATTTTTCATTGTTTCTCGAAATGTCGTAGTAATTCCACACCGGCGATGACACGACTGCGGCGCCAAAACATTTACGCCCCCACTCATCATGTACGCCCTCACGCATTGACGTCATCAATTGTGATCAGTTCCTAAGATCCTAAGTTTAACGAGTATCGATAGAGTACTAAAATGTGATTATCGGCCGATACCGATCTTCGGCTGATCGATTGGAACATCACTAGTTTTCACCTTGTGCTCATTTTTATTAATTATTTATACAAATTTAACATTATTTGAATTGATAGTGTTAAATAAATTAATACTGAAAAGGTATCATACTGATAAAATTGTTCCTCCTCCTCCTCTTCCTACTAGTACAATCTCAAAGAATCATTACTGAAAACAACAGTCAGAGTATTCATTCATGTCAGACAATTCTTTTTGTCAGTCAATTGCCTCATAAACTGCTTACACCTTTAAATACTAACCCTGTCTTGCTTGGTTAAAGAGTAGTGGAGATAATACGTCACTGGCAATAAAATACACCTACACAAAGTATTTATAACGGCAAAAGGAAGTCAATTATTCACAGTACATGGAATTTGGTGAATGCAACATCTATAAAATAAAAAGTACTGCTGTTATTTTTCAAACTGTCATGTACTTTATCATGAAACACTGAGCTACACTACCACGAGAGTTCACAGTTCTATGCAGTATGCAAATGATCCTGGTTAGAACACAGAACAGGTTTCTGCTTACAAGTGTACGATGCATCGATCCATACATTCTGAAAATAGAACACTCTCTTAAAAAAAAAAAAAAAAAAAGAGTGAGATTTATGCACGAGAAGAACCTAATAATATTTTAAAGACCCCCTCACCCCGCATAAAAAAGGCTCTTTGCAAATTAACAGTTCATCTTAGAATCGTTATTTAGAGGCTCTTTCAACACATTCACTCTTCTCCTTGATGAAAATGTCCACAGAGGCACTAAAGGGTCTTTCAGGGAGAACAGAGAAAGAATTCTGGGACCTTTATTTATAAAAGTGTAGGACCAAGTTTCCTCCATGTGCAAAGTAAGAAGGATCCATGCACAGTAAATCATTTCAACCGTGCTGTTTGCTATTAACATCTTCACCAGCCATCAGGCTGTACGAAGTCGAAAGTAATTCAGGAAGCAGCAACCATCCGTCACTAACAGATAAGCAGGCGCTCAATTTCTCAAATACTCTAAAAGCTTAATTTATAATTCACAAATACAGTGTATGTATTTACAAATAAAAACGTAATGCATGTTGTTGACAAAAAAGTGGAGAGCTTGTGTTTCCTATTACTAACGAGATACTGTGATAGTGCAATTGTTGCCCTTCCTGTCCATATGTCTCTTTCCAGACCATAACTTTTAATTGACCTAAATAGTCAACAATACAATTAATTTTGATGGAAAAAATGGAAATAAATGATTTCCAAAAGTACTGCTATAACAGGAAGTTGGTTTTAGGACTGCCCAGCATTAATGTTAAATTTAATTAGCTTAAATCACATCTAAAAACACAAGTTTACCACACATATGGCTTTAGGAGAACTACTACATTGAATTATGAATTAGCTCTTCAATGCAGTGCAAAAGTCTAAGCCACTGGAGAAAATTATTTTCAAAACCTGTTTAGCTGAGCAGAAAAAAGCTAATATCAGCATGCAGAATATTAGAACACAAATAACACAGTATACAGTGATTTTATGTATATCTATGTGTCTATTTGATCATTCCCAGACCTCATGGAAGCCCAGCGTTACAATGTAGTTTATCAAATACCTCAAATACCAGGTTTAGCTCAATCGATACTTCATTAGATAGGAACAGATGAGCTGCTGAAGGAATTTCACAAATTCATGCAAAGGCTGGAGGCATCAAAGAGAAATCTGGAACCAAACCTGTGTTCTCCTTAACAGCAAAACATTTTTTTTTTACAAACAAAACAAATTTTGATACTTTTTAATGCATTGTTTGTTAGCATTTATTCTAACATTTACTTATAATTTGCAGACAGAAAGTCCCTCACTGCTCAGATAAATGGCTTTAAAACAGTTTGCACAGGAGCTTAAGACTATTGCATAGTAGCTTATGCAATGCCAGATGTCTAGGCCGGTATGATGGCCTTTCATCTTACCCAAAATCACCAAGCATGATGCGAGCCACAGCAGGCACCTGTAAATAGGGCTGGCGACTTGCTACGTTCCAGTTCATTCATGATCAACCCTGCAGCTTGGCAGAACTTACAATGTTCCAGTATTCATTCTTTCACACCAAGAGTATGGCCCATCCATCCTGTTGCAACACAAGCCCTTCATGTGTGTTGCAGCATGAGCTGGTACGTGTGTGTGTGTGGGAGAGGGTGTTGGTTTGTTTGGAATATGTCTAAGAAGGCAAGTCTCGACACTCTGCTCTGGTCAAGGGTTTTCTTCTTTCCCAGCATTGACTCTGAATGGTAAAGAAAACAAAAGTGGTCCAAGCCCCACGAGGAGAAAACGCAACTCTTTATGACCGAAAAGACCCAACATGATCTTAACGGATACCTGCGAATCAATAAAAAACATTACATAGTACTCTGCCAAAAAACAGCTTCTCTGAAAGCCAGTCCTGAAGGAAAACCATCAAAGCTACTGACCCAAGCAAAATACTCCGTAATGCCTTGAGAGCCTTACATCAATAAGAAATGGTCGGTCAGATTAGAGGTTAAGTGATAATATGCTGTAAAATATCAGAAACATATTGCAGAAACACGAGAGCTGCAAAGACCAGAAATAATAAATCAAAGAGTTAAACTCCATGAATGCAGTGTCATTGTGCAGCAGTGTGTGTGAATGTGACGTCAGCGATCAATCAGAGAGCTGGAGGCTTGCCAGAACAGAGTCCCTGAAGCCGGCTCAGTGGGCAGCAGAACGGTCTCAGTATGCCTCACAGCACCCATCACAGCTTTCCTCCTTGTCACCGTTCCCTAAACTGCTGCTACGCACACCCCGTGGCTTTGATACCAAGAATTAACAGTCGAAATCCTCCAGAGATATCAAAGGAAAACGGTGCACCTTTCTATTTTCAAATCTGCTATGGAACCAAGGCTGTCGTCTGGTTAAAGGCCATTTCTTGAAGAAATAACAGATTGTGTCTAATCCAATGAGACAGGTTTGTTACAACCCTGTAACTTGTTTCTACAGCACTAATGAAATGAGGCTTAAACAGGCAAAATGCACACAGCAAACTTTTTCGTGTAAGAGAAAAACATCTGTAATGATAATCATTAACTGGCTGGTCGCATTCCAATATTGCTGACCAATAATACTGGCAGATACGAGCCTGTATATTTTCATGTCTACAAGATGCACAGTATCAGGAAATGTGTATTGGCCTGCGTATGAAAAAAATCCAACCTCTATTCCAAGGCTTAATTGACTAAACAATCTCTCAAATTATGCATTTCTTCCCCCATTACCTACACTATATGGACAAAAGTATTGGGACACCTGACCATTGTGCTAATAGGTGCTTTAATGACATTACATTCTAATACACAGACTTCATTATGGTGGTGTCTTCTTGCAAGACTTTCCACAAGATTTTGGAATGGATTTCATTCTGTAGAGCAAAGATGTTGGACCAGAAGGCCTGGCTCCCAATCTCCCTTCTAGCTCATCCCAAAGGTCACGTTCTTCCAACCCTGTCTTTATGGACTTTACTTTGTGCACTGTTGCAGTCATGCTGGAATAGAAAAACGTCTTCCTCAAACTGTTCCTACAAAGTTCAAGGCATGCCATTCTCCAAAACGTCTTGGTATGCTGAAGCATTAAGCCCTTCATTTGAAGTAAGGGGGGCTAGCCCAAAAAACCATGTCCCAATGCTTTTGTACATATAGTGTATATCAACATAGGCACAGGCACCTGTTATTTCTATGAACTTCTATTATCTGACTAAAGAACCCACAGGCTTCGGCACTGGACAATTTAATTTGAAATAATGTTTGATGAGAAGACGCACAAAAATATTGACTAGGAAACAGAACAAGAGTATCCTAACTTATTTTTAAAAAAATATTTCAAGGTTACTCCACTAGACTTAATTAGATCTGGATTACTGAATTACTGAAGAGCCTGGCTATTAAGATAAATAATGTCTCGTTTCCTTCTGAAGCTCTTAATAGAAAGCGTGTCACACCTAATGGAGGTCAAGAATGAACTTCAGTCCACCGTGACTACTTTTATTCCACTGGTGCAGAAGGAATTACACCGCTTTTTACAGTCCAGTTTCAAACACTATTTGGATATTTTGGGACAGCAGCAGAAACAGGAAAGGCCGGTTACGACAGAAATGCTCTTGTCCAACTGACACACTTGCTGTGATTCAAATACACTTCAGAAAATCCAACACAGTCTTGCTGTGCTGCGTTTTAGGGTGATATAAAAGGTCACAGAACAAAATGTTGCACTTTAGAAGGCTATGTAATCATCTAGAGTACGAGAGGGCTGTGGATTTATGTAACATAGACAGCCGGTTAGTTTATCACCGCTAACTTTCCTTCAAGTTAAAAATGGGACAGGCACCCAGCTAAGCTACGTTTAGTTCAACATTTGAACAGGTTTACCCCTTTCTAAGCTTTCAGAGCCGTCCTTAACAAGGTTAGCAACTGTTGCCAAAATATCCCGGCCGACTAAGGAGGCTAACACCATATTTTAAGGCGTATTGTGAGTTTAGTTGGTAAAAACACATGCTGTCACCAGTGGCTACTTCCACGGTTAGGAATCAACACATCTACACCGAGGTCTGTAAACTCGCAGGGTTATACGGATAAACTGGACCCAGCTAGCTAGCTTTTTACACAAAACGGTTAACGCATCAACACCAGCTAGTCGGAAGACATTCACACTGGTTCGTCGACAACCTTCAAAGTACGTAGACACTAAAATGCAGCCAAAACCTCAACAAGGTCGTCCAGAAAAGCTGAAATTAGCTCATTAGCTCCACGGCGCTAGCTGGCTAGTTACATCCTCGGTGTGTGGAGACAGGCGAGTCCGGTCAGTCCGGACCGAGGCGGCTTACCTGCTCAAAAGATCAAATTAGACGCCGTCCAGCCCTACAACAAGCCCAAATCCGAGGCTGTCAACAAGCCTGAACTCCAAACAAAGAGACGAAACTTTGAAATGTCCAGTTTCCGAGATCCAGGGCTCCTCAAGCAGCAGCAGCTTCACCTGCCTCTCCCCGGGTCTCTGGTACTGCAGCCGGGCTCAACCAAACCCTCGCCCTTCCTTAGCAACGGACCGCCCTCATTTACATTCTGGGCGGGTCTTCCGCACACAGTGCGCCATCCCTGGAATAAATAATGCGCAAAATATGCGCCCGACCTGGCAGAGAAGCATTCCTGTGTAGGATTTACTTCTGCTGATTGATGAGTCAGACTGATAGCATGCAATTTGTATCATAACGAGGAAAGAATTGGGACACATTACCATTACACCAAAAATGGCTTAATGACAGTGCATTAAAGTATAAAGTGTCCATTTATCCCACCACAGCAATCAGTGTGAAATTAGTTTTCTACCTTTAACCCATTCACCAAGTGAAGCAGCGGGCAGCCAAGAGCGCACTACCTAGGGAGCAGTGTGTGGAGATGATACCTTGATCAAGGATACCTCAGTGGTGCTACTAGCAGTCCTGAGATTCAAACCAACAAAATTCTGATAACATGTGCAACATCCTAACCATCAGACCACCAGACACCCTATTTAGACAATATGGAGTTGGCATGCCCCTTTGCAGCTATAACAGCTGTCACTCCCCTTGGCAAGCTTTCCACAAGATTTTGGAGTTTCTGTGGGAATTTATACCCATTCATTTTTTATGAGGTCCGGCGCAGATGCTGGATGAGAAGGTCAGGCTCGCATTCTCCATTCCAGTTTATCCCAAAGGTGTTGGATGAGGTTGAGGTCAGGACTCTGTGCGGCCAGTCAATTTCTTCTACACCAAACTCATCCAGCCATGTCTTTATGGACCTCGCTTTGTTCACTGTGGCACAGTCACGCTGGAATAGAAAAGATTCTTCCCCAAACTGTGTCCACCAAAGTTGGAAGAATGGTGTTGTCCAAAATGTCTTGATATGCGAAATCATTAAGATTGCCCTTCACTGGAAGTAAGAGGCTTAACCCAAACCCTGAAAAACATGTGTCCCAATAAGTTTTTTTATATTGTGTATATGTTATCAGTCAGGAACTGATGAGGATACAGTAAGAGCCAGTTTGGGGACATGCATTCAAGCCTGGTCTTGGACTAATCCACAATGGCCCTGGTGTAATAAAGTCATGTTTTGAAGTGAAAGATTAAAACTAGCAGTGATGTGCCTGCCCTGCAGAGCACACTGGCATACCAGGCGTGCCAAAGGATGCTGAATGTAGAGGGATGAGTGGTCTAATCAGAGCTGTCAAGTCTGTTCTGCTGTCCTTTTGATCTATTTATCTCTTCTCCTTCCCACTGGCCAGTTTCTGTTAGTGGGGCACATCAGGCCTCACCAGTGTTGTTCAAGTGTGAGCGGCTCACTTTATTTTCAGAATTTCTTGAAAACACCTTGTGTGAAGAGATATGAACGTACCAGAATTTTAATGAACATTTGTAATCAATATTAATGTCTAACACCCCTACACACGTGCAGACAGCTGGTCTTTGCTGAGGCCCATCTGATGCATAGGTCACTGTGACCTCTGCGCTGACCTTTAAATACCAAAGCATCAACAGCCAGCTTCTACAAAGTGTCAGAGCTGAAAGACGGTTTCTTGAGTGGAGGCGGATGTTTACTGGATAAATTGTGAAAATATAAGAGGAGAAATGGCATATTTTCACAAATTATCCAGTAAAGAAAAATCGATTGAACTGATTTATACATTTATAGGTCAATATTAATATCCGCACAAAGTGATTCATAACTAAATGTGTCAGTTGTGTAACGTGTCCTGCTGCTCTATAAAATGCATCGGATGATTATTAAGCTTCCCAGCTATTAATTGCATGTGTGGGGGAATGCAGCTCCAGGAGACCACGCTGAAGCTCTTCTCATCTATTTTAAAGCGTCTCGGCATGAAATCTGAATCTGTTGATCTGGCTTTCATGTTGGAGCTCAACTGGATTGAATCCATCTTTCATTTTTTAGTTCAGCTTTCCACCCAGTGGCCTCATACTGAACTGCAGAAAACTTCACTGCAAATGAAGGGGACTGAACATCACATTCTTTCAAATTCCAAACCAGATGAATAGAAATCGTACCCGTTGGACACTGGTCGATTAAAGGCATATGATAGATTCTTTTTTCTGTATTTCTTTGTAGACGCACCAGTACAAGATACAGCTCTTGGAGTGATGGAGAATCCAAAAATGTGGTAAAGCTCCAGCAACCTGGAGCTACATTATGTTATTATGTTTCCTGAACATTAACACCATGCAAGACGTTTTCTAGGCTATAGAGTCTTTATTCTTCTTTTGGATCATGGTTTTTGTTCAAATATGTACAAATTTGAAAATGGTAAATAAACTAAAAAACAAAACAAAACAATTAGAACAGTCTTTGGATTGGACATGTCACATCTGATTTTTTTTTGGTGGCATTTCACAGTACCATGCAAAATCATAAATCCTTAAAAGTGCTTGCACTTTAACATTAAACAGAATGAATTTCTCAACCCACATTTGCACATTTCATTAAATTCTGCTCTGGCGTATTCCCCAACCTACAGTCTTTGATGAAGTTTAAGCTCTGCGGAGTTTCCTTGTTACTCTATGCTCCTTGAAGCAATTTCAAGATCAAGTTTCAAACTTTTCAGCATAATAGTGTTTACACTGATGCTGGATCTGTGACTGAAGAGCACAATGTGTCAACCTCCAAAGCTATAAACCTATGTTAGCTGGCAAGCCCTACGCAGCTCACTTTTCAGATCCTCTGCAAGAACAGATCTCGAATAAAAGCCTGTCTGATGCTTTGAAAAGAGAAAAAAAAAAAACAGTTAGGATGTCTTTCCACAGTATGTACACTTTTAAGATTTTCCCTTCATCTAACCTTTCATCAGAACGGTTAAACATTTAATAATGTTGTTTAAAGAGAAACACTGACTCCTTTCAGAGCTTATGGAAACAGCTGCTTAAGTCTACACATGGGGGACCACAGAATTTGTGGGAATGGGTGTGTACAGATGGGCACTCTGTGACAATTCTCCAAAGTAGTAAAAGGCATAAATATACATAACTAGTCTCCCTCTTTGTGTCTTCAACCAACACAACAGAAAAAAAGAAATGTCAAAACATCGTAAAATTCTCCTGCCAACCATGGACTGCATTATTTTTTTTATGTAAACTTTGACCATGTCCAAATTAAAATAGTGAATGTGTGAGTAGCCTGGACAGAGAAAACTCTCCACTTAGGACTGAAGCTTACTGATATAGCTTTGAACTTGTTTTCCTGTCTGGCTACTCAATACCAGTGGTGTGAGCACAGAAGCATGTTTGGAGGTGCTGAAGATACAGAAGTGTTTGTTTGGACATGGCCATGGTCTACTTTGTCTGAAAGCAGCACCTTCAACTAAAATTCTGTGCAGACATTGTTCCTCTGGGCCCTAAAGCACCACAAACTTCTGCAACCCTTCCAAACTCCTCCCCTCGCTCCCTTCGGCCGACTGGCCTTCTCAAAGTCAGGTGACCAGCTGAGGCTCCCAGGACTGGCTGGCCATCTGGGGGCGGCACTGTGAGATAACTGCTGGGCCCACTGGGGGCTGGCTGTCCAGACACAAACCACTGATCATGTGCTGCAGTGCTGGACCTCTGGGCTTCCATTTCTGTTGGACAGGAGAAACAGCAGACAGACAAAGGATAAATTAGCATCACATAATTAGGACCAGGTGCAAACTGACTACAATAACTCACGTTCAGGACACGAGGCAGCGGTCCTGGAACACCTGCTCTGCATACTTTCACTGTCAAATCAAAATCCCACGATTTTTTTATATACAGAAACTGAAGCCAGACGACTTTACATTTTGTTAACATTTCACAATGATAGGAACTACTTGGAATAAAGTCAAATCTCCTCATTTGGTCCTTATTCTTTGTCCTGGCTGAAAACACCTCTATGTAACCCTTTATAGTCAAGACAAAAAAAAGTGTTTTTTTGCTTTTAATATGGTTGATAACAGTACGATCACTCTGTTAATTACTGCATGTCCCTAAGACATTTCTTAAATTAACTCATAATTGTTATTGCTTCTTGTGTCATCATTTCCTATCTGGTGTTAACCTGAGAAGGATGAATCTCCTCTTGTTGGTTCGCTTTAATGTTTGTTTTTCTCGCTCTGATGGAGTTTTTATTGCCAGTGTCGACTCATGTTTATTCACTAGAGGCTTGGACCCAAATCTCTGTGAAGTTGCTCATACAAAGAAATGTTGCACCTATGTTAACTAAAGAACATGATCCAACAAAGCTGTTTTTTACAGCGTCAGAAACTACCATTTGAGCCAACAAATAAATATAATTTAATGGAAATAAGCTGTTAGAATCAATTAATCTAGCTCAGTACATTCAACAATAAACAAAGCATCCTGTTTCTTTTATACATGGATTTCATTGCAGCTCACTGTTCAAACATTGCTTGTTGCACGCACTGAAGGGGCTTCTGAAAGGGGATCTTGAAAGTTTCTTTGGCAAAATGGAAAGAAAAATATGCTTAACAAACCCTTGCTAAGTTGCAGAGGATGCATCAGAACAGGAACAACACTAAGACCTATGATCAGGTCAGAATCATTGACATAAGGCTTATACACAACACCTGCAAAGCTGGTTATATGGATAAACACAGGTGGGGACTGCATACTATAAAACAATATCAAACATTTACAGGATACACAGTTAAATTGCTGGCACTTCCATCAGATCAATATGTTACTGCAGTAAAACCTGGTCCAAACTGGATGATGTAACCAGCTAAAAAGCTTTGGCAGTGAGTGACAGGCTGACTGCGCCCAGTGAATTTAACCCAAGCTCACTCTATAAATGCTGTAATATCCCGTGCATACAAATTTGTAAGAACATTTGTTTCTCGGTGGTTGTGTAGAACAGCAGGTTTTGCTTAAGGATGAGTAACTAACTTCCCTACAGAGTGACTCAGAAGAGTCATGGCGCTTTCTAATCAGACGGCTGATTAGGCTGGGCACTGTTTAAAGTCAAGGCGGCCAAGCCAAGAACATAAACCCTTTTTAGTGCTGACAGTGACCTACAGTTCATCTTGAAGCAATTCTTCAATTGCTTATCCCATGCTGGCAGCCGCTCGATCCTGGTTGTTGACTATAAATTTCATTCCCTCAGGTAAACAGGCATTTCTTTCTCTACCCTACTTAAATGTAAAGCATGGGTTATATGCTGCTTATTTCTAACAGCTATAATTTAGTCCTGTAGTTTAAAGGTTGGGGTTCTACAAATAAATGTGCTCTCTAAGAACTGTCCCTTGGTGCCCATCATAAAGATGAATACAGAAATAGCTTCCTCAATGGGAACCGATCTGTTTGTGCAGTTTATGCTGAATCTGGGTAGAACTGGGCATTAAGTCGCTATGGGGGAAGCGAGCGCAGGCTGATGATTAATAAAGACGTGAACTGAAAATGTCCAGTGAAGTCAAACATTTGTAATTGGAACCAGATGCAAAAGGATTAGTGTGTGCATGTGCATGTGTCTGTATGCGTGTGTGTGTATTTGTGGGAGAAAGGGGAGAAGAGAGAAAAGAAATAGTGAATGATTAAACTAATTCATATGTGTCTGAGATATATGAGGAGTTTCAAACTATAATGCTTGCGGTATTATGTCGTCCCGTCGCAATTCTGACATAATTGCATTGATCTTTTCACAGGGGTTAGGTGTTTCAGGCAAAAAAGCAGAATGTAAACTGGATCCACTTACATCAGTTGGTGTCAAATAAAAATTTTAATATAAGAAAAAAGAAGTTTCCTGACATTTCCACAATACACAACAGGTTTATCTTGATTTATCTGAAACATATTATGCCATATTGTCATGTAATTCACAATAATGATATATAGTAATATTGACTCTACAAAGAAATACACAATGTGTGTGTGTTATTTTGGGCAAAACTTCTTAAATGACTGGATCAGATTCATGTTTTTAGCCTATTAATATTCTATCCAGCATCTTCTGCTGTTGTGCCCAATACTGATATCCACTGATACTGACATGCTATCTCTAACAGATATGTGTGTTTTAAATTGATTTAAATGCATCAAGCAGCTCCTTGATTATTCATCCGTTACATTCATTATCTTCCATGAATAGTGATGCACAGTCTGGGGGGGATTAAATTAAATGATATGTCATTAAAAGTTGGAAAGGACAAAAAGAGCCAGTAATGCCACATTTAAAAACAATATCAAAAACGATCACTACAAATGTTTCACATCCTGCACTGCACTCAGATTGAGTCAAAATAAAAAGCACCACATATGCTCTCTTTGTAATGAAACATGCAGTTATGTTTAGGTACCAACAATTTACACAATACAAAAGATGGCTAATTGGTCAATTTAGTTGCTTTACTTTAATGCATGAAGTTAGCTTAAAAGGATAAATTGTTCCTTGCAATTATTTGCACAGCAAGTATCTGTCAGCTGACATTTTCTAGCATTACCACATCACTGATTCCACTCCAAAAAAACACTTAACAATGAAATTTTATTGCACACAGAACAGAACTCTGTGTGAAATGAAGCTCCAACATATGCACAAGACACAACCACATCCACTAGAATAAAATAAGTATGAACACACACACACACACACACACACACACACACACACACACACACACACACACACACACACACACACACACA
>JBBPCW010000001.1:27432134-27451719 GCA_037974425.1 Phenacogrammus interruptus
GTTTTAAACCTCTCGCAGTTCAGCACTGTCCTTTGTACCATTTCATGCTATTCATTGGACCTGAACTATTTGAAATTTAATTAAATAAAGCTTGAAACATTGGCGTGTTCTAAAACTTTTGACCGGTAGTGTATGTCGGAGATAAGAGAGAAAGAAGAACAGTGACACAGTCGGATGTGTGTTTGAGCTCTGGATTAGTGCTGTAGAAAGAAAGAGGAAAAGATGCATGTGTCACGAAAGACATTATTTCCAAACATGCAGCCAAAATAACTAAAAAAAAAAAAAGGTGAATGTGCTTGCTTGATGTACCTAATCCCCTGATGTGAATCCCATTGAAAATTCATGGGGTTTTTGAAATTGCAAATCAAAAGAAGGACTCCTGCAACCTTGAGGAATCGATGGTGTCTGTCAAGAGGAATGGACTGAAATTGAACCACAATCATGCAAAAATAGCAAGAAAGCAAATACATACATCTCCATATTTAGATGTAAACATTTTAAAGAAAGTATCTGTGCAAATCTGAAGTGGATAGTATATTACACAACAAAAAAGTGTCTCAATATTTCGTTCCTCATGTTCAAAAACATGTTACAACCTTTTTATTGCAAAGTGACTGATCCTTTTGTTTATTTACTATTATTTTACATACTATACTAATCCTGTAGGAAATAGGCAGCGAAGAATGGTGCCCGGGTGCAGTGTGTGGTTCTGGGATTTGAACCCACACCATTTTTTATGAACTGTGTGGCATAAATCAATCTTACGTTCATTTTAATGTTAATTACTTTTTGTTAATAACTTACAATTCACGGGAGCTGTTTACATATAGAGCAACAGCATAAGAGAACTTGATGAAACTGGGCCCTCTCACTGTACAGCATCCTGCAAATTTGATTTGATTGGATTTGAACTGAACTGACTGATTGATTATGTTAATAATCCCTTAAATGGCTAGGGGCACTGTGTAAGGTGTTAAGTTTTTATAAGGTTTTAAGTTTTTGTAAGGTTTTTAAGTTTTTATGTATCTACCTTCTCTCCTATGGGTGTGTGTGCATGTGTGTGAGTAAGAGGAATGTGAATGTTTATATCCACAGTGCATTGCAAATTTCGTTGCACAAGGTGCAATGACAATAGAGGTGAATTGAATTGAATTGAACTGAATAAGAGGTTACAGTGTTGCCTCTTCATTTTTCAATGAGAAAACCCCAAAATTCAAGGCCAAAATGATTCCACAACCCTGAGTCAGAAACAAAGAACCTCATCAGTTCAGATGACATCAGAATTAAGTTCAGCTCTTGTGCAAGCTTTGAATTGAGCTGAAGGAGAATTCAGGCAGACAAGAAAAAAACAGACAAAAAAGAAAAAAAGAAAGAAAGAAAGAAAGAAAGAAAAAGAAAGAAAGAAAGAAAGAAAATCCCACACCGCGGCAAAATCCTTCAACACAATGCCGTTAACCAAGCACACAGCTTATTACAGTCCTGTTTCGAGAATAAACTGCAGGAAGGAGATAGCAAGTGGTCATTTCATTTTAAGTGTGATGCAGGCAGAGCCAAAACTAAAAAGGCAGATCAAACATCAAAGCAGCAGAGTAAAGCAAAGGAGGCGGAGGGATGTGGGGTGGGGGGGTCTAGGGGGGTTTGTTACAAGCGCTATTTGGCTCTTGTGAAAACGTCTCTTATTAAACTAGAAGCCATGCTGATCTGGATCACTGCTCACAATGAAGTCACATGACAAGGGAGGGCGACATACTGCACTGCACAAACACTGTAAGAACAAGCGCACCGGCGGTGCTGTATGGAGGTAATCCATGATACATTTCACATATTTCTATTACATGCCATACTGTTTTGTCTATGTTGGTCAGAAAAAACCTAAGCCACATACAGTACAGTGGAAGACAAAACTTTGAGCTTTTGACATTCATTCAGAGTCATGACTACTTTATGCACAACCATCTCTTTTTCTTTTTGAAATAAATAGGCAGTTTTGTTTTTGTGCCTTTAATCATCTGTTCTGACTGGTGGCCTTTCATTTAAGAGCTTTTGGTTTTAACTCTTTATAACAGCCATAACTTTAGCATGTACTGGAGGAGTGAAACTGCTGCAGTCTGAATAAAATTTATGCTGGTTTGAAGACATCCTAATTCATACAAAACATGAGTTTTGCTACTTTCCATGTCTGCACTGAATAAGGACAACTGAAACTAATAATATCAAATATGTTTATGGTGGACTAATGGATTAACTGTGCAGCGTAGAGCTATAGACATTAGATACTGTGACATGTTAGCTGTGCCTTGGACACTGCTGCTCTGTTGCTATGGAGTTCCAGGCTGTGGCACATGGATACAAGATTCATTACAAACCCCCCCCCCCCCGCCCCCTCTATTTCTCTCTCATCCACCCTCTCTCGCTTTCTCTCTCACCCCCTCCTCTCTTCCTCTGTAAACTTATTCTTTCTATCCCACTCCCTCTTTACTCCCTATTCTCTCTATGTGTCCATTACTCTGACCTTCTCTTATCTCTCCCATTGTTGGCAATTTTTTGACGTACTAAAAATCAGTCCCCTGTAATAAGACTTTCTGAATGAGTCTCTAATTATAATGCAGCCTCCCATACCTTAAAGGAGAATTGTCAAGGTAAGGCCGAATTGTTCACAACAGATGGTAAATCTATAGTGTTTTAATGCCTCTAATACCTATATGCATGATGCGCAAGACTGATTTAAGATACATTATACAGACCAAAGTATAGGAACATACCTGTTTTACAGGGTTCGGGCTAGGCCTTCCAGTGATAGGGCTAAATCTTAATCTTAATCTTCTATCCCAGCGCATGAATCAAGGTTCACGAAGACATGACTCCAAAATCTTTTGACTCCAAAATCTTTTGGAAAGCCTTCTAAGAAGAGTGGAAGCTGCTATAACTGCAACAGGAGTGGGGGGGGGGCACACCATATTAAAGTCTATGTATTTGAATGCAATGTAATTACAGTCCCTGTTGGTGTAATGGTCACGCGTCCTTATACTTTTGTCCATATAGTGTAACTTTTTTCAGTCAAGTCAGAGACGCAGGCACAGGACATTGTAAGGCAAAATAACCAAATATTTGGCAATAATACATACATTTTGCCAACATTACATATAAATACCCAGAAAACACTTGTAGATTCAGTTTGTTTTGGACAGTCAATAAAACTGCCATTATGTGCTTAATCGACACTGTGGCTCCACCACTACCACTGTACAGAAATCTAATCACTAAGTTGATGATGAACCATTTTACATCAAGCCACACTGAGGGATTCTGTTTACATCTTCTGTTGGGTCAGTTGGCAGCCTAGTGGTCAGAGCATTTGCCCAGCAATCAGAACGTCATGGGTTCGATTCCCAAGACAGCTAGGCATCTCTGAGCAAGGTACCCCACACACTGCTCCCCGGGGGCCGTGTTCTTGGCTGCCCCTGCTTCACACGGTAAATGGTTTAAATGCAGAGGTTGAATTTCGTGCTGTTCACAGGATCTTCACTTTCACAATATGCATAGAATTTCAAAAACTGGTGGGATTCCCCTTTAAGACATTCTTTTCCCGGAGGAGCAGCAGGCCCACAGACAGAAAGAGGCTGAAAAAGAGGTTCTGACAGCTTCAGATGTAGAGTTAATTTGTCACTTCATGGTAGAGGCACAAACCACTCTTTTTGTGAAGGTCAGCACAGATGCAGTGTTAACTTTTTTTAAGTCTTTTTTTCTCCTCAGTCTGATGAATTTGGCACCCAGCTGTGAAACGGCAACCAAACGTCAGTCATGTCCTCGAGCACAGCTGACACACTTCTGCTGGGCTAATAAAATCCTTACACAAAAGGAATAATGCTTCATGTTTGACCACACTTCATTTGGCACTTCTTTTAATGGCTTGTCTGTGCATGTTGTTTCACATTTAGAGGCCAGTATTAGTTTGAGTATAAAGTAACTTGAAGAAGCAGCACTGTTAGGCATTTCTTGCCTTCAGGGTTATGGAGTAATGATGAATTACTAGCAGGCTGTCTAAAGCAGTACTGAAGATACATGACATGGACAAATGTACTGGGACACCCCTGTTTTTCAGGGTTGGGGCTAGGCCCCTTACTTTCAGTGAAGGGCTTAATTTTAATGTTTCAGGATACCAATAAATTTTGGACAACGCCATGCTTCCAACGTTGTGGACACAGTTTGAGGAAGAACCTTTTCTATTCCAGCTTGACTGTGCCCCAGTGCACCAACAAGGTCCATAAAGACAGGATTGGATGAGTTAAGGGTGGAAGAACCCTGACCTCAACCCCACCCAACACCTTTAGGATGAACATCAGTGCCTGATCTCATCATGGGCACAAATTCCCACAGAAACTATTCGAAAGAGTGGAAGCTGTCAGCTGAAAGGGGAGGCCAAATCCATTCTAAAGTCTGTGTCTTTGAATGCAATGTCATTAAAGTCTCTGTTGGGGTAATGGTCAGGTGTCCCAATACTTTTGTCCATATCGTGTAGGTGATACTGAAGACAAACGGGCACGAAATAGACCCTGTTACGAATGTTTTATGTCTACAGCTCCACATGAACAGTGAAAGGGGAGCTAACACACACTATTCTGTCAGCTCGCGAAAAGGAAGGTCTCCTCCTCTCTGTTTGTCTGGGTCTGGCGGGTGAGGGGAGGCAAGAGCACCTGCAAGGTAAAGCCTCTTACCGTGGATATACATGCTCCAGTCTTTAGGAGATAAACACGCCACAGAGCCCAGCTGCAGCTCAAACACCTCAAACACGCCACTGACAGCACGTCAAAGTCCGGGCGCCCCCAAAATAAACGTGCCTTTACCAGGAAAATCACCTCAGAGCAACGAAAAGACGCATCGAGAGCCGTGCATCACCGTGCCATATCAGCATGCAAAGCACACGCACACACACACACTCTGCCGCTCATAACGGCACTGCAGCTCATGGAAAACAAAACGGTCCCCTTACGATCAGAGGGATGGTCCTGTCCTCCCGGTGCAGCTCCAGCCTCCCGGCTCCAGTCTTCCCCCCGTGGCTCTTTCCCCCCGCTGCCCGAGGCTGGGACGCCGAGGCAGATCCGGCCGCGCGGGGCTTGTTGTCCTGCCACAGGTAATAGAAGGTGCCCAAAATCCAGGCGACGGTTAGGATGGCAATGGCGTTGGCCCTGATCCTGCGCATGCTGGGTCCATAAGGAGGGCCCCCGGGGCCCTGAACGATGCTGGCGGTCCTCGTGTCAGCTTCTGCGCGCTGGAGGGGCTCCGGGTCTCGGGCTGCAGCTTTATCTCGCACGCGCCGTGGCTGCAGGCTGCTCGGACCGAGCGCGCGTCCCCACGCAAACAGTGCGCGGTCCTAGTGCCCACGGATCCCCCCGTGCAGACTCTGCCTGCCTCCCACAGGCTGCAGACCCCTCCCACTGCAAACCTCCAACATCACCCACACACGCATTCAAATGTTTATTTATCCAGTTGTTCGTTCATTCATTTATTCAGTCGTTCGTTCGTTCGTTCGTTTGCACGTTTGTACAAGTTCCGATCACGGGCAAGTTTATTGGACCCAAGAGTTGACACAGACAAAAAGGCTCTTACTTATCTTAAAACAAAAAAGTATCTTTAAAAAAAAGACACATCCTGAGTCAGACATGGACGATATCATGTTTTCGGTCTGAGTTGAAGTATTTTTTTCCAAATGATTTTTTTACATTTCTATAATAAAACCAGTTCATGTTTTTTTGTTTTCTTTTTACTTTGAATCACAAGTCAAAGACACTGATACACTTTTATTGCTTAAGGACAACATTCAGTATTCATGTGTGGATAAAAATGTGAATGGTCAGTTTTTTACTCCACTAATTGTGTCACTGTGATGAGTGGAGCACCAACAAGTTTATTATTTGATTGATTTCGCAATATTTATTTGAGGTTATCACAAATATTTTTCAGTTGGTTTCGCTGATATTGACTTTTTTTCTGTTGTTCTGTCCACTTGTTGCTGTAACAATGCAACTTTCCCACATGTGTGACTAACAAAGGGTTATCATATCTCTTATGTCCCATTTTATAATTAGCAGTTATACCAACATAAGGGAGGCATGTTAGCCAGTGTTGCAATGGCCTGTAAACTCTTACCCACTATAAACGTCTAAGATCATGCAACTGCGTTAGCCATCTTCTAGCCCTTCATCAGTGGGCAGTCTTTGACCACATGATCACTGCCTGGCTGCATATTTCTGGTTGGCAGACTATTTTAAACCCAGCAGTGACAGTGAGGTGTGTAAAAAAAAAACAACACTTGGTTTCATACATTCCAACACAAAACACACTGACATGCCACAGCTGTGCTTACTCTTATCCCACCCATATAATACCACTGATCCATTTCCATTCAATGTGTTACACTCCAGTCCTCAAAGGCCACAACCAAAGTAGTTGTCTTGATTCTGCTTTGTTAAAGATACTAGATTCAGATCATTAGCTTTCTGCCATGCTAAGAGCAAAATACTGGGGTCTTGGGGAGGTCCAAGATATCGTTTGGATCCTTAAAATCCAAATACTGTCGGCTCCCTGACTATAAACTGTAAGAATTAGGATTTTGGCCATCAAAATACAATTTCAGGAAAAGGTCATGCATACATTCAGTGCTTTGAGGCTCCTGTGAGATTATCATGCGTGTCACATTAAAACGCAGACAGGAGACCTTTTGCTTTCTTCAGAAACTGAGGATTTTGTGCTTAAAAGAGTTCCCTTTAAAAATGGTATAAATTATATTTATATCTCAAAATTGAACAAGCGTAGCAACTCTGTCCAAGCAGGTGAGGGTGGCAAGGTTTTCTTCATGACATTCAAACGTCAGTTTCCTTCCGAGGACAATCTGGATTCCCATTACTAGAAATAAGACAGAATTGAAATCTTCAAAATTGAAGAAATATTGTTGTTACAATGATTATTATCATAACTATTATTGCTGTTGCTGTTAGCACTTGCTGTCAGTACAACTTAAACGTAACATTTTTACTTCTTAGAATCTCACTCCCATGTCATAAAGTAAATGAATACAATAGTATATAATATTTGATCAGATAAAATTACAGACCACAGATTTTGAATACAATTATATTGTGCTGAGTTTGGCCTGTGTCTGCATATTTTTGGGCCAGCGGTTCCAGGTTGTGTTGATCATTCAGTTGGTTAGTGTTGAGTAGTCAGCTTGATGTGTGTAACTGTCGTATATTCATTTAGACTGTACTCATTTACAGGGTTGGGCATAGCACAGAGTTTCTGCTTTATTTGTCTGTCACTCAATGGTGGACAGGCAAGCCAGTATATCAAATATGGCCTGGTGAAGTAGAGTCTTGGGAAAGCCAGTTATCCCATTTGGAGAGGAGAAAAAGTTTCCTCTAGTCACTGCAGCATTTATTGGCTTCTTTGTTCATGCATGGTTCAGGCATACAGTCTTACTGGCTTTTCTCAAATCCACAGCAAAACTGTACCAAATCCAGTGCAAAACCCAGGATGGGTGGGACTCTATGTGCTCACTAGCCTGAGAAAGAAGTCGGAAAGGAAAATATGTACAAGGAAAACATCTGGTGTCATATTTTTTGCCTTTTCTCCTGATTCTGAATGCTGACAAAATACAATTTACTCTTTAGAAACGATGGACAAGCAAATGTAGCAGGGTTTTCTCCTTTTCTTGGACATTGAACAGATGAGATCATTCGACCTCCACCTACAGAGCTGAAGAGTTTGTAATACCCTGCAGCTGTTTCAACCACACCAGCACTAAACTAAGTTGGCCAGGTTTTCATAATGAAATCTAAACACTGACTGTATGAGGCAACAGAGGAGAGGATGAAACAGTTCTATGGATATTAAAGGTCGGATTTGTTTAATATAAGTCAACAGAGTGGATTTGTTTTAGAAATGAGCGAGCAGTTCAGAGTGTTGTGTACAGGATCACTGTTTACACTGGACCCTAAAGAAAAAAGCCACATAAGCCTGTGCAAAGAGATCACTTCTGTCACCCTCTTGTCGCGAATGGCACTGGCCTGCTCTGTTTACTCTGTAAAGCCAATTACAGCTTCCACATAAGCTCAAAGATCACATCATCACAAGAAGACTCTGACCTTCAGCCAAGTATTAGCCCTCTAACTCAGGACAAAGCATTTTTATGGGCAGTTTTACTGACATCCACAGTCTACACTCCAGTGTCCAGTACAGGTACCACTGTACTTGTAAATGAATAATTAATTTAATTCAAAACTCAGTGCAACCAATATGTGCCATCCTTATAAATAAGCATCAAAGCATATTCATTTCAATGTCAACATCAAATGTTTCTCATAGACGACAGTATATTTAATATTGTGGTTATGAGATTGTGTTGCTACATTTGAATATGAATGTATGTAGTTTTAGGTTCAATTTAAAAATGTACTGTACTAGCACGGACAGTACCTAAGGTCAAGAAACATCTTATTCCAGACCATATAATTACAATACAGTTACAGCCACTGGGCCACTGGGGGGGCGGGGAGGCGCTGGTTACAACAGTTGTGTGCTGTCATCAGTTCATAGATGCAGGAACTTGCAGATGCCAAGAGGGAGGCACTGGGAATGCACAGTATTTGATGTGCCTTTAGGAGCATCCCTATAGGACAGGGAATGGCCATGAGAAACATCAACAGAGTGTACATCTGGAATTTTAGCCAAGCTCTGGGCCACACTGCAGCTCATGCTGGCACTTTTCCTAGAAGGCCCTGCCTGAGTCTCCAACATGCCCTGTAATGAACTACACCAACCCCCTAATCCCTCACACAGCCACTCCTGGTATTTCAGATTCTCCTTCCATTATGGTGTTTTCCCCAGAAGGCAAGGAGACGAAGACAATCACAGACATCCTACTCTTTCTTATGCGCTCCCTCTCTCACTCATGCAGAAAAGCAAATTCCAAGCTTCCATGGAATTCTGCTATGATAACAGTGGGAATGCCCGAGCTCTAACAGAGGTCAGTGAACATCTCAGCTGTCACGAGACTTGGAGAACAGAGAAAAGGTCCTGAGAAGTACAGACAGACAAGCTTAATTCAAACCGACCTTGGATTTCCACACAGTCCACATTCCCTGGGTAGAACCCGTTAGAGCATGTTGAGACCCATCATGACGATTTGTGCCTGAGCATTAGTTTCTTTAGGATAGAAAAGGAAGCAGTGTGCTGTGAAGAATGGCTGGGCGTGCACAAAAAGGTCACTGTGTCTCTGCAGACAGTTTGCTAAGACTCTGCTGGGGCTTGAGGTCAACCAGTGACAGAGCAGAGAGCCGACAGAATTTACAGCATCTATAAATGACAAAAGGAAGCATACTGAGTGCGCTTACGTTCACCACATCCTGCAGTTTGTGAACAACGAGTTGATGGGATACTCAGTGGCATGTGTTATAAAGCCTGCAGACAAATGTAAGGAGGATTCAGAACACTCTGCTAGCGTTGTTATTGTGGAGTTGCAAGGCAAGGTCACGATACGGCCTTTGGGCAGAGAGCTTGAATCCAACAGTGGATGTGAAATCTCTTCATCAGAATGGAGTATTTGGTCCTGAAGTTACAACGCTGCATGTTATCTATCTCCATCTTAGCTTTTATTAGGTTAACCCTAGATTTTTAAATATGCATAACTTGTATTACACCTCCCAAGTAATCGTTCCAGGATTTGCGAGTAACTTACAAAATTGAAGGTAGTGAACAAGAGAACATGCTTAAAGAATAAACATTAAAACAAAAAAAGAATAAATACTGAATGTAAAAAACAGGATTTTCACATAAACTAAAGTGTTCCTAGGAACATGTATAAAGCCCTTAGGCATTTAGCAGAGATCAAGGACCCTCCCAGCAGGATTGCACATCATCTGCTGTCCACTTCTGCCAGCCAAACTGTGGGTAATCCACATCCTTTCCACCGCTGCCCAGCAAGAAGGACATTCCTGGACACTGAAGCCTCCAAGCACAACATACAAGCAGACAGGCAAAAGTCATCTCTCTCTTGACTGGAATGGCCCTCTGTCCAGTAATGTTAAGCCAGTGTCACAGCTGGCCAAAGCAACTTTGACCTAAATGTATTCTTTGAGGAGCTGCTCTGATGGAACGAGGTTAATTAAGTCCAGGTTTGTTTCCCTGCTGCTCTACTCTCTGGATCTTCCATGTCATGACTCACAGTGCACTGTAACCGAGTAATGCACAGTGACTAACTCCAGTATGGAGCAAGCTGTTGCTCGATCTGGCTCACATTAAAGCAAACATCCATTAGGGAGACTCAAACGCACTCTAACAGGCTCTCAGAGTCGAGAAAATTGGGTTTCAGTGCATGAGAAAATCTCAAAGCTGAAACGAAGGCAATACGTGCAAGAAAAAGAGCTGAAAGTGTGACAAAGACTTCCCAATTTACTGAAGAGTGAATAGTGGCAACTGTACACCAACAAGTCCCTTCATTAAGTACACCTACCCAGGGTCTACATTCATTGGCCATGGTATAACAGATAAATGTACTTTGTAGTTTACAGGCACATTATATGTAGCCTATCTGCTTCTCTGCATTTAGCACTGGTTAGGACCACCACTGAGCAGGTATTATTTATTTGGTGGATTATTCCAAGGACAGCAATGACAGTGACGTTATAGTGGCATGTTTATGTATGTATGTGGTGAATTGTACACAGCTGTGTTGCTAGAGATTTGACACACCTCAGTAGCTCTGCTGGGCTGAGAATAGTCCACCAAAGATAATCCATCAATAGCTTACTGTAGTCAGAAACTGACCACTGATGAAGGGCTAGAGAGTGACTAATACAAACTGTGCATCCTCAGAAAATTACAGCCATCAATAACAACATGCCAATATCATTTCAGTGTCTTCAGGTGGTCCTGCTGGAGTCATTTTAGGACAAATTAGGTAAGCACATGATGCAAATGAACAGATGGACAACAGCCTCTAAATGAAAAAAAGGGCACCTATATTGTACGCGGAGCTGATAAATTATAATATGTGTAGATACGATACAAGTCACTAACGAAGTGACTTGGCACATTTCTGTTTTAGTAAATTGTATGAAAGAAAGCATGAGACCACATTACACATGACAAGTTGCCCGTTTAATAGCGTTATCATAACTTCCGATTCATATGCAAAATACCATTTTTACATTAATATTCTTTAGACCCAAACACATCCCATATGTTACACTGCTTACCAACATAAGCAACCACCAGTCAGCTCTGCAGTTATAGCAACAGTCTCGAGATCATGGCCAAATATAATCAAAGGGATCAGGGTTGACTGATTCTTCAAGACACATGTATTTGACGACAGCAATTTTTTTTGTACAACAAACCAGCAAGCTGGTGCCCCCTAAGGGCTGCTTTCCATCTGTGAGAAATTTTCAAATACTTTAGAGTCATTCTAATCATTAGTTACTCTGTTTTCTTAGATCAAGTTCTACACCAAGAATAAATTAAAGCCTTAAGTTAAACAGAAGCCAGAAAGTGCCATGCTACTGTGATCAGTGAACAGTTGCTGTCGTTATTAAGCTTCCAACAAAAAGATAGAACACTGCGGTATAAAAAAAAAGAGCTGGGAATCCACTCTGTTAACAAGTTCAGCATAGTCTTGCTACATATTTCAGACAGACAGAAACAAGGAGAAACAAAGAATTGTACTATTTACTTGTGCAGCCCACCCAAAGCAAAGGGCCTTTATGAGAGATGGCCCTTACCAGAAGAGCCAAAAAAAGGTTTTTAAGCTGGTGTCTGGTTTCTCCTTGCAACCAGAACATCCTAAAGCTAATATGGTGAAGCAAAGAGCCCACTCACAAGCTGGGCTCAGCATAACAGTCTGTGCATACTTGAGCTGGAACACAACAGTGAACAAGCATTACGCATTAAATACACACATTTAGTTATAAAGAAGGCATATGACAAAGTTAGTCAAAAAAGTACCTCAAAATAAAATGGCAATGAACAAGTGGAAGAGAAGTGTAAAGATTTTCTCCAAAGAAAGCTAGATTCTACAGTATTTGTTGTGCATTGACACAATTGTCTTCAAAGTCAGAACATGACCTCAACCTTACTAATACAGTCGAGTCTCCATCCACAGTCCTCTGCAGAGGTGAGATGCAATTGCTCCTAGGTTCAAGAATATTATACCCAAGCCACATATGGCTTCGCCATCCTATCCAGAATGTAGTGGAACACCCTGGCATTTCCTCCAATATTGCAACAAGTTCATCCTTCAGAGTTTCATCCATTAGGGTCTTTATAGTAATTGCAGGATTGGGAATCTCATTATTCTGTGGGACACACACTGCGATCCTTACAGCAGAAGTAATGGACCACCACGCCATTCGGATACCTGGCAAAGGCACTGCACAAATAAAACACAAATGACTTTTAATTTACATTTTTTTATTCTAATCTTTAATCTATTCTTACATGCAGACATTTTCTCAAAAATGCTACATATGAAAGAAAATAATACGACATACCTGTTTCCAATTTTTTTCTTACATACTCGGCAGGTCTTTTCCTCAGTAATCACACATTTCACCTGCTGATGAAAGATTCGCTCCTCCTGAACCTACAAACATATGAAACGTGAGTACATTAACAAACACACAACAGTGTGAGAATATGACAACATAATACTATTACAGAATTAGCAATAAACCAGGATATGGATAAATATGTATTGATACACCCATCAGCTACGACATTAAAACCACTGAAAGGTAAAGTGAATAGTTATTTCATTATAATGACACCTGTCAAGGGGTGAGATGTATTAGGCCGACAGTGAACAGCCAGTTCTTGGAGTCGTAGTGATAAAATCAGGAAAAATTTGGCGTTTGTAAAAGTTGCTCAGATTCTCATTCTTGCATTTTCCTGATTCAAACACATCAACTTCAAGAACTGACTGTTCACTTGCAGCCCAATATATCTCACCCCTTGACAGGTGCCAATGAAATGGGATAACAAAAGGGCCATGGGTGCCCAGCTCTCATTGATGCGCATGGGGAGTGAAGCTAGCCAGTCTTTTCTGAACTTTCAGAAAAGCTACAGCAGCACAAATTGATTAAAAATGAATGATGGCTGTGACAGATAGGTGTCAGAACACAGTGCTTGCTGTATTTAGGACTGCAATGCCACAGACCAATAAGAGTGCCCATATTCACACTGGTCCACCACAGAAAGCACCTACATTGGATAAAGGAGTATCAGAATGTGACCATGAAACAATGGAAGAAGGTGGCTTGCTCTGATAAGACACATTTTCCTTTACATCATGTGGAAGACCAGGTGGGTGTCACCTAGCTGGGGAAGAGAAGGCACCAGCAGACACTATGGGAAGAAGCAAGCCAGTGGAGGCTGTGTAATGTTCTGGACAGTGTTCTGTTGGGAAACCTTGTGTCAAGACATCCATGTGGCTAGAAAATACTCCAAATCTCACTCTGACTGAACATATGTGGGACAAACTAGTCTGAACCATGGGGGGCCCCACCAATTTAAAAGATCAACCACTAATGTCTTGGTGCCACATGCCATTGAACACCATCACACGTCTTGTGGAGTACAAGCCCCAACAGGTTATAGCTATTCTGGCAGCAAAAGGAGGACTAACACAAAATTAGCCAGATGGCTTTAATGGTATGGCTGATCGTTGAATGCATACTTTACAAAGTGTTTCTCTATTCCACCCCAGTAACTTACTCGCAGGAATTCAGCCTGCAGCAGGCTCTTGAGGACCTGGTCAAACCGTTTCCTCTGGGCTTTCTCCTCCAAAACACTTTCAAGAAACACACGAATTTCCCGGATCTGAGTATTTGCTGGGAGGAGATTTATGGCCTAAGAAGATAACAGACAATCCATGAGTTACATCAACAACTACAAATGAATGAGCAACTACATTCAACTTAGTTTTGATGGTTTTGTGATGTTTAGGAATTTCTAGTTGAAATGCTTACACAGTCAAGAGTCAAGAAACACTCTTTATAAAGACAATTACTGTTAATGCAATATTTAAGTGAGTTCCCTATAGAAGATGTACTAGGTGGAAATATACAAAATAATATACATGAACTAATGTACAAAATGTCTAATTTAATATTCTGTGATTCGACACAAGCAGCATTATGAATAGTGCTTTTTGTAACTGCAAGTCAGCGGACGCTTCACAACGTGGCCTTTTTCAAATCAAAAATCCGTATCCTAAAATGCTTTTGCACTTTTCCAAGTATTTTTTCTCCTCTAGTAGCTAAGCCTGAAGAGTAAAGGGTTAAATCAGAGTTGGGTAGCACTATATTCCACATGCAACACTTCTGAACTCACTCCACTTTCCTGACATCTTTAGTCCTGGACTCTCTGCATGAGGCCTGGCAAGGAAGGCTTTGGGCCAGTAGCCAAGGGAAATGAAAGCAACATCACATAAAAACAAATGAGCAAGGCCGGGGTGGGGGGGTGGGGGGGTGGGGGGTGTTGTTCAAAGCACACCCATGCTCTGCAGATACTGCAGATATTTGGCACCTCCAACACCTAAATGTTTATAGGAGTCATGTCCTGTAAAGACACATTTATGCTGCATGGTGAAGAGGGAGGAGACAGCCCTACAGGATGATTCTTTTATGAGATTATGCATGAAAATAACCCATATAGTTATCATAATTTTTGTTCAAATCCTGACAGCAGGACAGCATTCATACTAATGCTCTTGCCAGAGCACCAGTGACAGCTGCACTTTGAGACTGACACTTATCATAAAACATAATGGGACACTGAGGCATAGGAAGTATGGACATACCCTCAAACTGTTTATAAAAATAAACCCTGGCTGTGACATCTGCTGTCTGACTGGCTATAGTGCAACTCTCACCTTGGTAGTGTTGAGCTTGCTGTGGTGCAGCTCAAGGACCTGCAGGGCAGCCTGGAGGTTAGCCTGTGGCTCAGATAGCTCCATCATAATGGGACCAAGGCAATGCACATCTGGAGGGGAGAGGTACATGCGCAGCAGAGACAAATACACCTGCACAGAGGACACAGCAGCAATGCACCACTATAGGATCCTACTTATTCTACTATAAGTAAGCAAGTGAATGTAACCATAAGAAGGAAATGTATATATTTAAGTTAAATGCCTAGGTCTAAACAAAACTATTCATAGATTAAGTTCAATCCCAATCATGTGTTTAAAAATGCATAATTCTGGTGCACCACAAATAGCAGAAATTATGCAATGAAAATAAACACGTTGCTGGCTGTTGTAACAGCTAAAGGCGACAGCATTCCAAACCTACTCCAAAAACATCTTTAGAGTTCAAAGCAATGTGTGAAGCATGTGCGTTTTCACGAAGATACACTCACATCTTTACTTCCATCTGCTGATTTGTCATAATGCCTGTGACAATACCTAGAGGGGGAACACACAGTTAGGGCCAAGTAAAACTGAGGAAAAGTGACAGAAATTGGCCTGCACATCAGAAAATGTTCCACCATTTAAGTGGACAAGAATCAAAGAGCTACAGGGAAACTACTGCAAACTCACTCCTCTGCCATGTATGTGTTTTTCAGTATGTGCACATAGATGAAGAGGGCTTGCTCATGTTTGCCCATCCGACCCAAAAGCAGAGCTCGCTCCTCCAGCAGACCTGAGGTGAAGAAAAAGAGGAAAGGTTATATGTCACATTATCAAATTAAAGGTAAATGCTTTTATGACTTTTGGTTCAGTGCAGAGTTAATCATTTCTTGGTTCAGTAGCTGAATTGTTCACTGAGGACTTACCATCAAATGGGAAGATACTGATGAGCCTCTCTGGTTCATAGTGGGTTGAAATATCCAAGAAATACAGCAGTTTGTTCCGAAACTCTCCAAGTTCACCATCCTCTTTCCCGGCACCTACAGCCGAGACACCTACGCACAATAATAAAGCAGGATAACTCTGAGAACTTTGCTGAATTGGAGAAAGAGAGATCAGAAAGGTGAACTTGTGCTAGAGGCTGTACCTGAATATAGTACTACTGGAGGCCAAGTAGTAAAGTAGCATAGGCACAATGATGTGTTTCTTCCTATTAAACTACTACTACTTCTGGTTAGGGTGTCTAGACCCAAGTAAAAAGTTGTGAAATCTGACACACTAGTTAGAGAAAGTCCCTTGATTCTTGTCCCTAATTTTCATGTCTACAGATCAAATTTGGAGATGTGTTTACTAGGGCTGTTAAAATATCGCTATTTGCGTTAATTTATTTTCTATAACGCTTTAAAATAAATTGAACCAGCATGCCAGAGGAAGAAGCCACTTCATGTGGCCAATGCTGCTGCTTAGTCAAGCTAGCGATGGAAGATAAACACATGCTGTTAAATGAACAATTTTGCTTTAAATTACTACCAGAGGGGGATTTGGACCAGACCAGACTTTGGAAAAGTTTAATTTAATTAAATTACCACCAAAGCACTATATCACTATCATATAACCTCAAGGCGAAGCATCCCGGTGTGGCAGAGACAGCGGAGGGAGGGGTCTCCGACAGTTGCAGGAGTTTGGAGCGAGAGGCGGGACGTTAGTTAGGCTTTGTCCTTTAATTCAAGTTAATTAAAGCCACGTTTTTGTCTTAAGACAGAGATTCTTTCAGGTTTGAAGATGTTATGCATTTTCTATTCAAAAGGAAGTTTTGTTTTTATCTCACAGCTTTTAAGTGTGACAGGGTTGAGGGAAAAACAAATAAACAAAGCCTTCTTTGTAAAAATTGATGACTTAGTGTGTTCATTATATATTATATACTGGGTTGACATAGGATTGCGATTAATCGCGACTAATTTTTTCCAGATTTGCGATTAACTAGTTAATTTTAATTCATAGCTTTACAGCCCTAGTGTTTACACATGCAATTTTTGAGCTGGGGACCTGATTTTCAAAAATGAAGCACCACAGCATTCCTTGGATTGACGTTAACTTCAGCTACATGGGATAATATCCCAAATTGGATTTTCTGAAAGTAAGATATTAAGAAGCTTGCAGAAGCAGTTTGATGCTCTGGGTAATAATCTGCTAACAAACCTTAGTGGCCTCCTTCAAACGAATGCAACTTGCCACACAGCAAATATTGCTCAATAATGGCTTGATGCCAGACACCACAGCACACCTCCAGAGGTCTTGTGGAGACTGTGGATCTGAGCTAATTTGGCAGCATGAGGGGACTTACACCGTATGAGGCATGGTATGGTTGATCAGTGTATTTTTATTAAAATATTAACTAATTACAAAAATAAACAAATAACAAATTATGAGTGACTGTAGTCACCTCCCTGATCAAACCCATGAATTGAGAACACTTCTGTAAATCTGTACTTGTCTAGACGTGAAGTATGCACGGTAAACATACATAGGAACACAAATAGAGAGAAAACAAAATGGAGAAATGCCCATTGCAACTTCTCATGTAAACCTAATACATTTTGCCACTATATTGGCCACTATATTATTTGTTTATAAAAATGTTCACAGGCCACAAAGTTTAATCAGTCTTCACTGAACTTATCTTTAGACCAAGCATCACACAAGTAGGTGGACTTTTGAAATCACCATCCGTTCAAAATCCAAAGGTAAAGGTTCCAAATGGAAATAGAGGGCATATCTCAGTTATACTAGATCTTTGGGTGATCGACAGAAAACTGATCATCAGTGCTTGTAGTCACACTTGTAACATGATCAGGTCAAGCTGCAGTGATGACTCTGCACTGTTTAGCCCCCTCATTATTGCCTGCAGCTTTATTTAGATATTACTTCCGTAAGAAAAAAAAGCACTAAACAAACTTAATCTGTGTTATATTTGTGTCAAGTATTTTTAATTATATTTACTATACAACTTGTATGCAATTTACATAACTCCTACCTTCAGGCAAGGAAATAAGATAATCCTTCATCAGGGTCTGCACTCTCTCTAGGTAGAGCACAATCAGCATGTTATGGAACTCAGGGCCTGTTTCATCCCACACTTGGATAATATGCTCCAGATATGGCACGGCCAGCTCCTTAAAGCCCTCCTTCAGGAAGTTCAGCACCTTGTCTCTTGGAAGCAGTTCTACCTCTGGCAGGTCCTCTGTAAAAATCTGTTGCCAAAATGCAAAAGTCAACTGACATACACTCTATCACTATATGTATTTTGTGTCCAGTATTTTTATCCTCATTATATTGACACTTAAAAATAAATTCAGCTGGCTTAATGTAAATACAAGAACTGCACGTACAATGTGACCTTAATGAAATGGAAGATGTGACACGGCATAGCAAAATGTTGATGTTTCATTGTACAAAAAGCACTTTTAACCACGTATGAGGAATTCCAAACCAGTAGGGTACTGATCGGTGTTCTCACCTTAAGACCATCCTCTGGGCAAATCTTCAGCACCCAAGGGGAGAACTCAAAGATTATGCCAAGATTCTCTGTCCCTGTTTAGAGGGAAAAACAATGTAAGCACAGGTGAGGAGTGCATGTAAACATCAAAGAATAAAAGCTCCAGGATGTTAGCAATCCACATTTTTGTTTGCCAAAAAATATATATATATATATATTCCCAGGCTATAGAGAAAATGTATGCAGGCAACACACGCACCGAGCCTCTGGAGGTACTGCACTGTCCTCTCATGACCCTTCAGAGGCGAGTTGGCTTTAGTGGACTGATCCAAGAGGACCTGCAGGGCTATAGATCACCAAGTACATTAGAATAGTGCTTAAAACATGTCTTCAGCACTTCGTCACTTTTTGGTGAGATCACCGATATGACACACTGGCAGTTTCATGACTTGTTCTTATAAAACATGGCCTTGGCAGCACTGGAACTGCAACCGGTGGAATACGGTGACTGGTTGGAGTGAGAGAGAAGGAGAGAAAACAAGGCAGAGTGAGCAGCTAGCAGCTGCCTTGTCTGTAGGGCATTATGTCATAAACAGCTTGCTGCAGCAGTCAGATTAAAAACACTCGCTGTGAATATTAGCACATCTTGAAAGACCACCAAATACCAGGAACATCCAAATGACCTTAAGATGCACAAATGTTAAATTTTTGTGGAGCAGTTGGGCTAAGGCCATATACTGCCCATACTGTATAAAACTGTTCCAGGGTGTTATTTTCAGTTGTTGCTATAGCAGTATCTATACAATGTGCTTTGTACACTCTTACCTCAAGCGTATTTGATCATTCAAAACATGTTTTAGGTCCAAATTTTGTTTGAGTTGAGGCTAATTTTGCAAATGAACACAAGAAGTCAATACCACAGGTTTTCCCCTTAAAGCTTCTCTCAAGCTACTCAAACCACATTGTGTGACAAACCAGTGTGAGAGCAATAAAAATGAAGCTTTTCAGATAACAGGGTCTGATTTAACAGAAGTGCGTATCTAGCTGGTGGCCTAGTGGTTAAGGCATTCGCCCTGTGATCAGAAAGTCCGGGTTCGATTCCCAAGGCTACTAGGCACCGCTGAGGTACCCTGAGCAAGGTACTGTCCCCACACACTGCTCCCCGGGCGCTGTGTTCGTAGCTGCCC
>JBBPCW010000001.1:27494036-27513412 GCA_037974425.1 Phenacogrammus interruptus
GTGTGTGTGTGTGTGTGTGTGTGTGTGTGTGTGTGTGTGTGTGTGTGTGTGTGTGTGTGTGTGTGTGTGTGAGGGCCAAATAATCTCTACATGTGTTAGAACTATTAATACTATTTTTGTAACTAAAAAGGTATTTTTAACAAAAGTTTTTTTTGGTCAGTTATAAGCCAAACTGGGGGTTGGTACGGTTTTCCATAAACTATGTATTTTCAATCTGCTTCTATACATGTAAACTATAATCCCTAAAAAGTTTTGTCTCTCACTTCAGAATTCAAATGATAATTTATTCACTTTCTGTTCGTCTTAACCGATAGATAGAAAAAGCAACAAGTAGAATTCAGTGTGAAGTGCCACACAGGCACTTCGAACATTAGGCAGCCTCCATATATAGGACTTATATCAGTCTTTACATGTTGTAAATGGTCAACACAAATTCCGACCGTACAGTGAAAAATGAGCAACTACTGAGGGTTATATACTTTTAATACATTTATATTGTTTAGCAGACACTTTTATCCATAGTGACTTCCCTTCCCTAACTACAGGGGAATGTCTCCCTGTAGCAACTTGGGGTTAAAGATCTTGTTCAGGAACCTAGTGGTGGTGTGCTGAAGGTAGGATTTGAACCCATGACCTATTACTCCTGAGGCTACAACATATCCTGAGAGTGAGCTCTGTTCTAGGATGCCCTCTGGATGTTAATGAAATGTATTGTAAAGGGATCCAGTTGAGGTTGTGAGTGACAGGAGAATGGTGGACAATATCCAAAACCCCATGCAGGAGACTTTGACTGAGCAGCTCCCACAGGTCTTTCCTTCCAGCTGCCATCAGAATCTACAACCAACACCTCGCAGTCGAACACACACACACACACACACACAATGTTTGTGTGTTGTATAGCTTTTAGTTCATTGCTTATGCTGCTTTTACTTTCTTTTGTTCTGACCACTTGCTGCAGCAACAAAGTAAAATTCCCAGTTGGACAAATAAAGGATTATTTTATATTAAAGAAATGCAAAAATGATTAAAAGTTCTGCTGACCAAACTTCCAAAACTAAATGTTTGGAATAGAGCTATGTCCGTTTGCAGTGAGTACAGAATATGTATTTAATAAATATTTTACATGATTTTCAAAACCTAGGAAATAAAACATGACACGCGTAGAATAAGGGTCTCGTGCCTCTAGGTGGAGACACGGCGCCTCAACCTGACATCTCCAGCCGGAACCGGATTACTGATTCGGGACGTTAGCAGTGTGTCCTTGTGCTGCTGGTGTGAGTGAAGTTTGAGCTCTCCATCATGTTCAGGCACGTCATGGTAAGTGTGGTATACTGCTTCTGAATACTCAATTTGTTGTAGATTACTTTCTCCAGCTAGTCTTGTTGATTGATTTGCTCTGTATTTATTTTATAGACCTGAGTTCATTAGCCTGACCTTAGCTAGGCGGCTAATGCTACCTGTGCCACTTACTTTCATTCTTTGACAAGACCTTTCTGAAAGAAACTACTGTTTAGGGCTTTAATAACAAACCCCAACATAAATAAAAACGTCACAATGTCAGTGTTAAACTGTGTTAAAATCATTTTTGTGACCAGTTTCCTTCTTCTCTGGACAGGTTTCACTTCTAGCTAACGGTTAGCCACACTAGATCAGGAAATAGTAGTCAGCTGCAGTTCTGTCGGTTAATAGAAACTTTTGCAGGTGGCATAGTGGTTAGGGGGTTGACCCTGTGATTAGAAGGTTCGAATCCCTGGACTGCCAGTGCCATCACCGAGGTAGCCTTGAGCAAGGTATCGTCACCTGCTTCCCCTGGTGAATGGTTTACATGCAGATAACTTTTTCGTGCTGTTGACGTATGACAAATGGACACTTTATATTTTATTAGCATGACTATCAAATTGAAAAGCCACAGAGGTAACAACGGTTATGATGCAACTTCTTTTGTGCCCCCCCCCCCCCCAAGTGCATGTTAGTATTATAGTATTATTTTTTTCCTAACCGATCTTCCCTCCATGTGCTTCTCAGGCTCTCAGGCAGGTGTGCAGTAGAACATTCTCCAGTAGTGCTCGCAAGCAGGTTGAAAATAAAGTGCCACTCAAGCAAAAGTTGTTCCAGGTAAGCACTTGTGATCACTCAGCCTACTTTAGGTCAATATGTATTCTGCTGTACACTAAGTCAACATTACAAGACTATTTCTTTAATGCTAATTTTTTTTTAGAACATTATAAATAAAGCTGCCCATGCTGATTCTGAAGGCATCAGAGGTTTTTCTAAGTGATATTACTAGGGCTAGTCTGAATATGGTTTGAATATTGAATATTGTTGATCATTCAGTAAAAGTACTTGAATATTTATTGTCATCTGGTGGCCTAGTGATTAGGGAGTTGTCCCAGCGATCAGAATGTTGTGGATTTGAATCCCAGTACTGCTAGTGTCACAACTTGGGTACCCATGAGCAGGATACTGTCCCCAAGCACTGCTCCCCCCGTGAGAAAGAATTTCATGAGAGAGAATTTCACCTTGTTCACATTGTGTTCTGTGGTATGTTCGTCAATGTGGTCATTTTACGTAGACTTTTTTCTCAGTGCCTCAACTGATTTCTGTTTTTCCTTTTTGTAGGAAATCAGATAAGTATACAGTTGATTTGCTTGTAGGGGTTTCACTGCTAGAGTGGGCTGGATTTACTAATTGCATGTGATGTGATGCTTAAAAGAAGAGCCAATAAAATAATCAGCCTGAGGCTTCACTCACTGGTCTATGACTGCAGTAATATTTTAAATTCTGACACACGCTGCTTCTTTTGGACCAGTGCTGAGAGAGATGGCTGCAATTTATGTCTTTGTGCCTTTGCTGAAGAAAAAAAAAAAACACTTTCAAATGTAGTTTTGTTGGAACTTGAAATGACCAAGCACAGTGAATCTGTATCAGCAGTAAACATGGAATAATAAGGAAATGAGGACAAGTGCTGTCCTAAGTATTTAATTATTAGGATCCAAAAATGAGACAATTTTAAGATTGAAATCTCATTTCCTGTCATTACCAGTTTTAGAGCCTTCTCTTTGTTTGCATGTGAACACATGCACAGAGGCCCTTGTTCATTAGTGATGAACTCTGATGTAGTATGAGATAATAAACACTCTTTGGGTTTACAGGAGGACAATGACATTCCTGTTCACTTGAAGGGAGGTACCACAGATGCTCTCTTATACCGTGCAACAATGGCCCTCACAGTCTTTGGTGAGTTGCATTTTTTTTTTACCATGTAAAATATCTAATCTGTTCTATCCTTCTCTTAACTCATATACTGGGAAGTTATGTGTCCATTTATGTAATAATATTGCTATCTTGAGGATCTTCACTAATAAATCCAAACACACTATTGCCTGTAGTGTTTATTTTTTTATCAGATGTTATATTTTTCAGTAAATAATGCTTTGACAAAGATAGCATTTAATGCAGTGGTTCCCAGTTGTTAAAATGTCTGTATGTAACTTCTAATTGTGATCGTTCCTGTCTCTTTAGGAAGCGGGTTCGTCATATACGAGTTGCTCACAGCAGCAATGCCCAAGAAGAAGGACTAAACATGCTCCTTTTTTCCCACCTGTAAAATGACCCTTATCCAGTTGTGAAGATATGTGTCTCTTTGTTTGCATACATGGGATCAATATTTATTGATTGTTCTCTGGATCAGCCTCATGTAATAAAGTGTCCACTTTACCTATATGTTGTGTTTTGATTGTTAAATGATGGCGGTACAGACTTTGATCTGCATCAGTGTGTCGTGTATAAACACATGTTGCATCTGTATGGGGGAGCTGGTGGCTTGGTGGTCAGGGAGTTGCCCCTGCGATAGGGAGGTTTTGAATCCCAGGGCTGCCAGTGGCACCTCTAAGGTACCCTTGAGCAAGGGTCCCCACACACTGCTCCCTGGGTACTGCATCGCTAGCTGACCCCTCATTAGATTAAATGGGTTAAATGCAGGAAACGAAGTTCACACTGTGCTGTGCATGTGTTCATGTATGAGGAGAGACACCACTATACTGGACATCAGCCCTCCAGGACTGCCTGAATGTCAAACGCATTTACCAGTTACAAGGTGAGATGAACCAGGTTTCTGCAGGAAACAGCTGGACATCTGCCCTCCAGGACTGGGTCTTTGCACCCCTGCTACAAGGGGACATTTTTAAACATGCACACCAGCTGTAGGGGCACCTGGTAGCCTAGTGGTTAGGGAATTGCGCCCATGAACGGGTCTGCTAGGACTGCTAGCGGCTCCACTGAGGTATACTTACAGCAAGGTACCGTCCCCACACGGATCCCTGGGCACTGTGTTCCTGCTTACCTACTGCTTCACTTGGAGAGGGTTAAAAACGGAAGGATTTTTTCATTGTTCACATTGCTGTGCTGTGGTGTGACAAAAGCACAAGCGCATGCCTAAACTGGCCTCTAGAGGGCAGCAATCACAAATATAACCACCCTATAGCTAGAATTAAAGTTTGTCCCCTTTATACGGGTGATGAAACGAGGTGGAAAAATGTGAAGGTTCAGTGGGTTTTATTTCTCTTGGGGTGAGTTAATAGCAAACACCCTAAACCGAATGCTAATATGGCAGTCTAATCAAACATGAATATTAAAGGCCAAGCCTTTTGAAACTGACCCAAGAAAAGTGAGCTCAGTCCTTTTGGCTCCCTGCTCCGGATCTCGGTAGCACTTAGAAAGCACTTAAAATGCTGGGGGTGCCATTCTTGGAGACTTTCGTAAGGGTCTCCGGTTTAAAAGTATGTAGGGAACAGCCCCCTATTAAGTAGCAGGTTGGGCTCAGATACCTCCCCCTTTCTCAGAGGCTTTCCCTTAAAGACATGGGCAGAGCAGCTTTCACTATCTGAGCTCGCCTCCTCCTGCTCCGAGAGAGAGAGAGGAGTCTCTTCATCATAAACTCTCTCCACTGCACACCAACAGGTCAGACTTCTTTAACTTTTTCTTTCTTTCAAAAAAAACCATTGCTTTTAATTAAAAAGTTGTACTGGCTAGTGGTTTATAAGATTTATGACAATTCTACTTTCTAATTCTACATTCTTGTAGAAATATAAACGAGGGCCACCTCAGCTAGACGTAGATTAAATCTATACCAAATTATTTAACTTTGGATGCTTTCAATGTATGATAGACTTAGGAATGGATGATATTTGTTTCATATATTAGCAGTGCTTCAATAGATATAATTTCTGCAGTAATCGATTAGCGTTAGTATGATTGTGCATTTTTCTCAAGCAACCGGTGTTTTTGGACTTTGAGGGTTTTTAGGAACTTTTGTTTCCTCGAGGTCCACAAGGAGGCGCTATACAGCTGCTCTAGATCCCGAAAGCTTTAGAGCTCTGAGATTGAATTAGTTAATCACGGCATGTCATTCATAAGTGTCACATCGTGATTTATTTTGTGACTTTTATTAGCCGGTTTGTCTTCATCAGGCACTTTTAATGCAAGGTCCTGTTATCATTTTGAGCCCCGGATCTCTACTGATCTGTACTGGCATTCCAATATTTCAGGACTCCTCACAGCCTGAACGTGGAGCTGAATGAAAGGTTCTGTCTTTTCAGATTAATTAATGCGCTGCCTCTCCATCTGAAACATGAAGACCAGGCTGTCAGTGGCCGCTGTGGCCCTCCTTACAATATTACTGAATACAGTGGAGGCTCAAGGTATGACCGCCACATCCCATCACTCTCTCTCCCACTTTTCTTTCCACTTTTCCCACCCTCTTTCCTCCTTTCATTCCTCCTCTGTCTCCCTTCATCCCTCCTCACTGTTCTTTTGATTTCCACCGAATGAAAAGACTGAATTATGCTCCTGCATTTCCGCTGTAATGAGATATAACACCTCATGTTCAGTGTTTGATTTTTATTAAATTCAGATTACATAAACCCCATAGACATGGGGGCACACTTAAATAACAAGGTATGTAAAATGTTCTATTTCTCTCTCTCTCTTTGTTTCCCTTCTTCTTTTTGTCCTGCATATAAACTTCCATCCAAAACTGAATATGACAATGGACAAATAAAATGAGAAAAAAAAAAAAGAAAAAGAAAAAAAAACCTTGAGTTTGTGAGGGTGAAGGTGAGGGTAAGAGCATGTCACATATGGTTTTAAGAAATGCTTTAGAGGTGAGGTCATTTCTTTGGGCTGGTAATTGTCTCCACTTACAAGTCGGTTCTTGTCTAATGAGTAAGTGGAACGATCTGGGCTAGATGCTTCTGGCTGCCCAGAAGGATCTCTTCCCTGCTAAAATATCAAAACGTTAAAAAAACGAATGTAGTTTCAACATAAATTCTCGTTTTCCACAATAATCTATGGTTTAGATCAACTTTAAAATGTTTTTTTTTCTTTTTTCTAAAATACAGCAATTCTTCTGCATCAACAAACAAACAAAAATGCATCTGATTATTAATACATTCATGTGACACTAACCCATAGACATTTTAATTGCAATTACAGTAAACAGTTATTGTAGAGATGCTGCAGAATGGCTAGAATGAAACTCGCAAGTGAAAATATATTCCTTCCCAACACTGCGTCAGAAAAAAAAAGATGACTGTGTTCCACCATACGACTGTGAGTTGTTTTATCTAAAGATGAATATGCCACTTACGTTACCGCACAGTGTCAGTTAAGCGTGCTGGAAACTGTTTGAGCGGAAAATGAAATGATGTAAAGAAAAAAGGAAAACATTAAAAAACGTTCTTTATTCATTTGGAGCTTCAGTATGGAAACTTCTAATTCTTTCCTTTGAAAACATTTTTTTTTGCGGTCATCCAATGCCTTCACCGATGTATCTTTGCTAACAGAATGGAAAGATGTAATAAGAGAGGGCCAAATTAGTCCTCAGACAGCACAAAGACAAAGAGCCCTTTTTAGGTTCTTTTGCAGCCATTTTCGAAAATGCTGAGTTGCAAGCCATATGGAAAGTTAATATGCGGGAGTGTTTAATGTCAGCACATGTTGTGGAATTACTTTGGCATCTGGTCGACTTCTCCGGGAGTCTCCAGCCTCTTTTTCTGAGCTGCCTGGCAACGAAGCGAGCCAGAAAGAATGCCTGGCAGGGTGGAGACAGAAGTTGTTGACACGGGCCAGACTCTCCCTGAGGAATGGAAGAGGCGTGTTGGTCATGTGATGCACCTTACCTGCCTGCTTACCTTCTAGACCCTAAAAACCTCACTTGGATCCATCACTGTACTCTGACATCAATTCCAATGGAGCACCCAGTCCCTTTCTCCCTCCCATCATCATTAGACATCTTAGATAGTCTTTTAGACAGCGTTTCCACACCGGTGCCTTGCCACCGTCACACAAGAACACTCAGCTTGGTTTCTGAGAGTGAGTGAAGACTCATGGTTTGGAGATGGGGCCTGTTCGGACACGAGGGGAATCTGCTCAGGCCTCTTGAAGGTTGCTGCGCCAGGTTGGTGAGCCACCTTTCCAGCCTCCATGATCCCACGCTTGTCACTCAGGTTGTGTTTTTTTGTCATCTGCCTGTGCACTTGATGTTATGTAAGCTGTGGCTTTCCCCACCATGTATTTTAGAATGATATTCTAAGACTCTACCCCCTGCCCACCCTTCAGTGGCATGCATGCTCCTGTACTGCTACCCCCCATCCCTCCACTTGTATTTGCATGGAATGGAGCATATCACCTTCATGGAGATGTACCTGTTGCATAACAGGAGAAGCAGTCATATCTGGGAATGCTGGTACAGACTTAGAGCAATAGAACCTACGAATGAGTGTGTTACTGTGAGTAATACTGTAGATGTGATTTGGTCACAGGCGGATTCTGTAGATCAACACATCCATGATGTTATTCGCCATTGCACACGACTCAGAGTGTTCTACTGCTGTTATACAACAGTTTTGCAAGGTCAAGAAATAAATGCCCAAATCGTTTATAATGCTTGTTTTTTAATGCTGGCAGTTTCTTTTGCCAAAAAAGGCCTTCTGGCAGCTTAGAGGAAGGCCACTTGAAACCAGTAGACAGTGAAAAGGTAAATGTGTGATAAAACCAGTCAGACTAAATATGCGGTGCTAACTGTTGTATACTGTATAATACAAGACCAGCACTTCATATAAAATGTCATATCTCCAAAAAGGGTAACTTTACAAGTTGTAAAAAGAAGTAATTCGAAGTAATTCTGGCTGATTTCTACTAGCCTATCCATCATAGATTTTGTGCACTGCTTGAGTGTAAAAAAAAATAACATTAAACACCAAAATAAAGCAAACAGGAACAAAAATGGAGATATGAGGTTTTATTCTGGCATTAACAATATATAGAATAGTTACATTAGCATTATCTCTCAGGGGACTGTACACTACCCCACCAGTCCCCACTATAGTCTCCTAACATCTACTAGACCTTTCCATAGTGTCACACATTTTCTATGATCTGTTGTTCTATTATCATTTTCTATAATACTCAATAAGTATTATATAATAGATTATCCTTTCCCCCTCTTTTCCATTCATTCTCACAGGATGCTATTCTGTTGAGACATGCTTAAGCATGTCCAGCTCCCATACAGATGTAGCCTTGGAGGTTAGGCCCGAGGTATACATCTGGTAGAATACTTTCCATTAGTTTAGACTGCATGTAAAGCGTCTCTGTAGAAGAATATCATTGTGAAATATATTATGGTCTCTGTATGTGTGGTCCCTCATGTACATGGAAACCTTTGTCAAATTTATGAAGTTGTTCCTCAGCAACTTTTTCATGTACATGTGCATGATGCTGTGAGATCCAGTCATGGGAACAATATTTTCTCTCTTTCTTTTTTTTGTCACCCCTCACCTTATGTGGTCGGTTATTTGTTATTCTTACCTCTTTTTTTTCCCACGATGTGCACTCTCCTCTGTACTCTCCATGTGAGCATTCACACGTTGTCTCGTCACTTTGCGCCATGTTGAATGTCATCGAAAAGGAAGTACACACGAGTCTCTCCTGACAAACTGTGTATTCTTTTTATGAGGTTTGCAATGGATGATATACTGGATTGATAGACTGTATTTAAAAGTTTAAAATCCTGAAGTTTTTTCAGTATGTGTATATATACATGCACTGTATATATAACATATGGCTTGGATTTCTGATAGGGACACCTTGACGTTATTAGGCATGATCTGTTTGGATTCCATTGTATAATCAGCACCTTGTGAATGAAAAAATGACATTGTCTTGAGTTTGTCATCAGTTATAGTCATTTGATTAGAATTTATTGGTGGCTGAATGGGCATGCCTTCGATTGCATACAGCATGTATTGGATGGTCCACTCAATGTCTGCACTGGGGTATGGCGGATGACACTGTTCAGAATGGGTCTGAATGAAATTTGTCTTCCTGCTTGAACTGCTGACCAAGGGTTTTCTGGGTCGGGCAACTCAAGCAAAGGCCATTTTGCCCAAAAATGGCTTCCCTCACCTTTTCCTTTGTTGTCGTGTTACTGTTTGTCCCACACACCGCAATGTCGGTTTGCTCGTCCCACCCAACAGCGAACGAGTCAACTTCAGCCTCGAAGTGTTTGTTGTTGGGATTCCTCCAGTTGTATTATTGCTCTATATAATATGCATTGATTTAACATTTTCTATAGCCTTGCTGGAGACCTGCTCTAACATATGACTGTTCTGTTTGCAGTGGAACCTCCCTCAGACTTGAAATTTAACATCCTAAATGAAAACACAGTGCAAATGCATTGGAGGTTGCCATCATCCCCAGTACACGGCTTCAGAATACAAGTAGTATCAGACACAGGTAAGCGATCCATCCTGCGCCAGACTGACTGCTCATACACACTGATCTGATGTTTTTCTTATGACCCCACTAATGATTTGGTTTCTCTTCCAGATGATTCAAAGGATTTAACTCTCCCTGCTTCAGCCAGAAGCACAGATATCACAAACCTCACTCCCGACATAGATTACTCTGTGTCTATCAACTCCTATGTGGGTGCAGAGGAAAGCATACCCATATTTGGCCAAATAACAAGTAACCACTATGCATTTCTTTGTCGTTCATTTTAAAAGATTGGTCCAAACCAATGACAAACCTGAACAACTATGAATACGTTCTGTTTAATCTTTTTTCCCTTGCATTCTGCTGACAGAGAGCTTAGTGTAAACATAACACATTGCTCCAGAAAGACTGCGTGGTTTCTGCTCTAAACCTCTGTTTCCTTTGCATTTCAGTTCAGTCCAGCAACACGAGTGGAACACCAAAGCAACCAGCGGTTACAGATGTCATCAGTAAGTGTGTCCAGATTCGTAATTATAAACAAAACTCCTGAGACTTTTTCCTTCCCCACTGAGTGGATTCCTGCAGGCCTTTTTTTCCACTGGAAAAAAAAAGTTTAGCACTGTACTACATTTTTCCTTTGGAATATCTATCCCTTTCTCCATCTGCCATAGTTGTTATTTGTCACAAATCGTTGTTATTGTCTCAAAAGGAATTTAGTCTCGTGTGGATGAAAAAATAGATGTTTGTTTTTACAAAATCAGAGCCACAGCTTGCCAGTACCCATAATAAATGCTATTGGAAGAAGTGAAATAGAAAACTAAATATTACAAAATATATATTTTTATGATAAAATTATGCCTTTTTTAGCAAAACGTTAATTTACGATATTTATACTAATGCATAGGTCAGCTTTCCAGTCTTCTGCAGCTTTCCAGTGGGCTTAAACATAGCCTTGTTTTAGCTTTCAAAGACCCTCATAAATCTCTTTGGTGTAAACAGGAAGTTCATAGTATAGTCATACATGTGTTTTTGTGTTCTTTGTTTATTCAGAGGAACAATAATGTTTTGATTAACAGTCGCATCACAAAATATGTAGGAGGACACTTTCCTACTGGAGTAGATGGAGCCAAGAGGGCCGGCTTGAAACCTGGCTCGGATGCTGAAACTCTTGCATCCGTTGGACTGTGTTTAAGTCCAGTGAGAAGCTGTAGGAGAGTGGGACGTTTTCTAAAGCTATGAGTCGGCATGTTAAACAACCATTTTTTTATCCTGTTTAAAAGCCTGGATGGAGTCTGCTTTAGGAGTTGGGTCAGTTGGGAATTCTTGTCCTAAGAAATATACTCAGTGGAAGGTCTTATTTCCATGGACAGCTGTGGATTATGGGTTGAAAGGGTCCCATAGGACTGACCTCAGCACATTTACTAATGACTCATGCCAATTACCTCAATAGAGCCATTCATAAAGTGTAGAAGATATGCGTTCTTTTGAGAATGCTCAATCTGTTTTTGCCCCTGGGACAAGAATTGTTGCTAAAGCAACAGGTTCATTAAGACAAACATTAATGCTCAACTTTATTGCTGCCATTTTAGAAAGAACAAAACGTATGCATAGTTCTGTTCTGAATAATGCCTGAAGAAACGATGATTGTTTTGATGCATTGATCCTTTCAGGCGGAATTCCTTGTTGACCATTTTCCAGATGATGTTATTTTATGTGGTTGTTATGTGTTGTACAATCACTCTCTGCTTTTCTCTTCTTCCTCCCCCCTCCTGTGCGCAGAGTGCTCAGTGGGTGCTGTAGCGGATCTGGTTTTCTTGGTGGATGGCTCCTGGAGTGTGGGAAGAGAAAATTTCAAATTCATCCGGAGTTTCATTGGGGCCATGGCGGGAGCCTTTGATATTGGAGAGGAGAAGACCAGGGTGGCTGTGGTGCAGTATAGTACAGACACCAGGACAGAGTTCAACCTCAACCAGTATTTCAGACGGGCAGAGCTCCTCCGGGCCATCAAAAACCTGCCCTACAAAGGGGGCAACACCATGACAGGTGTGTGATTCTGAATGTGTGTCTGTAGGACCTCCACTCTACCTGGAAAATATAGCTCTCAAAGCTTAAACCAGTGAATGAATTGATACATGTGGTGTCTTTATAAATATCATGATTCATCACTCCGTATTCTTTTCTCCTGAACCCCTCCTAGTCCTTAATGCCTAGAGAAGGAACAGTTTAAACATGCCTCGTCATTATAACAAATCCCTTACCATTCATTTTCACCTTAATTTTCATACCAGGTGAGGCCATGGACTATCTGGTGAAAAACACTTTCGCTGAGGCAGCAGGAGCCAGGAAAAGTTTCCCCAAAGTAGCCATGATCATCACAGATGGAAAATCTCAGGATCCCGTGGACGAGTATGCCAGAAGACTGAGGAACATAGGAGTGGAAGTTTTTGTCTTGGGTATGTTACGCTTTTCGAGTAGTATTCTTAGCAAAAGCTGTAAATGTTTTATAAACAGGCGAAGGCTTTTGTTAATGCAACATATTTCATATGCTACTTTCTTCACTATACAGGTATCAAAGGTGCTGATGAGGACGAACTGAAGGAAATAGCCTCGACTCCTCACAGCAAGCATACTTACAGTGTGCAAGACTTTGACTTAATTAAGACAGTGCAGCAGCAGCTCATCAGAGAGGTGTGTTCTGGTGTGGAGGACCAGCTCAGCTCCCTTGCAAGTGGAGAAGAAGGTATGACTCAACTCCAGCTGTGCAATAAATATATGAAAATTAAGTTGAAGAAACCTGCCTGTCTTGAAATCGCCATATATGTACTGTCACATGAAGCGACACATTTACATATATCCAGGTATCTAGTCTTGTGGTTTGGCTCCGCCCATTCCTGCTGAATTAACATGGAGAGTTGAATGAACCACAAAATATTGCAGCCAATCAGAACAGAGATAATTTACTGTGTATCAGTGTTAAGGCAGAGTAACAAAAGCAGTCTTTTTAATTCTAATGAATAAAGAGATGTTAGAAAACATTTATATTAACCATGCATGACTGTTTTATTTACAACTGCACCAACATCATATCCAAACATAAAAAACGAATCATAAAATACAAGGATTTATTACATCATCATTCCTTTCATTACGACTTCCTTTCATTCTGTTTATATAGCTGCTTAATGGGATTGTTTGTTTCTGCAGTTGTTGAGCCAGCCTCAAACCTCCAAGTGACAGAGATATCCTCCAAGTCCATGAGAGTGATGTGGGATGCGTCTCCAGGTGACATCACAGGCTACAAGCTGCAGCTCATACCCATGCTTGCTGGCAGCAAGAGACAAGAGCTGTATACGGGACCCACCCACACCTCTGTGAATGTCAGGGACCTGTCCCCTGAGACTGAATACGAGATCAATTTGTTTGCCCTTAAAGGTCTTGTCCCAAGTGAGCCTGTTCTGGCCATGGAGAAGACACAGCCTATTAAAGTGTCGACAGGTAAACACATACTAAGAGTAAAGCCCTCAAAGGCTTATGATTTACTATCCAATATTATTTGCTCAGTAACTATGAATGATTTTTTAATTTTTCTGAAACTTACATGTAAGAAATATGTAAAATAATTATGTTTTTCTCATCAGAAAGATCTGAAATGTGCTTTTCTTTCACAGAGTGTTCTCTTGGAGTGGACGTTCAAGCCGATGTTGTCCTGCTGGTCGATGGTTCATACAGCATTGGACTGGCTAATTTTGCTAAAGTGAGGTCTTTCCTGGAAGTGCTGGTGAATTCCTTTGACATTGCGCCCAATAAGGTTCAGATCAGCTTGGTTCAGTACAGCAGGGACCCTCACACTGAGTTCGCCCTCAACAAGCACCATGACAGTGCTGCAGTGGTGAAGGCCATTCGCACTTTCCCATACAGAGGAGGCTCCACCAACACCGGCAAGGCCATGACCTACGTGAGGGAGAAAGTCTTCGTGACAAGCCGCGGTGCCCGTGACAACGTGCCACGAGTCATGGTGCTCATCACTGATGGCAAGTCCTCCGACTCTTTCAAAGACCCTGCAAACAAACTGAAGAATGCAGATGTGGAGATCTTCGCTGTGGGTGTGAAGGACGCTGTGCGATCTGAGCTGGAGGCCATTGCTAACACCCCTGCTGACAACCATGTGTTTGAGGTGGAGGACTTTGATGCCTTTGAGAGGATCTCCAAAGAGCTGACCCAGTCCATCTGCCTCAGGATCGAGCAGGAGCTCCTCAACATCAAAAAAAGAAGTAAAACCTTCAGCCAAAGCTTTCTTCTAATAAAAAAATGTTATTTTCCTTAATGTCCAAGAACATATACATGTCATTGATATTTCCAAAACTGCAACTTTATGTAAGAAAACCAAAATGTTCTGTTAACTTTAAAAATCTACATAAAGTTGCTCTTCCAAATTAGTATGTGTTAAAATCTGGCTTATGAAAATAGAGTAATCAGGAAGGAAAATTATCTCAACAAATATGAGCATTGATGATAGGATATACTGATTTAAATTAACCTGGACCTCCAGACAGGGAAAAATAAAGGGAAACCAGCCCTCATGCTTTTATGATTATATTTTGACCTGTGAAGTTAAGAACTGAAAGTAAGTTTTAGATCTTAAGACAGTTTTGGAAATGTATCAGTGTGTCCAAGTGATTGTTTGTCCAGCCCACACTAGAGAGGCTTTGATTGTTTTAAGTCTCCTAGCAGAGCATGCCTCTGAATACCAGAGAAACATGTGTCTGTATGCAGCATATGTTATCACTCACAAACACAATGGCAACAGCAGGGTCTGTGTTTTTATAACCTTTTTCTAACTGGAGACCCACTTCATCCCTAGCTCGTTTATTATTAGCACTGGAGGGTCATTTTTGCTCTTTTTGGAGAGAAAATAAATCATAAAGATAGCCTCTTTACTTTCTTGCGTAATATTCTGTATACCCTCCATTACCTTTCAGCACTACAGTGAACTGTCTGATAATGATTCCAGTGTCACCTGTGCTATCATCACTTAAGGACATTTACTTTCCTTGCAGGTTTGCTTCCACCAAAGTCCTTAACATTCTCTGAGGTGACATCCAGGAGCTTCAGGGCCACTTGGGTCTCTGATGCCACAGATGCCCTGTCTTTCCTGGTGCGTTTCCGCCCAGCTGCTGAAACATCCGCAGACTACATCTCTCTGGCTGTCCCTGCCGACACCACCACTGCCATCTTGCCTCATCTCACCCCTCTTACTACCTACGAGGTTAATGTCTTTGCCCAGTATGAGAGGGGAGACAGTTTTCCATTAACGGGACAAGAGACCACTTTGGAAGGTATTACTGAAAGAACAAGAACACAGTTAAACCTGTTTGGATTTATTCCAGTTCGTCATCAACTCCTTATATCAAGAATTGATTTCATTGCTTGCATTGCCATTCAGCTTGCTGGTCAAAAGTATAGATGAAACAATTTAGTGTTAAATACATTTTAAAGCATTCTTAAGCTCATGTATTTTCATACACATGAAGTAGGTTTTAGCTTAGCATGTAATACGTTTTTTTCATTACAGAGCAAGGAAGTGTACGGAACCTCAGGGTGACCGAGGAGACCACCGACAGTTTCCGGGTGTCGTGGCAGCGAGCTCCAGGGTCTGTTCTGCGGTATAGGCTGTTCTATGAACCTGTGAATGGTGGGGACAAACTGGAGGCACAGACTGATGGCAGCAAGACCACCATTGTGCTGCAGGAGCTGTTTCCCGTCACCACCTACAGGGTGACTGTTTTTGCTGAGTATGCATCTGGCATGGGGCCCCCAATGGACACGCTCGGCACCACCAAAGAAGGTCAGCACATGCTGTGTTTATGTTTGCAATGTCGAAAATTCCTTAGAACAAGCTTTGAAGAATGCAAAGCTGATATTGAAGCTTAACTAACCCCTTAAACTATAATGTTGAAAAGTAACCCCCTGAATGTAAGGGTTAAATGCATGCATCTGATAAAAGAAATATTAGTACAAATGACAATAATATTATTATAATAGATAAGAGTGACTAGAAAGTGTTTATGTATAAAGATTCATAAATTAATAATATGACTGTAGTTAAAGTTAATTAGGCCTATGTATTAAAGGGATTGGATTCACGTTGATTTCTCATATACAATGGAAAACCATAGTCATATTTAGCCTTTATGAAATCCTTTGCTGACGAAAGTATCAACAAAGTACATAAATATAAATCTTCTTTCAGTTTTGGGCTCCCCACGCGATCTGAGAGTGTTCGATGAGACAGAGTCCACCATGAGGCTCTCATGGCAAGCTGCTCCAGGAAATGTGCTTCAGTATCGCATAGCCTACAAACCCGAGGGTGGAGAGAGAAAAGAGATTGCTGTTAAGGGAGATTCCACAGTTGCCATGCTCAAAAATCTGTTGTCGGGCACGGAATACGAGCTTTTCGTTAGTGCCCGCTACTCATCCGGCCTTGGAAATCCTCTTCTAGGAAAAGGCACCACATTAGAAGGTAAGAGATGGCTTCTTGTCTATTTTTGAAGACCATGAGCAATATTTGTGGTTTATACTGGTTGGATGGATATTTACTTGTTATATTAACACAGATGCAAAATAATCAATTTCCAAATTTAATGCAACTTATCCAAGTGAAAGATACGATAGCAGTAGCTTGGAAAAAAAGCTGTCACTGAGATGAATAAAGGATCATCCAGCTCCTAAATATACACCCACTGGTTCCCCACTGCACAATAAACTAATTGGATTCCACCTGCAATCATTTTGATCAGTTCAGCATAAAAAACAGCGTTCCAGTGATTGGCAGTGCAACTGAAAGCAAACTGTCAACTATGGGTGGCAAGGCACTGTCAAAAGAGCTCAGGGATGAAGTCAAAGGTTGCAAGAAGGAAGCCACTCCTCAAGAAAAGCTACATTAAGTCTCAATTTATCTTTACCAAAACATATTTTGAAGATTCTGAAAAAGGTGTTGTAGTCAGTTAAGACCAAAATTGAACTATTTACCTCAGTACCAAGCGGTACATCTGACAGAAAGCCAGTACAATTCACCTTTCAAAGGCATTTCTTGAGGTTTGGATGTTTTGAAAATCTTGATTTTTTTCAATATCCAGTGTAGGCAACAGATAGCTATTCTGTGTAGGCCATGCCCATTTTCTTTGGGTGCTTTTAGCTGGTGTGTGCAGAGGAGTCATGGAAAGCCTTTTGCTCGAGTAACAAGCTTTGTGTGTTCCATACACAACAGGTGCTTCTGTCTTGCACACATGCTGTTGTTAAAGGAAATAGGGGTGGAGGCTGCAGAATCCTCATAAAAGTGGGAATGCACTGCAAGGAGGAACACATGCTTTCATCGTACTCATGCCTTTGTTCCTCGCTGTTGTACTGCTCTCGAAAAAGCTTCTGTTTAAATGTTCAGGCCAATTTTAGACACTTTTGTAAATGTCCGTGGTGCTGTGAAATACATCCAGCTTTGAGAAGTTGTTAGAGAAGTTGCAACTGGATGACCTGGAATATTAAGCAGTGCATGAAGAGGACATCTGGTTTTGCTATAAACTAGGTGGCATTAGGTTAAGGCCGGGGTTAAATGAGGTCCAGTCCTGGTCATTGTAACAACAGCGCCTCTGTCTAAGCCAACAGCAGAGCGTCATCTCCCCTGACTTGTCATGCTTGAGTCAGCTTTAACTAAGGGGGCTAAATGGGCTGACCCTGGGTGCCTCCTGGGATTCCCCCTACAGGGACTTCATGTTCTACAGCGTGCTGTGAATGTGGTGTAGGGGGAGGAAGAGAGTAAGCCTTGCTGGTGTCAAGTTACACACTCGTGTTCACAAATGTCATTAGATGTCCTGGAGTTGACATAAGAGGAGACGGCAAAAAAGGTAATGAGAGGGCGTTGCAATGGGTGACTGCGCAGTGCACAGGATGGCATTAAGTTACATATTGACGACCTGCATAACATACTCAGTCTGGGTCTTTGGTCTCCTGGTAGTTGAACAGATGAGTGATGGCAGGAAACGTTGTCCTATATTGTTAAGATTTCAGGTGGAGTTAGTGGTTCTTAATGCATTTGCTACTCCAGTGCTGAATAGTTTAAAAACAATATGATAACTGTTCTCAGATGTTGGACCAGATGGCAGATGAATTTTCAATGTGCAGAGTCACAGTATTTACCTTTGTGATAAGTTAGACTGAACAAGTATTTCATTAAGTGCCACATAAAAAAATACTTTAAAAAAAAACATAATACACCACTCTGCACAAAATCCAATTATAATGGAACATGGAGTTGGTTGATGCTCTTTAAATATTGATGATATCCACAGCAAGCTCAGTAATGTAACGTAATTCATCCAAATAAATGTTTATACATCATTATATTACCCATTATACTTCACACACTTCATCCTTTTTCAAATTCATTTTCAGAGTTTCATAAGCCTTTGACTGTCTGCACCCATTTTTTCTTCGATTCGTCAGTTTCCCTTCACCATTGACATAGAGATCATTTCCAAGTGACTCAAGGCTGTGGCATTGCGACACGCACAGATCAGTTTAAATGAAAGACTTGAGTGAATGCAGGTCTCTAGTGCCAAAAAACCAAGCCCTTTCTCCTCAAAGCAAAATGTACACAGAATCACATAAAATGCTGCTGTGGAAGGTCTGGAGCTTTTGTCTGGTGCTTGCAATCTTGAAGAAAATGCAGTGTTTAGAACTGACATTAACTAGTGTTCTCATTTGACCCAAATTCCCAGAAACTTGTCCAAGAATTCTGTCATCAGTCTCTCTCCCACACTGTGGAAAATGAGAACGCTCTTCTATTGAAGAGCACTTTTCTACTTCAATGGCTCCTATTCACTCTTGATATTGATCATGGAATTTTGTACAGGCTCCTTCCCCTCTCCTTGCTTTGGTTAGAACAGAACATATTTCAGCAGTAGTTTGCCCGATGCAGTGGCTGCTATACATGCTGACTCAGTGGCGGATGCCTCCCACACAGACAGGGTCAAAAGTCTTGTTTCTCTCTGATGACACGCTGTCTCCAGACCGAGCCCCATTTAGCCCCACGTCATGGTGGCAAACACAGCTCTCTTTGTGTTAGACAGCAGTGCTTTCCCGGAATCCTGGTTGGAAGGCAAGGCTCAGTCAGCACAGTCTGGAAGATCCATGAGAGAGGTCCTGCAGGGGTTGACCAGGATGGGCCGAAAGTGGGTGTCTCTCCACCCAGGCCTCCTGTGGAAAATTCATAATCAGCCTGTTAAGTTCCTGAGTTCCACTGACAGCTCTTGCAAATGAGCACTTTACCAGTTGCCAATCGTCAGAAACAAAGGAGGAAATGAAAAGCCAAACCTAAATGCCTAGGGCATATTCAGAAGGTTGATATATTAAAATGTGAAGTGGAGCCAAGGCATTTGGAAGTGGTTATTCAATAGAAAGTAGTCGAATGCTTCCTGCTGTGTTGTCTTGGGTTCCTCCTGAAAGAAGTACATTTGACAAGATCTGGGATCACCATCTTTGCGTTTATAGTTTTATTATAGACCATTTCTTACAATTTTTTTTCAAATGCATTTTACTACACTACC
>JBBPCW010000001.1:27515890-27530255 GCA_037974425.1 Phenacogrammus interruptus
CACACACACACACACACACACACACACACACACACACACACACACACACACACACACACACACACACACACAGTAAATGGTTTTGCAGAGCTTTCACAGGGGTGACGTGTTATTAACTGACCATATCACTTTGATCAAAAGCACCCAAAGGGTTAAGCTAAAAGAACCCGAAGACTATTTTTTATGTTCATGGAATAGCTGTTCTTTTTCTCCGTAAGACAACACAGACTGTTTCAGGGTGAACTTGTCTGCCTGCCACATTATTATGATTTATACACACGTAGATACAATAAACTTTGCTTGATTTGAGTGGATCATGGCCTGCACTGTAATTTTGCTTTTGTAGCCCCGAAAGAAGTTTATGTGAAATTAACTGGTTATGGATGAGATATGGATGGATGTTATATAATGGGCATATAGCAGCCTTTTTTTCTTGCAGCTCAACAAAAGCCATATCTGATCTGCTGATTTGTTTTTGACATTTTAACCTTCTCTTCTTACCCAGTACTTGGCTCTCCTAAGGACCTGGTAACTAAGGATGTCACCGAACGCAGCTTTGTTGCTTCTTGGACGGCGGCACCTGGCAATGTGCGTGGTTATCGAGTTGCTTGGAAATCTCTATTCACTGAGGAGGCTGGGGAGAAGACAGTCCGGGGTGATGTCACCACCACTGTGCTGGACAGGCTGACTCCAGAGACACGCTACAAGGTCTCTGTGTATGCAGCTTATGGCCGTGGTGAGGGAGAGCCGCTGGTGGGAGAAGAGACTACAGACGGTAAGTCCTTTCCCACCTGTGTAATGCATCTACCAGAACAGTGGACCCTCCTTTCTTTTGCCCGTCTGAGAAGAGCCCAGTGAAAATCAGTGTTATTGTAACATTCAAAACTGCATAAACAAAGTCTTGTATTAAAGTGAAGGTTTAGGGAGTGGAGATAACCACATGGATAAGAGCAATGCTTTGCATCAATGATGCTGGATGTTAATTTCTTACTACATGAAATTTATTCTCATTACAATTTAAAGTTAAAGTGGGACAAAAACGTCTCGGATGGTCAGTTATATACCTGGTGTGGAGTTTTTTATTGAATTTGTCTTAAACACTCTCTCACATACGCACACATACCATACCATACCATACCGTAATGGCATCTTTACGTAATATGAACATTTAATGATGAGTGAACCAACAGAACTGGTCCCAAATTACTTGTAATAGTTCCAGTCTCGTTACGTTAATTCAGAAAAATTAAGAACAGGTTTTTCTTTTTCCTGTGAAGTTACGATGTTGGAGATACAATGTTTGTCTTAAGCAAGAACTGACAATGGGCCCAGTGTTATGTCAGAAACAAAGATTTTAACACAGAACCCTAAGTCCAGTCCTCTGGCCTGATCTGGAAAAAGTGGGATAAAAAGAGTTACGACTTCTTTCACAAGTTCAAGAATAGCGTCATTGTTTCTCGCACGCCGGCTCCCTCTGAAATACCGCTGACATACATAATCTGTAAAATTTATATGTGTGTGCCTATTGGTGAGGGTGTGTGTGAACTGGTGATGTAATGTGTCACACCTGCTTTATGTTAAAAGGAGGATGTAGGGCTTAAAACATATCAGTGCTGGACAGGGTCTCCCTGACTGAGATATCTGATCAGAGCAAAACGAGAAAAGCACCTGGAGGAGAATGTACTCCGATTTCTAAGTATTCGAACCAATGGTTACAAAAACCAAATGTCTGAATGGAAAAATGTGCTGTTCACCCATTTGTTTATTAACTCTGGCAACTGTTCTGGGTGCCGTTTGTGTCAGAAACAAGCCTCAGGCTGCACTGGGGGCCTGTGTGTTTTATGCCCTTGGTCATTCCACTCCCTAGGCCACCTTCAATAAACCAGCGCCTTCCCAGCAATATGTTGTGTCCGCTTAGTCAGGCCACATTTTCAAAAACTTGGAAGTGAGATTTTCCACCCATTAAACCCCCACTTTGAAAAAAGACTTCAGCGTCTGAAAGTGTTCCGTGGATCATTTAAAGCCCTGACGATTCATTCGGCTTCTTCCTGCACCAAAAGCACCCTGGAGTCACGATATGGAAAGAGAACATTGTGGGCAGACTCCGAATGTTTGGCTTGAAGTGCAAACCAATATGTCTGTTCTCACTGGGGTCTGGACAGAGTCTTTTCAGCTGCAGGGAGAGCGTTTTGGCAGATGTGCTTTCACCAGCAATATGGCTGGGTTTTCCAGAGGGTGTTTACCAGCAGCTGAAGATGAAACCTCTCTGCGTTTTTTTTTTTACATAAAGTGACTCTCTTGTACTGTACAGAGTGTTTGTGAAATTATGGCTTAGAAATAGATTTGGCAACAGTCATCACAGCATTTAATGCTAATTCACTCTCATTCATTTCCCACACAGTTTCAGCTGCAGCCAGGGCCATTACTGTAACCGAGGAGACAGAGAGAAGCATGCGGGCCACCTGGCAACCGGCGCCCGGCAACGTTGTTAATTACAGGGTGACTTACAAGCCTCATGATGCCGCGCGACCAATGGTCGCCAAATCACCTGCCAACAATACATCCATCGTCTTGCGACGACTACAGCCCATTACCACCTACGATATCGTTGTGATTCCTGTGTACCAACACGGAGATGGAAAACAAAGGCAAGGAACGGGAACCACATGTACGTCTGCCAATAAGTATTCATTCAAATATTTAGTTTTGATATCTGCCTGGGTAGAAACCTTCAGATTCTCAACTTCTATTGTAATTAGTTGGGCCATATTTTACATTTGTATGAATTTTATTTTTCCCCTAATTTCCATTTACTGTGTTTTGTAGTTTTATGTGACAAATAGAGCAGTGATTCCCAAACCAGTCTCGGAGGACCCCCTGCCGTGCACATTTGAGTGTTTTCCTTGCTCTCAACATGCTCACCCAGCTGTTCTTGATTTGAAAAGGGTGTGTAAACACAAAAATGTGCAGGGCAGGAGGTCCTCCTGGACCGATTTGGGAACCACTGAAATAGAGCAATATTATATTTTTTACAACCATGTACTAACCTCTACATATCTATTAGCATGAATTATCATGTGTAATTGGCACTCACATGTCTTCCATACATTTTTTCCAGTGACACCTTATAAATCTCCAAGAAACTTGCAAACCTCTGAACCAACTAAGACCAGCTTCAGGGTGTCATGGGACCCTGCGCCTGGAGATGTAAAGGGCTATAAAGTGACCTTCCATCCTATTGAGAATGACGTGGACTTGGGACAGCTGGTAGTTGGTCCTTTTGATAACACAGTAGTTCTAGAGGAGCTCAGGTAGGCCACACTCCCAGTTCTACCTGTACTTACAGTTTACTGTAATGACCCCATCTTTCATTCAGCCATTCCTTTCTTCATTTACTTAGCCGATGAAAAACAGACAAGAGATGATGACTAGACTGAAAGCTAAGAATTTGATCTCTTTCACCACAGAGCTGGCACCAAGTACTCCGTGAGTGTGTTTGGCGTGTTTGATGGAGGAGAGAGTATGCCCTTGGCTGGAGAGGAGAAGACCACTCTTTCTGATGAGCCTGCTGTTCCTGTTTCTGTTCCTTCAGGTAGTATGACCTTACAGCCCACTAACTTTCTACAGGATTGCAGTATTTCAAAGACTGTGGACCATAAATCATAAATACAGTAGAAACCCCATATTTATATACACTCTAAATGCCGTATCACTGACATTGCGAATCCATTAGAAAATAAATAATAGCCTATATTGTCCCAAATTTTTTGTATAGTCACTTATAGATGGTCTAAAGTTGATCGTCAATAGTGTTAGGGTTAGAATATAAACCAACCTAGGGTTGAGTTTAGATTCAATATTATCTTACAGAAGTCAGAATGTGTTAATAATAATAAAAAGTGATGTTAATAGTAGGGATGCACCGATTGCAATTTTCTTGACCGATTCCGATTACCGAATTTTATTAAGTGTGAGCGGCTGATACCGATTTTTCCGATACCGATTTTTTCCCCAGATAACAAAAATTACACAAAAAATGGGTTTCAACTTTTTTTTATGTAACGTGTTAATTACTTTCCCTGTTTACTGGTTACTTTTATAATAGTGAATACAAACATAAATCTAATTTTCTTTAATATAAAGCTTTTCATAACAATTTTTTTTTACAAATTTAAATAAATAAAATTTTGTACATAAACAAATAAATAAACCCCCAAATAAAGCTCAATATAATGCAAATACAACTAAAGTTTAACATATGCTTTCAAATAATAAGGGACAGTGAGTGAACAAAAAATAACAAGGCACCTTTTTGTCTTAGCAACATATATTGACAAAATGCCACGAATTGAACATTAATTACGAGTTTATTTTGGTAAACAAAAGCATTTCTGTCTTGTCACCAGAAATTATATTTCTTTTTCATCTACCACATTTCCAGCCAAGCTAAACAAGCGCTCACTCTCAACACTTGTACATGGGGCAGAGAGGTAGAGGCTCAGGCAAGTGAAGCAAGTGCATGGAAACAATCTTTGTTGATTTCCCAGTAAATCAATGCGTTTTCACTTCTGCAGCTTGGCATCTCAGAGAGGTACAACTTTTTCATCATATTCGTTCAAGGTAAAGAAATTCCAAATGGCGGACATTTCAGCACGTCTGTGGCTGCATTTAGGCGTTTTGTTGACGCTTGGCAGTGGGCGTTTCTTCCACGACGGGAGCGCAGCAGCGGCAACCAATCGCTGTTGAGCAGATTTGAATGGCTCCGTTGAGCATAAACGTGAACACAGCCTGAATGTGCACGTGGCTGTGCTGCAAGTAACGCACATGCGCAAGATCGGTTTGAAATCGGCAATACGTGAAAGTGATCGGCCGATCACCAATCACGGCCGATGAGGCCAAAAATCGGCCATTTCCGATCACTGGCCGATCAATCGGTGCATCCCTAGTTAATAGTTACTTAAATATCAGTAGAATGTAAATACGGCACAGCCCATATAAAAAAATAAATTTTAAGAGGCTGCAAATTCAATTTCCGATATAATATTAGATTTAGTGACACATACCAATAAAATCCCTCTGATGCTGCAGTCAAGAATCATTGAAATAATCATTGGTCATTAGCAAGAATGTAATAATACAGTCATCAATAATACAATAATATAATGAATTATATCCTAGTTTTGTATCACGACTTGCAAGTGAGCTTGCGCCTAGCATATTAGCTTGCACCTAGCTTGTTAGACACTATAAAACAACATTTTTGTTTTAGATGTTGTATTTTTACAAAGTCAAAGTAACATCGTAGGACCATTTCCTGCCATTCCATCTTTTTACTTAAAAACAAAAATGAATTAAGTTGAGACATGCTGCATCATTTCAGATGTAAAAGTAACTTGTGAACTGTGACACCGCCGGAACGCAGATACTCTTTAAAGTGCAGGTCAATCGCTAAGTTGAGTTCCAATGGCAAAGTGAGAATCTATTAAAAAACATGTTACTGAATCTATAGACTAAATAAAATATCTGAATCTCTGTGAGCGCTCAGACAGTGGTGTCAGCACATGCCTTTCCTCTGGGATAATTCTGCCATGAACGAGCAGAAGCAATGACTATTCCACTCCCTGACTGCTAAAACTGTGACTTCATCTCAAAATGCGGTTGGGTTTAGGAGCAGATGTGACAAAAACCTTATCTGTTTAGTATTAACAATGTTTTACTACCTGGTGAGGGAAGTGCGTGTGTGCATGTGAGTGTGCGTGTGAGAAAGACAGAGAGGGAAGAGGGAAAATCTGACTTTCACAGTGAAGGTTCTGAGCACAGATTGGTGACCTTGCTCTGGAATGCAGCTCCTTAATTGGGAGCAGATCCAGTGACTGGGCTCCACTGGGCAGCAGGAGCCAAGGAGGAAGACAAGATGGACTGAGGCAAATCTTGCACTTTGGCTGATATTTCCTGCAGTGTTTAGCTTAGTACAGCTTGGTAGCTGAATCATGATAGTGCATGTATTTAACCCATTGAACCTCAGACTTATTCAGTTAATCTTAAGAAGAACTGTATGATTCAGCAACAACTAAGAGACTAGTGCGTATGTAACCTAGTTATAAGTATGAGGAAGTAAAATACTGGCTAAAATATGGGCCCTTAAAGTTTAAGGGGTTTATGTGTGTGAGGTATAGGTCAAAAGCAGTAAAAGGCATTCTATACATACAGTTTTCTGAAGCATTTGATCAGTGCTAAAGACTCAAATTTAGTCCTACTGACAAAATATATTCACATATCTCTCTTTTTTAAGAATCAGCATAGCATTCATAGTCATAACATGTTCTCACCTGTGCTGAACTTCATGGTTTAGATAAGAGGTTCCCAATTCCAGCTCTTTGTGCTCTGGGTCAGGGGTACAGAGTGGAGAAACCTTGAATATTTGTTCAGCATGGGGTTGCGCAGGGCTGGAATTGGGAACACCTGGTCTAACACTGAATGTGGCATTTAAATTATGTGCTGTCAGGAAGAGATAAAAGCAGGCTATGTGTTTGCACATTCTGAAACTACCTGGAAGTCCTCATGGAACCCTCTCTGTATGTGTACTGTATGTCACAAATGGCAGCATATTATCATCTATCAGTTCATTAGATGATGACAGACAGGGGCCTGTCAGCAATCCGAAATAATGACCTTAGCATGAGTCCTGTTGACAGCTACGTAATTATTAGCACAAACTAGTAATTAAAGAAAAATGTGGAATTAATTGGGTGATTTACATGCATTGTTAAAGTTGCACTCTAGGGAGGGTAATATATTTATTTTGAAAGTAGTGCATATTATTTGAAGGAAAACATCTGTTGGCACATCTTCTCCAGCTCTTTGATAGCCTCGACTAATTCTCTTTATTCGTAACAGAAAAGCTCAACCAAAGCTGTGTCAAGAGAACATGTTGTTGCGTACAAAAATCTCGCAGAACCTTTGATCTTGAAATTTGCGAAATACTCTTGAATTTGAGCTGTTTTTTCCCCTAGCCAATCTATGCGAGTCAATAAATTAAAAAAAGGTGGTAATCTGTTTTGAGCTTGTGTGTGTCCTGTTTTTCGCTGCATGCAGCTGCATTCTCTCTGAGCAGGGTCAGATGGACGTCAGTGGACTCATGTTCATTCAGGTGTCTGCCGAGAAAAGGAAAGGAAGTGCAGACTGGGGGATGAACAGTGGCTCTGTTCTCATGACAAAGAATCTACATTATCATCTTATCATTGGTTATTAATGTTGTATGTAATTTATAAATGTAAAGTATTTGATGCAGATATGATTTTGAATAAACTACTATTTATTCTTTGCTGGTCTGGTCTATTTATTCCCAAAATTCACACGTGTGTGTGTGTATGTGTGTGTGTGTGTGTGTGTGTGTGGTACTTCTGTTTTTAAATCCTCCCCACTACATACATTCTTTCCTCTGACACCTTTGACACCTAATCTCCTTCAGCCTAGACAGCAGCAATAACTGGAATGCTGTTTATTTCTTCTCTGACTCCGTTATCTTCTGCTTGCTCAGATGTAATGTGCAAAACCACTGCCCAGGCTGATATTGTCCTGCTAGTGGACGGCTCCTGGAGTATTGGACGTCTCAACTTCAAGACCATCAGGGCCTTCATTGCTCGCATGGTGGGAGTTTTTGACATCGGCCCGGATCGGGTTCAGATCGGTAAGGACGTGTTTGGTTCACTTGAGCAGTATATTAAATCAGTGCTCAGAGGCGAGTTCTGGAGCTCGTGTTTTGTTTCTGTGGACAGGTTTGGCCCAGTATAGTGGAGACCCCAAGACTGAATGGCATCTGAATGCACACAAAACCAGAGAATCACTGCTGGAGGCTGTTGCCAATCTGCCATACAAAGGAGGAAACACACTGACAGGTACTTTATGGAAAGCTGTGTTCTGATTTGTTTGTACTGAACCATCTGAGTGTCACAATGTTAAGGTCTAATGGCAGACTTGATTTGGATTATTGACTGTAGTTGACTGGACTTGGTCAGGTTTAATCTTCGGCATTCGGGTTATAACTGCCCTTTCTCTTTCCCACAGGTCTTGCCTTGAATTACATCCTTCAGAACAATTTCAAAGCCAACGTGGGCATGCGTCCGAACTCTCGAAAAATTGGTGTTCTCGTCACTGATGGCAAATCGCAGGATGACATTATCGCCAACTCTCAGAATCTCCGTGACCAGGGCATCGAGCTCTATGCTATTGGTGAGCATTATAGGTAGAATAAAACATACTAATATAAACAGAATGTTTTTTAGGTAGCATCCTTTAGATGTCATACTTTGATTTTCATCCGATCTTGGCAATAAATTTGGTATTTGTTGAGGATGGGTCTGTATGAAAGAAGTGATGTTCTTGTCTGCTTGCTGTGGTATGCAGGTGTAAAAAATGCTGATGAAAACGAGCTGCGTTCTATTGCCACTGATCCTGATGAGATTCACATGTATAATGTGGCGGACTTCTCCTTTCTGCTGGATATTGTTGATGATCTGACAGACAACCTCTGTAAGAGTGTCAAAGGAGATGGTAAGTCTAAGAGCATGCTCTAATAGCCAGTGTAATGAAAGGACTGTGGTATATTAATCCCAGTCTTGGCACAAACATAGAAAACTCCCTGGGGCTAAATTGCTGCTTTTTATGTGTTTAAGAAGCGCTGAGGAAAGAAAGCCTGACGGCTAGGTCAGATATTCAACCTGAGATGTTCTGATGTTCTGTTTTTATTAGTTTTCGTAATAGCAGTGAGTGTTGAGTAAGCCTGTCTGCCTCACTGAGGGAGGAAATCTGAGAGACTGCCCTGCAGCCAAGCTTCCAGTCTCATAAGGATGCTTCATAATCTTCGAAGTCACAATCGAATACCTTTGGATTAAGCAAGCTTTTTCTCATTAAAAAAGCAAGGATTCCTTTTCTGTCAAAGTCTCTTGGGTAACTGAGCTGGGATTCGTCAGCAGCACTGTGCTTCTTCTGTGGGAGTCTGACTGAGGCAATAAGTGAAATGTCATGAAGCTAAGTTTGGAGGAATGTTCTGCCCCAATTGCATTTAAGTAAAACATAGAACACGTGAGGGACTCCCTTCTATGTAAGAAAGGGTCAAATGTTAAACTGCTGCATTTATCTCTTCTAGGAGGCGGAGTGGCAGCACCCACTGACCTGGTGACCTCTGAGCCAACCCACTATTCTTTCCGTGTCACCTGGGTTGGTCCTGAGGGTCCTGTTGAAAAGTATCGTGTCGAGTATGTGCCTGTAGCCGGAGGCCAAACTCAGCAGGTATTGTTCTCTTTAGCCTCTAAGTGTGTCTTCTTAAATCTGGTCAATTTTTTAAAACAGGGTTGTACAAATGGTTAAAGCTTGCTGTAACTGGTATCAGGTTTTTTGAGAAAATGTACACCTACAGCTACTTTGGCAGAGACCTCACACGGGGTAGATGGGTGGGGCTTCATATTCATTAGGGTTCCTCTGCATGGCGCTCTAGATAAGTGCTATCTGCTAAATGGCATTATTGTAAACTAAAGTGACTAATGCATACATCACTCACTACCCAACCCCTATGGTCCCATGCTTTTGTTTTGGCTACATCTAATGCTTAGATAGGAAACTAAGTGAAGAAGTCCAATTGTTTTTTGATCTGAAAAATGTGCGTGCCATTACTTCTGAGCTCAGTTTTATGTTAAGTCATCTCATTATGTCCCATTAAAAATGATATGACTAATAGTAAAAACCCTCTACTTTTACTAGAGCACGTATATGGAGCGGCCAAAAACAAGAGAGATAAAAGTAAAAGAGTTTCCACTTGTCCACATCAGTGCTCTGGTTCTCTTTTCGTATGGGACGGCTCTTAAATGAGCAGCAGAAATCTGGCCTCAGAATCTGAAGAACTGCTGTGGTTCAGTGCCAACTTTCAGTTTGAGATGATTTAGTTAATCTTGCCTTTGCGGTATGCACAGCAGTGTGTAGAGTTCCGATTCCTGCCTGAACATTTTCATATGCATGACCGGCCAGCCTGCAGTAGACTCTTTCAGCGCTGATACTGTAAGTGGTTAGATTGAAAACAGTTGCTTTGAAAACCACGCAGTTTCTGTTTCTTGTACTGAACCGAAAGTCATCAGACAGCACTCACAGTATGTTCAGTACTTTGCTGTGGATTTACCCCTTTTGTGTCTCCTGTTCTAGTTATTTGTGGATGGCACCAAGACCACGGTGGTGCTGCAGGGTTTGGATCCATTGACTGAGTACACAGTGAGCGTTTACTCTGTGGTTGGAGAGGAAAGCAGTGAGCCATTGAGAGGCTCAGAGACCACACGTAAGGTCCAATTTCATCTCCACCGCAAGTGTCTTAAAAAAACTGAGCCAAAGCCTCAATAGTGTTCCCATTAAAACTATTATTTTGCCTTTTTAATGAGAACATTGTTATTCCTAAGAACAGCAGATTACCAAAAAATCACCATTACTTTTTTAAAATATATCTTTGTAGATTCTAGTTATTTGTTCATTCTTGTTTTATTACTTTACAGATTTAAATTTTCTAATGAGGCTTTGACTCAGGTTCCTTTTTCTTTTGATTTCAGAATGTTTGTTGATGTAGCAAATCCTTTTAATTAGCGTTGTCTAAACTGCAGGACCAATCCTGGCCTAATGTTCTCATGCTGTGCCTTATTTCCGGAGTGCAGTAGCAGAAATTTAATACACGTTTTGTTTCACTGTTTTGGAAAATAAACTAAGGACCCCTTACAGGTTGTATTAAAATGTGTCCCTGTTTAGATTTTGAGCATGACCAGATGTCCACAAAAATAAAGGCATCTGAACAAGTTCTTTGCATGATCCCATCAAAGAACCTTTTTGGATCCTGTCGAAATGTGGAGAAGAAAACAGAAATCTGAGTAGTTGTTTGTGACAAGGACACATTTGTATGCATTTCAATGCAAGACTTAAATGCATAGGAGGACACTGCTGTTAATACCAGCTGTAGATGAGTCCTTAGAGGTTTGAAGCGATATAATAGTTAGTCTTTTTAATGGAACATCAGCCTTGTTTGAGCATTTGAAAGGGTTTGCTACAACAGCTTATGGTGTTAAGAGACTTTTAAAAAGCTGCACGGATTGAGGGAATTGCTATCGGCGTATGTGATGTTATGTTTGATTCTCAGCTTAAACATAACCATCATTCCCTTCACAGAGCCGTGAATGACGTGAATGTTGTCAGCATGATGCTGCATGGCACAGCGCCAAAGTGTCATTGGTTTATTCATGCCTTCATTGTTTGTATCATTGCTGTTATATCATTGCTGGTTTTTTTCTATGCACGGACGAGCGGCCTGTGTGGTTTCGTCACCATATCTATGTGCTGTGTTTGTCTGTCATCACCATTCATTACCCATCATTGTGGATGTATGAAATCCATTGCCATCCATCAGTCGTCCTCCATGCCTTCATCTTGTCCGTATTCCATTCCGCGCATTCATCTATCCGCGCCTCTGCAAGCATCTGAGTATAGGCGGATAGACAGCATAAACTAACGTAAGAGAGAAAAGACATGTTCCCCTCTATAGTGCCTCTAAATGCTGCAAGGAGTATGACCATCTACAAAGAACGCTCCACCTCCATGAGGGTGAAATGGGAGCCCGCTGAAGGAGCCACGGGCTATCTGCTGCTTTACAGCGCTATAAACGCCACTCAGGCCACCACCGAGCAAGAGGTACGATCAGTGCTTCAGCTCTCCCTTTCAGTGCTGCTGCCACTCTAGTGCTGGTGGCCAACGTCATATCTTCAACATCAGCTGTGGTTGGTTCCATAAGCTCTAGCTGAGTACATCAAAATATCTGTCAGAATAACTGTAAATTTGGAGGAAGTACAAGACTGTGTATTTGCTTAATAAGTAATTTGCATAGGAAACCATCGGCAGTGCTCAAAATCATGTAAAAGCCTCTGAGATCTAGTAGACTGCAAGTAAGTTTTGGTTTATGTTTAAGAACATGTTAGTATCGTAAAGGTAGTCGGTAGTAGCATTGTTATGGAGGTCTTGTATGTCTTGAAACTGTTGAGTTGAGTAAAACTATGGCAGGGAAATGAACAGATCACACACATTCCTATCCCATTATTCATGCATATTTTCCATCTTATGTAGATGTAATGCAAACAATATTTTTGCTATGATCCTTGGAAAAGATCTTATCTTAATTATGTCCCCTCATTCAGAACGTGATACTTACTGTCATTTAGGAAAATATAGCCTTATTTTCTAGACATGTGTCAGACTGCATTCTTGGAGGGCCAAAGCACTACAGATTTTACTGGATAACACATGCATGACTAAACCCATGAGTTTAATTCTTGAGCTCTTTATGTGTTGATTCAAGTGTGTTTGAGTTGGAAAAACAGCAGGGGGGACTCTCAGGCATTTACATTAATATGAACTTTTGCTGGAAAAAATCAAGCAAGATAACATTTTCCCATTAGGATTCTTTTCTCTGAGGTACTCAGGTAGTCCTAAAGTGTTGGTTACATTAACTATCAACATTATTAGAATGTAACAGACTATTCAGCCATTCACATTTTGTTGTAGAATGCGTGGAACCAGTTTTGTAGGTAACCAGCTGCACGTATAATATCCTCACCTACTTTTTGCACAGTTGTCTCATATTTGGTGCCCTTTAATTCATACGCATCAGGAAGAGAAACACCAAAACATAATAAACAGGTAGAATACATACAAGTTGCATCTGAAACTGATGCAAATGCTGTACATCAGGTCTGGAATGTCTAAAGGTTGTTCATATTTTGTCCAGATCAGCTACAAATGTTGTACAAAACTGTTGCTTAGCACTAAAATACTACTGGAATCCCACAGGGGATGAAGATCTAGCTCATATAGTTATGCTTTACTATTAGAAAACAGTAAACTCTGCAGTGCTGTGACCCACAATAAATGCAGTTTGACACTCTAAACTGATTCCCCTGGAGTGATCCCTCAATTACAGTGTTAGTCCCCATCAAGCTTTGACTGTTGGTTATGGTTAACTTTCACAGATGCGTGTGAAATCCAAGATCACAGACGTCCAGCTGAAGAACCTCCTCCCCAACACAGCCTATGCCGTCACCGTCTTCGCCCTGCACGGCGAGTCGACCAGTGACCCTCTCACTAATCAGGGGGTGACCCGTAGGTGGTGTTAGAACATGCTACCCCAAGCAGGGACGCTTGCCATGGCCTGAAGAGCCTCACTGTTCATTTGCTTGTGTTTGTGTTTATCCCTCCCTTCTGCAGTGCCAATGCCACCAGCTGGAGAGCTGAGGATAACGGATGTGACCCACAGTTCCATGTTGCTGGACTGGGATGCAGCGCCAGGCCCTGTGCGCAAATATATGATTACTTACAAACCTGAGGACGGAGAGCTGAAAGAGGTGAGCAGTGACAGCATATACTACTGTTCAGAACCAAATGTCTTATGATTTCATTTTTCTGTACAATATTCTTACTTATAGTGTAATCAAGACTCCAGAAGGTATATTTAGTTTCATTTATATTTGGTTTTGAGTTATATTCAGTATGTTCCGTATTTTGGGCAGAGATTTCCCTGATATTGAAACCTTGAGTATCAGCCAATAATGGTATGCTATTTATCTATAGTGGAAGTCTCTAAAGCTAAAATGAGCTATTTTCAGTATTATCCAGTCAAAATATATATATACACTGTTAAACATGCCAAAAGGAACTGCAATGAGTGTCATCAAGCTCCTCCTTCTCTCAGTCTGCTCAGCGGTAGAGATCCATATATGATTGTTTTTCCTCAGTTTTGGCCACTGATTCAGAGCCCTGTCACTTATTGTGTTTTTTTCAGTATGTCTCCCAGTAATATCCCCACTCTCATCTTCTCATTCTGATGGGCTAGCTTTTTGCACATTACTGGCTGGACAGCTTGTTCTAATAGACGTACTGACTAAAGAATGTTATGCACGTCCTACATTTAGGAAAAATCAGACATACTCTCTAAAGCCAGACACAAAACTTTAACCATATGGCATTTCTTTCCTTCCCTTCTGGCCTGCCAAACCTTCTTATCCTCAGTATTTTATAATTAGGCACTGTAACTACGCACTATTTTGCCCTCCTTCTCAGGGTGGAATGGGTGGGTTTGGATGGGATAGACAGGCTTGATGGAATGGGTGGGATTGATGTGCTGGAGTGAAATTACAAAGTATAAGAAGTTGCGAAATCTTTTTGGAAATTTCTTCCACAAAATTATTGGTTTGTACTCTTCATATATATATATATATATATATATATATATTAGTGCTGTCAGTCGATTAAAATATTTAATCGCGATTAATCTCATGTTTGCCATAGTTAA
>JBBPCW010000001.1:27562086-27587087 GCA_037974425.1 Phenacogrammus interruptus
GTGCTGGGGGTAGGATTCGAACCCATGACCTCTTGGTCTAGAGGCAAGTATCCTACCCACTGCGCCACCACCACCCTTTTATAGTGATACAATTAGCAGAATTATGTTTTTCTTAATAATTGCAAATATTGCATGTATATACTACTTTAAAATGACAGATGTGATATTCAAAATGTCAACATTTAAAAATTATAAAAATGTTATATTGTGATAAGATTGTAAACTGGCCCCACAGTGGTGCAGTGGGTAGAACTGTTGCCTCACACCTCCGGACTTGGAGCTCTGATTCCGGGTCCTGGCCTGTTCTTCTCGTGGCTTTCCTCCAGGGTCTCCCGTTTCTCCCACAGTCGAAAGACATATATATCCAGTGATTTGGGGATTCACTGTGTTGACTGTAGGTGTGAGTGAAAGGTGTGTGTGTGGGACCTGCGGTGGACTGACCCCAAGATTGGCTCTGCATACTTGCAACTCTAGCAAGTATTAAGTGGTTACAGAAAATGGATGAATGAATATTGTAAACTGTTAAAACATAACATTAGCATGATCAAACATGACAACATACAGGCCCAGGAAGTGTCATGTATAAATGACCATCACAGCGCTTTTCATGAACCTACCAGAGGTAACATACAGGAACTGGAATGGCACTGAAGACAGAAGCAGAGGAAGCCAGACGTGATAGACGAGGCTGAGGAAGCCACTGTGTTAGGGGTCAGAGAAGCTAAAGTACTGAATGCCAGACAAGCTAGAGCACCAGGTGTCAGAGGCACAGGATTGAAAGAGGCCAGAAAAGCTGGAGCATTGCCGGATAGAAGAACTGGAGCAGCTCCAGCTGGAGGGACTGAAAGAACCCTGACAAGAACTGTACAAATAGAGAATGGAAGAGAGGAAACAGAGTCGAGGACAGTGCCAAATCCACAACCACCAGGCAGGGCTTAACTCGAACTGGGACCAGGACTGGATTGTATCTGGAAACCGAAGCCAAATGGTCTGGAACAGGAACACAATTAGGAACTGTAACTAATGCATGTGATGGTGTCAGAAACTAAGAGCTGTAGAATGAAATACACTTACTGCAAAGATTAAAAAGCATGGATACTGTAGCCAGTTCAGCAGAAAGAACAGTAGGGTGGCCAGTGACACCATCTGTGGACTTTATCATCCACCCCAGGCTTGTCATCCTATCATCCTCTCTGGATTTCCCATTGGCGCAGGAGGAACCTTGTCCTCTGTGTCACTGGTAGTCATCTTAGCTAAGGAGCTGACATTGACTCCACAGTGACACCGGGATGGAAGCCGGAAGAAAATTCCATCCATTCCCCTTAAGTGACCCCTTCAGATGGCAGCCAAACTTTGCACAGAGATAGGGTTTTAAAATCACTTGGCCTTAGTGCCACTAATCTGTTCCTTGATTAAGGCAGAAACCCAATCATGATGCTTGCCAGTGACCTCAGATGTAATGAACAATTCACGTCTGCTGGAAGAAACGTTCCTTCCAGGTGAGCAAAGTTAAAATAGCACTTTAACCACTGAGAGAGCTGTTGCATTCTTTCTCTTGATTTCACTTATTGTAGACTGTACACACACTATGCAGTCTGTGCTGTAGCACTTTTGACCCCCAAGTCCAATTAATTTGGTGAGTGTGATCATTTACATTTGCAGCATTTATCAGACGCTTTTATCCAAAGCAACTTCCATTCCCTAAGTTGGGGGTCTTGCTCAGGAACCCAGTGGTGGTATACTGAAGGTAGGATTCAAACCCATGACCTCTTGGTCCAGAGGCAAGTATCCTACCCACTGAGCTACCTGCACTACTTGAATGCCCTCAGGCCCATTCGAGGAAGTAGGCTCAGGCACAGTTGAGTCACCGCAACCAAAATGACTCCCAGTAAGCCGCGAAGTAAGCATAGTCTCCCGAACTCCATTGTCCTATGTGAGAGTAATTACCTTGTTCAGCTCAAAAAGTTAATGACATATGTGTGCTTTTTTTGAGTCTGGAATACAATTTCAGTGCAGGTTAGTGGGGGACTGAGAAGAGGGTAACAAATGTGCTTGGGCACAGTGCAAGACCACCAGGTCTAGTGTGAGTGCCTCCAAGCAAGCGGTTAAAAGGTCTAGAGTTGATTTCAAGTGGCATTTGTTTTTTAAACCTGTTCATGTTAACTCTCAATTGGACGTCCACAGTGCCAACACTGCAAGTGATGCCAGCCATAATCAAGTTAAAGGGGAAAAAAACATTAGAGACATAGCAAAAACATAAGGTTTGGCCAAATTAACTCTTTTTAATCTTCTTAAAAATAAAGAAAACACTCAGAAACATGGACCAAAAGACCTGAACAGTGGTCAGTCAACAAAAGAATTCTTTCCCTGGTGAAGAAAAACAACTTATCAATGATTGTCCAGATCAAGAATACCTTCTGGAAGGTAGATATATCTGTGTTATCAGAGAAATACTGAGGGATGGTAAAATGCATTTTAAAAGCAGGAAGACCACATTATGAAAACCTCTAAAACCTTAATAGTTCTGGAACTTATAGATTTATGGATGTTATGGACAGATTTGACAAATATCTACTTAAACCAGAATGATAGGTAAAGAAAAGTGTGGAGAAGGGAAGGAACCATTTATGATCATGAAACATATTGGAGGTGTTAGGACATATAAATGTTTATCTGCCACTGGAACTGGTTCCGTTGATAATTTGACCAAACAACAGGATAAACTGATGAAATCTGAAGTGTATATGGCTATGTTGTCTACACAGATTCAGACAAATGCTCCTAAGCTCATTGCATAGTTCTCTGCTGTACACATGAGAAATGAACCAAAGTGTTGTGTAAAAGCTACCCACAACATTTATAAGGCAAACATTTTTTGCAATATCCAATCACCTGAAATATCAGCTGCCTGACATCAATCCAACTGCAGACATTATACTTTCTGAAGGCAGCACTAAAACCCCAAGAACATGCAGGAACTGAAGCCAACTACGGGAAAAGCCTGGCGGAGCATCACTAGAGAAGACACCTAAAATCCAGCATGTAATTGACTGCACAGGATTTTCAGTCAATATTAAAAACAATTTGTTATTTTTAGTTTGTCCATCTACATATAAAGCTGAAAAGAAAAATGTGTAAAATAACAGTAACTCCTTAATATCTCCAAATATATAATACGGTAAGGTCTCAATATCTCAGAGGAAATGTCTGAGATGAGACATATTTTATTTGCACTTTATTAGTATTTAGGTTTTTTTCAGTACTTCTGTTTGAGTGGGCTTTTCTAATACTCTTTACTTTTACTACCATTTACTATTGATACAACGCTGGTCCCATAAAAAATGAGGTCACCTGTGCTAACATTAAGAGTTGGAATGATAAATTATGGGTATGAGTATGGCACTTAATGACAACTACAAAATGGTAAATAAAATAATTTTCATTAATTATTTCATTTCAAGTTAATCTATTTAAAAAACTAAAAATAACTGATGTCACAGATGGTTATTCTGCACAGTGCTGCCAGAGTTAAAAGGAATGATTCCTTTGTCTTGGACTTAATGGAATAGTCCAAATTGCGGGCCCCTAGCAGACAACAGCCCTTCATTTTCATATGGAAAAAAACATACAAATGTGAGCACATAGTTTCAGTAAGAATGATTCATTTCTGGATCACATTCCGTTGCTACTAGTTGCTCAACTTTTTTTTTTTACAAAATAGAAGCAAGCCAAGTGAACAAGTAGCCTAGGATAAAATACTATTCATTTAGAAAGCTCATTGTAATGAAAACAAAAATGGAAAACAAAAACTGAATTAAACGTATTAAGTCGTTTTTTCTCAAAGAAAGTACGTGTGTAACACAACTTTTGTGGCCTTGACATGCCTTGCATATGAAGTGGAACTTGTGGATATTATTTGATGAAATCAATGACCTTTTAATGTCACTTATACTATGTTTTATTTCACTGTCACTTTAGAAAATATGTACCACTTGCTCAGTTGCATCTGCCGCCAGAAATATTTGCACTTTTATACAACGTCCAAGGGCTCAGTTAAAAGCAGTCTTTGGGGAAAGTTGGAGAGCAGACTAGCTCAACTCAAGGGAAAACATTTGTGTTTCATAAAGGAACCTATCCAAACCAGCAAGGATGTTACACTTTTATGCATGGTTTAGACATGCAGCACAGAAGACAGACACACATCACATGTGTGGAGATACATCACTCTAGACACACAAACAGTATGGTGACCCGCACAATCTGCAAGTCAGAGTTCAAGTACTGTAACAGAACCGGCGCTTTGGATCTGAAACGGCTCCACTAGCTAACATGGCTAATGCTAGCACTGCAGGGAGTCGTCCTGCCGTGGCTTAAACTGTTCCCACCCTCTGTTGTACACTTAAACTTACCAGGAAATTCAAAGTATTTAGTATTTAGTTTAATTGTCATTTTGACTGTTAATGTTACAAAGAACTTTAATAAAATTGCTCAATCTTGCGTGTGTGATGACATCATCAAGCGAATAGTCGACTCTACTTCAACTTTGCTGACCGACTAGTCGACTTTAAGATAATCTGGCTTCGTTAATGCCCTAACACACACACACACACACAAACATGGTACTATCATGTCAGTGTTACTGCAGTACTTAGATTCACAACACCAGCTCACTTGTTGGGGTCCTAAATATTTAAATCAAATATTTTTCAGAGAATCAGGTGAGCTGCAGTCTATAAATGTAAACTACAAAGTGCGGCTATATAAAATATGGACAGTCAGAGTGTAAAAAATGTAGGTGTACCATGAAAAGGCTTATTGTTTTGTGTTCTTATACATAAGTTACCTGTTTAATTACACCTTTAGAGTCATTTGAAGGTCGAAAATAACCAGCTCACTGAATAACTCTTTCACAATCAGTGTCAGAACACAACGTCATGTTTCCATTTTTCATTTCTTGGCATAATTCATATGCCAGCTCAAAATGTCATGGCTAACAGACCTGTAAAAATGGTCCAAAATAACAGAACTAATTCTTGGTACATTAGCTTATGTCAAAGGTCACAATCTTTTAGGTAACTTTATAAATAAACACAGTTTTTAACTGTTTGGGGACTGAATAATGTATCATTGAGAATCCAAACAACCATGCATAATGACTAATTGAGTATATTGTTTCCTTTTTATATATATAGAGTTTTTCCATTTTTATGGTTTACTTAGCAAAGCGTTTGCCATTTTTATATTTTCAAAGGGAAATATAATTGAATGGCCTGTTCGCTTTCTTACCTATCTTTCATTTTCTTAACTTCAGGAATTCACCCCTTTGGATTATAGACTGCATTTTCTCTTTATAGTAGCATTATCTAACAATTCAGGTAAATAATGTTTAGGTGGGTGTTCATGACTTCAGCAAAGTAATTGCACCTATTGAGCAATGGGTGCAGCCATTATTTGTTGTAATGTTGGCCAGGCATGGTGTGATTCAGCTGTGTTCAATTTACCAGGCCTCAGTTAAGTATATAGATGATTAATAATGCAATTAGAGGTTGTGGGATGTATACATTATGCCAATACAGAGAGCCTGTGAACTTTCAAACCATAATTATGTTCAAACCAGTTCCTCTTACAGGCAATGATTCTGAAGAATGAGGTTTTCCTTTAGCGGAAAAATAAAATGCCCACCCTCTGCCGAGTAAAAACTGAGGATAGAAAACCCTCATGCTATTTGTTTACAAACCACAGGGCTCCAATCTTTACTTCTACTTAGATCTCTCTGAAGCTTCACGAACTATCCACATTTCTCAGGCCTGATACATTTCCCCACAATGTCATATTATAAGGGCAGATAAAACCCCTTCAACTTTGGTTAGACCTTCACATACTTGTAGCTAAAAGATACTTCCAGACTAACGGAATCCTTACAGTTTCTTTTGTAAAAATCTAGAAGATAACTCATCCCCAGACTGGATAAATGGATGGAGATGTAAAAAGATGTGCATTCACATTGAGCTATGGCCAGAATCCATGTATGTGTTAAACTGAGATTTTGTTAAAACTGATTAGCACTGTGTCATTTCAGCCAGTACAGCAGATTTATTGAGCATGCGTTACCATTTTTAGACGTGAATGGTATCCTGGGGGACTCATTTCTTTCATTCAGTTTATGACCTCATTTTACCCAACAACTATTTGTAGCACCATAAATTTTTTACAATTTGTGCCACATGTGTGCTGTAAATGAAAGCATCCTTGTGTTTTTCTAAGGTCGTAGTTTTATTAATCAGTGTCCTGCTTAAGACAAACTAAATGATCCAATAAAATATTTATAAGGGACACCACACATTTAAGGACATTCACTGTTGTGGACTAACATCATTATGTAGATTTTACATTTGGGTTTGCCCACATTAGCTGTCATATAGAATAGATAACGTAGAATAGTAATTTAGAATAGTTTCAACAGTTTTTTTTTCTTTTCAAATTAACATTTCTAAGTCAAGTGTTAATTTATCTACTTGTTTCTTTCTTTCTTTATTTCATCTAAAATCTGGAAGACATGCCTCACACATTTTCCAAGAACAGTTCTGAGAAAGCTGAATGTCACGGTCGCCTCGCTTTCCCCCTGTAGATTCCGCTCCCCATCCCCTGAGTATTAGTTTATCCGTTTATTTTGTCCCTGATGTCTCTATGTTTTCCACCTCCGTTCCTCCCTTCCTCCCTTTCGAGTCTCCGTGTTCCGTTTGTGTTACAGCCCATCCTTATTAGTTTCACCTGTCTTCAGTCCCGTCCTTAGTGGTCTCACCTGTCTTCTATCCCGTGCACTATTTAAACCCAGTCTGTTTGAATCGTGTTTTGACCTTAATGTTTTCTGTTGTGTTCTTGTTTTGCAGGCTCGTGCTCCATTCCTTTAGTTAATGTTTGTTCCTCGTTTGATCTGATTCCTATTATCACGTTTTCGCTCTCGTCTGTGTATCCAGACATCCTGACTGTTTAAGTTGTTCTAGCGTATAGCACGAGCCTTGTATATTTGTGTTTGTTTTTGATTGGTCTTTTCTGTTCTAGCCTGAGTCAGGGTTTCCCTTGTTTTCTGTTATTTTGATTTGTGATTGGTTTTTCTGTTATTAAACTGTTTATTCATTTCCTCACTCAGCCTTGCGTCCTCCCCCTTCCCTTACTCACACGCATCATGACACTGAACGACACCGTAAATACTTGTTGATATCTAAACATGTGTCTCTTTTATTGCTGGAATGGAAAAGTGTATTCATTTCAATAATTCTAAAGTATGTATGTCAAAGGCTTGCTGATGAACTGGTGGCTTTTTTATAGGTTGTAACACTGAGCTCTGTGGTGAGAGAGGAGATTGCAAGAGGCCATTAAGCAGGCATGTCCTTAGATGGCATTGTTGGGTCTGCTCATGGCTGGCTGACAACTTCAGAATGCCACCCTGTGAGAAACAAGAGGCTTTTAATACGTTTCTTATAATGTACAAAGGAGAAACTCTGTATCTGACCAGTTTTTTTTTTTTATGCACTGAACTCCTAGCTTTCATAATCTAACCTGCAATAATGTCTGTTCCTAATGCTCAGTTGATATTTATGGACTGATTATAGATATGGCTTTGGATAACTGTTTAGGAGGAGTGTATGAGTTTGTATCTAGGTATTGCAGTTACCAGATCGTGCCACTACATTTTTTTCTGCCTCTGAAAGCATGCATATGCTTACATTATCACAACGATTACGGTAGTTTCTTTGAATATGATTTTCATGTTTGATTTTCAGTAACAGACTGTATCTTTAACACACAATTTGACATGATGTAAATAACTCAAGCCTTGGAATCATGTAAATATTACCATATGGGCAAGGAAATGATAACAGTAGGAACAAGTTACACTACCATGGTCTGTGAAAGAGCTCAATCAGATTACTCTCACCCACGATTGCTGATGTGAACGCAAGTTTATGTGAACGCAGGGGGAGGTGATTACACAGCTAACACTGCTGACTTTTACATTCTTGCTTGTTAGTATGGTTTCAAAAATAAAAGATAATTGCAAAAATGGTAATCACTGGTGTTCTTGTTTAAAACCATAGTGTGTTGAAATGCCATGTCTTTGTTTGATTGTGAAAAAAAAAAAATGTTTTATTTACATACAGTATGTAAGGGGCCTGTCTCACAGCAGTATTCCCCACAAAGTTTCAGCTTCAAAAATCCAAGCAAATGCAGTTGTGGTTTATTCTTTTCATGACACCAGTTAACAACTTTTTTCTGTTATTTCTGTTATAAATGTGAAATATTCAAAATGTGCAATAATACTATAATGTGAAATATTCAAATGTGCAATATTAAAAGGTGCAAGTACTTTTTAAAAAAATCCTTTGTAGATAACCCTTTTGTATAGTGATACTTCTATCTTTATATATCTTTATACTTTATATACTACTAGTAGACTGCTCTATTCTCTGTTTTATTTTTCCTGTCTTTTCTACATATCAAAAATGTAACCTGACTTGGAGAGCTTTGCGCAAGAATTCCAATGTGCATGGACTGCTGGTCTCATGCACAAATGGCAAATAAAAATCTTGAATCTTGAGTCTTGAATCTTTAGTTCTACCATGATTATTTAATTCTTAATGAAAGTTATGACTAATGACAAATTGCTAATTGCATTGAACAATTGATGGAGAAATAAGGAAGAAATAGTGCTATGCACATACGTGTAAAGTAACACATTTGTACAAAACACCCCTATTACCCCTGTGACTGTATTAGTGCTTATTGGAGTAGTGGCCAAACTGTTTCTTACTTCTTTTAAAAAGTGAGGGTTTTCATATGATTAATGAGCGAACTCAAATATTAAGGTAACACGATGCTTCAAAATGCTTCAAATGTTTTCTTAACAGCTGATTTTGTTTAATCTTTACAAAGCTTTAGTTATTTAATTTTAACTTAGAGTCTTTCTAAAAATGCTTACTTGTATAAATGTCCCAGTCTGCTGGAAGGCAGGGTTGTCTAAAAACCAGAACCACAGTCTACAAACCAGAAGGACAATGTTATCACTGACCTCTACCAAACACACACCACACATCCCTGGAGCCATTGAGATTCAAGTGTCTTGTTCAAGGACACAATGGTAGAAAGTCAGGTTTGAACCTGCAACTTTGTGGTCCTCAGTTTTAAAGGCAAGGGCTTTTACACACTAGGCTACTACCACAGCAGCAATATGGTGTACTAGTTTGTAAAATAACCAAGAGTCCACCTCCATCAGAAGAGCTGTCCATCATCACAAATCCCAAATGTAACTTTAACCTCAGATAAAGTGTGTAGCACAACCTAGAGCGGTGATATGGCTTGATAAAAAGTGATCCACTGTCAAGGGACAGAAACTTCAGCGTTCGATTAAAGTAACTAACTAAAGTCTGATTTAATCCAGTAAAAAATCTATACAAAAAAACCTCAATGTGAAATATACTAGGCTAGTTGCACAAATGCTGGGTATAGATAAGTAACTTACAGTTAAATAGGCACATAAGATTGCTAGTCTAAATTCTTAGTTTCATACAGTTAATATCTGAGATGTTTAAGAGCAATAAAATGCCTCTGTTGGTGCTAATTCTGGTCCCATTTCTCTGTGATGATTATACATATTTAGCTGAGAGACATCACACCATAGACCTTGAGCTGCTAAATAACAGGACGGGAACTGTAATGGGCTGCTAAGGGCTGCAGAATCCTGCCTTTTAGGGTCTGTTCTCTGTGATGCTGTTTAATGCCACTTAAAACGTGTCTGACGAACTTAGATCTTTTATAACAGTTCAATAAATGTATTAACTGACTACTTAACTCTGTTTAATTGTGTCACATATAGAAACAGTGATGTTACAGAGCTATATTTTCTATGTATGGCATTGAGCAGGTTTCAGCCTGAGTATTTTTGTAGCATAAATGGACACAGATTTTCCACAAAGATCAGTCTGCAGTGGATGAGTGAAAGTCTGCCTGGGCTGCATCCAATAAAGGAAGATTCCAGATTAGTCCTCTTGCCAGTAATTTAATTCAGACCACATGTGTCTGGGGGTGGGGAGCTTATGGCCTGGAAGGACAACATGAGAGAAAAACAAAGCTACCGCTCTTATAACTCTCATACTTTATGATATATTTATCATATGTAATTTGAATATACATTACATATATGCACTTATATTAGACAGTGATCTAACTTCTGCCTGTAATTATGAGTGTATTAATATTGCTTCATGTATTCACAAACATAAAGATCTGTATACTTATACAGTCTTGTGGAAAGCCTGAATGTTTGTAACATGAGCCACAATAATAAACACATGTTGAGTTATGGATATTTAGCCAGAGAGCTGTCGGCAAGGCTGGACTGGGACAAAAAATCAGGCCGGGCATTTTAAGCTTAGACCGGCCCACCAGGCTGTCATTCCAGAGGGGGGCGGGTGGTGCTGACGGGATTCCACACCGGCCCAAAATTACCTGGCCGACTGAAATTTCCTATTGGAAGTAGGGGCGTTGGTGTTGACGGGATTCGACGCCGGCCCAAATTTACCATCAGCCTGGTGGGGTTAGGTGCTGACGGGATTACTATCGGCCCACCGGGCAAATACCCAGTGCGCCCGATGGCTGTCGCACATGGGCCTGTGTATTGGCTCAATATTTGTCAGTAATAATAATTGGCTATCCCTAGGTAGATAGGTATTAGCAATGGCTGGGTTATAAGCAATTGCATTTGAATTATGGTCTGAAGAGCTTAGACTACCACACGGTTGCGTCTCTTTATTCCAATTCTTTGAGTGTCCTTGTTATAACACACTTCTTTTTCTCATTAACAGTAGCAGGGAGGAAAGCCATAAAAATTGGAGGCCGACGTTAAGTTCATCAAAAAGACTTATTGAACACACTACACTAGCTATCACAGCATCTAAACATGTTTAATATGAGCAGCAAGTAATAAGTCATGTAAAGGAAGTGTTACTGAAATCATTTGTTTCATAGGCAATTAAATTAAATCTCTTGAGACTCCCCAACAGTTAAGTATGATAAGCACTCACACGACTATAAATCTGAGAGATATCTAATATTTCATATAGTGTTACAGTCCGTGAGAAGACATTCAAATAAGAATTTCATTGTGCTTGTACCTGAACACTCTTCCACTTTTTGAGAAAAATGCATTGAACTGTGTGCACTTTTCTGCTTTCTGTTCTTGCTGGTTCTGCACACAATTTGTGTAGGAGCTCCAGTGGTTGGCAATTTGCTACCAGAAGTAACAAATGAACATCAGGAAATCATTTCTGTAAAATCTGCTTGATGATAAAGTGTAAGAGAGAGAGTGGGTAATTCATCTGTTACGCCTCATCATTTTACAGCATTTACCTTCATTTTAGTAAGGTGACGAATATATGTAGATAAAGACTGACAGGTGAAGGAACACAGATTTCAAATGCTGTTGATAACGTAAGGAATGTGCTGTTAATGCATCATTTTTCCACACTGTGCGCTGTGGTGTGTATTAACTACACCTGTAAGTTGGAGAAACATACACCTATATCTTTATAAAGCTTTACTGAATACCTACAGGTGATATTCTCATGCGAATTAAAGTTCTTATAGTGCTCAGAAAAAAGTTTATTTAAAACCCAAAGTGTATTATTTTGCATATCCAAAAATAGATTTAGTAAAATTTCAGTTCTAAAGGCCTGTATGTGATGAGCAATGGCAATGAGGGCTGCAGTTCATTAAGTACAGTTCTTTAAACTTTTTTGCTTGCACACAGCTTTCACTCACTTCTGCAAACTGAAAGCTTCGCTAGTAAACCAGTGCAGCTGGGTATGTCCTAAATGCAGTATTGTGTGATCGCTTTGATGAATAAGCCTTGCATCACACAAAACACTTTGGGATATGTAATGGCCTTAGATGCTGTTTTTCCTTCATTTGGTTGCCATATCAATTTATTTTCCTCTGGGGGCTTTTGGTTTTGGCACTAGCTTGATTCAGAAGCATTGCAATGTTAGCTTGCATAAGTATCTAAGTAATATATCTAAATTAAAAAATTCAAAAACATCAGGGGATTAGCTAGGCCACGCAAGCACCTTCACTTTCAGGTCTTGAGTCATTTTGGTGGATGACATTCAACTCTCCCAGCATGTTGCTCCCATCATGTTTCCTTTGTGTAATGGCCCACTACCATTTGCAGAGAAGCAGATCCATATCATGAAGCTTCACAAAGTGTATGGTGTTCTTGGAGTCATTTGTGCAATTCTTCTTTCTCCAAAACTGACCTGTAGTATCACCAGAATGTGTGTTGAATTTGGCCAATGTACATTGTACAGATTGTTTCATGAAAAGGTGCTTCTACTTAAAGAATTATATCACAGAAATAACTACTGAGTAAATGAGACCATGAGTAGTCCACTGATTCTATGAGTCATTTGATTTATGAAAATGTCATAGACCTTTGATTGTGAAGTGCTCCAAAAACACAGTCAAGTGGTTTTGGAAAATGTGGAATTCCAGTTTTAGTATTAGCCCTGAGCTACAGTCTTTAAACTAGTGTCCCGGAGATTTACCATGACCCTGGGAGTGACATTGCTCTTTGGAAATGTGTGAGCTGGACTACAAAACCTGATTCTCAAACTGTGTTCCGGGCAGTGAGTAATCCACTGGCTTTCCTGTATCAGGGGTCCCAACCCCAATCCCTAACCCCCACCCCTACACCCACCCCCGGATTTTCCTCCCCCTCTTTCAGCTGCAAGGAATGTATGTGAGAGTCTTTCCCAAAATCCAAGCCAAAGAACATCCAGAAACACCTGGTGGAGCTCAAAAGGCTACTAAGGTTTGATTATTCACTGCTTCTTCTCCCTATGAATTCAGAGCTGCTTTTTCTCTGTCCCTCTCAGTTGTGAGTCCATGGGTCAAGTTCGTGAAGCGGTGCACATCTGAGACAGTTTGGGGGTTCCATTCTTGACATTAAAGTAATTACATAAATATTTGTCATTATTTACCGCTGTTTTGTCTGGAAAGTATCATGCTGCTGTCTGCCTGGCCTTCTGTGTAATTGAGAAAATGAAAGGCAGAGGTGCAGCAGTTTATTTGCTCATGTTCTGTTAAGGGCCTGCTACAACAGATTGCAGACAGAGTTGATACATAAAAAGTATACAAGCACTCTTAGAACCTCATAAAATTACCACAGTTTGATGGTACTTCAGGGATGGCTTATCTAAAGAGGTGGCAATGTTAACTGCTGGTACTAACAGCGCTTTGTTATTCAAACACCTGTGTCTGAAATTGAAGAATCTCAATTAAACGTAATCCATCTTGACCCAGATCCACTATGTTTCCACTTCTCGATGGTATCCATCCATCCCGGTTCTGAACTTTGGATATACCTCTGAGATCATTACATGCTCACCTGTTTCTGATCAGTGTATCTGGTCTAAGTACTCTTGTTCTGTTTTGTTCTCTGCATTTATTTGTTCCTTGGAGTTGTTTATCTGTTCATTTGTATTTTGGGATGGCCAGTGGAAGGAGAAGTGAACCAGCAAATGGAAAGTCAATGGTTCAAGACCCAGGACTGATGAAATACTTCTGGTTGTGCCCTTGAAGGCTTGTAAACCCTCTTTGCTGATGATTCTGTATTACTCCTGGAATGGGAACGATTAAGCATCAAAATGCATTTTTTTTGCAAAATCTGTAACAGACATCTATGTTTTATTGCTCATGCAAGTCTATATCTTAGCTTATGTTTATGTGTCTTTGGCTGACTTTGGTCCTTAGTTCACATCTTGCCCCTTTAAACCAGCTGTCCCCAACTTTTTTGGCGTCACGGACCAGTTTCATGTAAAACAATATTTTCATGGACCGGTTTAAATACAACTAAAAACAAAGTGCATAAAAATATGAAGGAGCAAACTTTTTTGTGGGCAATTTTTTTGATGTACTGTATCCCGTGAACGAGACATATTTTATTTTTTCAAAATAAAAGATCAGACTTATAATCAATAAAATGTTTTTTATTCTGTTTTTCTGTGTGGCATTTTACAATTCACAGTGATTTACGTTAATGTTTCCTATTCATGAAGATATAAAAGAAATAAGTCATTGATTTTGTGACCATTTCCTTCTGCCTCTGTTAAAAACATCTTAATGGCACACATGTAAAAGCATCACCTTATATGTACAAAAAAACCTGAATGAAAATGTGTTATTATATCAAAACTTTCCTCCTGTGGCAAGTCAGTCATTGTCCGAATGCCAAAGTGGTAGGAAAGTTCTGGAAGATGAATGGATAAATATCCAAGATCAACATGCCTTGATGAGAATTCCAGGTGATTTTGTGTTTGGTGAAAACAGCCTCACCTAGAAGCTTAGTAACATGAGGGGAAACAGAACTTGGGAGCCACGCTGTCTGGGTTTATCTATCACTTTAAGAACACTTTCAGAGTAAAGAGAAACCCAGTGATCACTTGAATATGAATAGTAAAAAGATAAATCATGTCTGGTTTGCACTAAAGTTGTCATTACAGTTTTATTCATCTCAGATTCCCGCCAGATAGTGCCTTGAGTGTTTAGGACAGAAAATTCAAATCTATATTTGACATAAAAAACACACCCAGGTGCTTTGGTAGAGACATTTTTAACAAAGACATTTTCCATTTGACATGATATATTTCAGTTTATCCTGTGATGAATAATTTCCTAGAAAGCTGATTCTAAGATGATGACATTTTTCAATGGGAAACTCATATATTTTCTGTAATTCTTGTAAAAAATAAAACCTCAGCTGTGTAATATGTGAACAATCCATATTACGTTTGTGCCGCCAGGGCAAGTGAAAAGTCTTTAGCAGTATGACAGCCTATTAAAATGGGATATGTCTTAAACAGAAAGGGTCTCTGACTGTTTTCACTCAGTTGTTTGCCAGAAAGGGACAAAAAACATCTTTGTTGGTTAATATTGATTAGGATTCTTTTTTGCTGCCTACTAGTGCAAAATGACAATCGAAAATCAGAAGGCTTTTTGAAGTCATGTCATTTCAGTGGAAGATTACATTAACACACAATATTTGTCTTTTACATAATATGGTATGATGGTCATGCTTAATATGGCCAGAGACATGATTTGACAAGGTTACAAAGGTCAGTTATGAGTTCAGGCACATTTCTCTGAAACTGACAGATGTTTTTTCCATAATTTGGTCAGCAACAAATGTTCTGGCTTTAGTTTATACTCTTTATAGACTTTCTTGGAACTGTGTGAGGGTATTCTTTATGATGGCAGTGACTGACACGAGAGCACATTTGATGTTCTTAAAATATCTTCTGATCCCTGTGGGCAGAGTTTAATCATAAAATGAATGTACAGAACAATCACTGCTGTTTTCAGTGAAACAAAATCTCTCACTCAAAGGGGCCCCTTAATGTGAAATCTTTCTCTGCATTTAACCCATTCACCAAGTGAAGGAGTGTCTTGCTCAGGGGTAACTCCGTGCCTAGAAATCAAGCCCACAACCTTCTGATCACAGGGGCAACCATTAGGCTACCAGTGCCCACCATGTGTAGGAAGTTGTCACTATTTTTTTTACCTGTTTAAGATTTCCAAATGGGGAAAGAAGTCTTGCGAGACACTCTCTGCTTATGAAATTCGCAACATTTATCTAATCCTATGTGATACCACAATTGAGGTAAATTTGGCCTATTTTCCAGACCTTTACATTTTTCTCTCAGGTTGCCTCTTCGTTTGGTTTAAGTTATCAAAACTGTTCACTGTTCTGCAGAAGTCTGAATCGGCCGACAAGCACAGACTGGGAATCATTTTCGTTTAGACAGTCTAAGCACCCGTGGATATTAGGGTTTTCAGTATTAGACTGTGATGAGTAAGTGTGTGGTGTTTGTGAAGCCATCTGTTATATAGATTACACCTTTGGCAGCGTTCATTCTGTTGTCTGTACCACTGTGGTCCCACTGACCACATCACTCCCACAGATCCCCACAAGAGACTCAGAGTCCAGCTAGTGGGAGAGAACGTGGGCAAGGGTGGGTTTTTTCTGCCGCTTTGCTGTGTTCACACATTTTTTTATTTGGGCTGAGATCATACTGCTGCATCTGTTCAGACGCCCCTCTACCCTTCATTGATGCGTCTGGCAGATGGAGATTGCAGTTGATTCAGATTAGTAAAGTTTTTATTCCTTTATCACCCTTGATCTAATGGATTTCCCGCCACAAAAGCATTACATCATTGAGACAGAAATTGCCCTGAAAAAGTCTATGCAGACATATTATGAATTAATGAAGCATGCATGAGTTGGGAGAAGGGGTCTGTTGTTACTACATACAGTGGCCTGTCTACAGGCTAGATAACTTATCATAACTGCCCAAAGCCTGGTTTCTCATGCAAAAATTAAACATTACCTTTGATGGAAATTCCTATTTGTCATTTTAATTTAATCCAGGACTAGATTAATGTGTCTTTGGGAAATCAGCCCTTTTGGGGCAATGGCTTAAACCGTGTAATAAAAATCCAAGGAAAGATCTGGAAAGAATTAAGAATTTATTTTTGTCATTACTGGAAACAATTAACAGCTGTGTTCTGGAGCCTCTGAAAAAACACTTTACAGGCCTTTACTGTTGTTCCTTCATGGATGTATGCGATTCAAAGATGTCTGATACAATACGTACATTGTTATCATTTAAACATTATTGGCCACATGCAAGAAAAACAATGTTGTTTTCTACACAGTGATGATTTCATGCCTCATATTGTCACATACTGTATTGTATTTAAACTACTTTTTTCCTTATATTGTCTTAATATATTTAAAAGCAGGTTATTATCTGCTCTGGTGTGGTTTCCTCATAAAGTTGTTATACTGCTATATAATTTAAAAGCTTTTAATGTTAATTCCCTAAATCTCACTTCAAACAATGGCTTAACACTGAACTTTAAAGACAAATGGCAGTGTCAACAATTAAATTAAAAAGAAAACAAAAAAGACAAACCAAATGGATTAGATACATTGAATGTTTACTGAGTAGAAACACAAAAACAGTAGGCCTAAATGAAAATGTGCTATGGATGCTTACAAGTCAGACATATTGTTGCCATCCACAGATAACCATGGATTTCCATTCTTTTCTTTTTTTGAGCACAATGGCTGCCCTTTACATCCTTTGCATTGTATTTGAAATGATTTACATTAACTAAAAACATTTTATTTCCATTTCTATAATAATGGGACATGAATATTGACCATTAACAGGTTAACCTGGTAAACAGACTGTGCCATAGCTCATAATACAGCATGATTTCTCAACATTATGTAATAGTCACTACTTAATGTTGTGTGTCTAAGAAGAACATATTGGTTATGTGAGTAGTTTTATAGCACTAGTTGCATATTTAAACAATCTTTTGTGCTATTGTTTTGTAAAATTCTTTACTTTTTGTTTGAGCAGTCTACTTCCACTTCATGTTTTTCAAAGATCATTGACAGGTCACTGGACGCCCAGAGCCCAAGAGCGTCATCAAAGAACATATTTACAACACCCCTAGACAGAACTGGACACATCTGCAGGACAATAAAACCGAATGGACTTGAATCAAATTGTCTGCCAGGCCTCATGAATGGAAATAGCATGACACTTCAGTCATCCCTCACTCAGGAATGTGAATCTCTGTCCCTAGACAGTGTGTAAGTTCCATGACTGTGGCAGTGTTACGAGAAATGAAAATCAAATGAGATGTAAGTCTGGATGTTCACATTCACACTTCTTTCAGGGGACATTCCTTCCTTAGAGTAGCATCCATCCACTGCTCTGTTCCACCACCCACTGCCTGCGTCACTGAGTTTTAGCTTTTGGAAAAGTACTGAGTACTCTTGGCTACTTATCAAGCACACCACCTGGTACTGACTCATAAAAATAATTGATCAAACCTGTGACTGGTCTGACAGGCCTGATTATGCTTTGGTGCTAAAGACAATACAGATTCTTGAAGAGTTATCAAAGAAGCTTTTGCAATTTGGTCTTTTCTAGTGTATTTCTCATATTTTCTAACTTCATGAAGTTAATCATAGTTAATAGCACAAAACACCCAGATTCTCATGTAACCCATTCAATAGACTTAAAAATATAAGCAACTACACATTATCGAACAGATACAGTAGATAATGATATACAATGAATTTTTACTATATATTTTAATTTAAATAACACTCAAGTATAATAAGTATTTCATATATAGGTTCACCTATTAAATGTATACAAAGATACTGAAGTAAAGATACCTAATGTTCTATTTCTTACAGTTTTCTGTTGGAACTAGGTTTGTCAAAAAAATCAATTCTCAGATACGAATCGATACTAAAATGTAGTATTTAGATATCAATTGGCACTGGTATTGATATTTAAATTCTAGTTTTGTATCTGCCGGTTCACGGAAATCCCAAATTCTCAACAGGCACTGCACTGGGCAGCCCCTCCTCCGGCTAACCGGAGGATCCAGTGTTTACAAGAAAAGCCCCTTAACTCGGGAATAACTAGGGAACAACCAAGCGGCGTGAAATTTTACATGGACCCTCAGTTAGTGTTGCTTTCTCAATTAAAATTATGACTATATATCGTTGTCAAAGCACATATATCACATGACATGAGATGAAATGTGATGAGACAACATAAATGCTGGTCATGTGACGATAACTATAATGAAATATATCATGTAATGTTGTTGACGAATCAGAATGAGACTAATTGTGATGAGACTAATTGTGGTTTACAAAATAAAAACTATGCTAAAATGTCTCTTATTTTAGTTGACTAAAACGAGATGAAACGTTATGTCCTGTATGAAAGGGAGGGGACAAAAAATGTATTGGGATGTTCGACCTTAGTGTTGAATGGCGCTACGTCCCTAGAGTGTACAAAAGCATTGGGACACATTGCCAATATAGTGCCTTAGAAAATAGTATCCTTAGTATTGGTATCAAGCTTCAGTATTGTGACAAGCCTAGTTGGAACTAATGTTTATGAAGTTGTTAATTTGAATATGACTAGCAGGAGGGAAATGGTTAGTTCAGCACATTTGTTTAAATATAATTTAATAATGTTTTGTGTATTAAATAACCTTTTAACAGCAGATACCGTACAGGCCAAAAGTTTGGACACACCTTTTCATTCACTGCGTTTTCTTTATTTTCATGAATATTTACATTGTAGATTCTCACCGAAGGCATCAAAACTATGAATGAACACATGTGGAGTTATGTACTTAACAAAAAAAGGTGAAATAACTGAAAACATGTTTTATATTCTAGTTTCTTCAAAATAGCCACCCTTTGCTCTGATTACTGCTTTGCCCTATTGGACTGTCAGCTGTGTAGTAAAAAATCATATTATGCTGTTAAAATTCATATTATGGCAAGAACCAATCGGCTAACTAAAGAAAAGCGAGTGGCCATCATTACTTTAAGAAATGAAGGTCAGTCAGTCCGGAAAATTGCAAAAACTTTAATTGTGTCCCCAAGTGGAGTCGCAAAATCCATCAAGTGCTACAACGAATCTGGCACACATGAGGACCGACCCAGGAAGGGAAGACCAAGAGTCACCTCTGCTTCTGAAGACAAGTTAATCCGAGTCACCAGCCTCAGAAATCGCAAGTTATCAGCAGCTCAGATCAGAGACCAGATAAATGCCACACAAAGTTCTAACAGCAGACCCATCTCCAGAACAACTGTTAAGAGGAGACTGTGCAAATCAGGCCTTCAAGGTCAAATAGCTGCCAGGAAACCACTGCTAAGGAGAGGCAACAAGCAGAAGAGATTTGTTTGGGCCAAGAAACACAAGGAATGGACATTAGACCAGTGGAAATCTGTGCTTTGGTCTGATGAGTCCAAATTTGAGATCTTTGGTTCCAACCGCCGTGTCTTTGTGAGACGCAGAAAAGGTGAACGGATGGATTCAACATGCCTGGTTCCCACTGTGAAGCATGGAGGAGGAGGTGTGATGGTGTGGGGGTGTTTTGCTGTTGACACTGTTGGGGATTTATTCTAAATTGAAGGCACACTGAACCAGCATGGCTACCACAGCATCCTGCAGTGACATGCCGTCCCATCCGGTTTGCATTTAGTTGGACGATCATGTATTTTTCCACAGGACAATGACCCCAAACACACCTCCAGGCTGTAGAAAGACTGTTGGAAAACCATTTCAGGTGACTACCTCTTGAAGCTCATCGAGAGAATGCCAAGAGTGTGCAAAGCAGTAATCAGAGCAAAGGGTGGCTATTTTAAAGAAACTACAATATAAAACATGTTTTCAGTTATTTCACCATTTTGTTAAGTACATAACTCCACATGTGTTCATTAATAGTTTTGATGCCTTCTGTGAGAATCTACGATGTAAATAATAATGAAAATAAAGAAAACACATTGAATGAGAAGGTGTGTCCAAACTTTTGGCCTGTAGTATACCTAATGCAATGATCCTTAACCTTATTATTAGTACAACATGCATATAATATAATAAATGAGGTGGCATGAACCCCAACGCTAAAATGAAACCTACGTCACTGCTTTGTATGCTACAGTTTTACAGTTTTTCATGTTTCTTCATTAGCAAGTGGGCCTAAGGAATAAACAGCCTATGACTAAGATCTGGTACAGACTTTTCTGAAATCAAATAACTACATGAAATCTAACTCTTTTCTGTCCATTTATTTTATTTCAACGATGAAACGTGATTTGAGCGTTTCTTACTTAAATGATTATAATAGGCTACAGTAAGGAGCGTACATGCAGGGGCTTACAAAGTTCTCCAACAACATCAACCAGATGGGTCCTCTGTGCAGTCAAAAGTATCTTTGAAAATTGGGGCCTATCAGTTTTATATCATGAATGGAAGCATGATTGCACATTGTGCCCTTTACTTTCTGTGTGTCAAACTTAGTCCTCATCAGTTTGTCAGTGCATAAACATTTTGTGATTGTGGCCTGTGCTCGCTCTGTCCTGATATGACTAATGATATAATAGTTTATGCTTGTGGCAAGGGAATTTATTACAACCAGCGTATGCTTGTGTTTTGCTCACAAGCTCTGATTAACGGACATAACAATCCAAATGTTTTTTGTTATTTTTGTGTGGAATGACTTGTGCAAGACGTCCTCCTCAATTGTGTTTCAAATTATAGTAGTTCTTTTATTGGCCCTAACATTATTCATTGGACACCATTCTCCTTACTGTGTGCAGATGGAACAAGGGTGCTTTTGCAGTGATGGGAAAAATAATAGCATTAATGTCATTTAAGTGTACCCTGCTTAAAAAAGAACATACACAATAGACAGTCATGTCAGGAATTACTTACTGTGATGGCATTTTGTCATGATAATATGTCCAATGTGGTGTGTGTAAAACACATAAAAGCTTAACTGCAGGCTAAGGCTAGTCAGTATGGCCTACAAATAATATTGTGATACTTTAGGCTGTATCGCAATAAACAATATCACATATTTGAACTATCCTCTAATGCCTATCATATATGTTCAATTTAACCATTTCATGAAGGCAATCACTCAAGTATAATAATTCTGGCAGTCCCTGCAGTATATGTGTGCATTAAAGCATTTTTTGTTTATATTGACTATGATATAATCATCCATCCATCCATCCATTATCTACCCCTTATTCCTGCATTCAGGGTCAGGGGGTGGGGGTGGGGGTGGGGGGGGGGGGGTGTTGGGGGGCAGGAGCCCATCCCAGCCGAAATGGGCGAAGGCGGGGTCTACCCTGGACAGTCGCCAGCACGTTGCAGGGCTGATATAAACATATTATATTAATATTAAAAACAATATTAAAATATTAAATATAAACATGTATTCAAAAGGGGATAAATCACCCCGTTAAATCCAGACATAAAAACACACACATCTCATCTATATATGTCACTCTCAAACAGGAATGTAGTCTGAAATGTATGTGTGTGACGCATGTAATTCCCCTCTTTGTGTCTATGGGGCAAATCCAAATTAGAGAGCAAGAGAAAGAAAACATCAGACTCATGATCAGCGCTTTAAAAAATGACATCGCCCCACTCCACCACAGTTAAATGATTTTGCTCTAATGTCAGTAGGGTTGCAATGATTAGGAATTTTGGTGGTACGATAATCTTCTGAGAAATAACCATGGTTTCACGATTATCACAGTTATTTTACGTTAATTGATTTCACTGATCACACAAACACATTCTATTAAGGTTTTGATCTTCAGAAACTATTTCAGAGATACTGCTTAGAAAAATGAATTTGTCAAATAAAAGTGTAAACATCTGTAAAAATCTGTAAGCTGCACAGACAGAGGTTATTAGTGAATACACCAGAGTCAAAAAAGTTAAAGTAAAAAAAATCAAGTAATCTCTGGGCAAACAGGTTATATTTAAAGCTGTATTGTAACACACTCATGGAACAGAGAATTTGTGTTTAAATTCAAGTAAACTTGATCTGTAAACACAAACATTAATAAGAGTCTTTGGGCTAGACCTTCAGTGCTACACCTATAACATAAATAAATTGTAAGTCACTCTGAAAAGGTATCTGCCAAATGGGTGAATGTAAATAAGGACTTAAGATTTAATGTTGAGAGTAAGTCAAACTTGCACAGTAGGGTTCTATTCAAAGGAATCTGTCATACAGTATCTTGGTTTTTCCGCTTATTCTGAGAATATGTACAGTAGGCTGGAAATTCTACCTTGGCCATACTGTCAAATAGCTGGATAATTCTGTTCACACTTAATTTGTCATTTTATGAAATATTGTGTAAGCCTTGAGTCCCTCTTGTGTCACTGCTTATTTGTGGTTCTATTCCCTCTTTAATACGGCTCCAGCAGGAACATACTTTAGCCAGAGGCCTTGAGGAGAAAGAGTGCTAGTAGCCAATTGTAAATAAATGGCTGCAGTGCATCAGAATATTTCCCTGTTGGACACTTTAGCCATAACACTGAAGAATTCTTGTCATAATGACCCATGCATCAAAAACCTTCAAGAGAAAAAATTATTTGAGGCAATATTTGTCCATGCTGTCTTATATAATATGTCTCAAGGGTCTGGCAGTGGTAGAATATCTGGCATTTATATATGTGGTAGAATATCTGGCATTTTTCACTGAGACATGTCCACTTACTCTCTTGTAGGAGCTGTCACTGCATAACACCTCACTAAAGACAGGTCCTTCCACTGCACATGTTCATGAACCACACCCAGACTCAACACTGGCAGGGAAGCATGCACAGTAAGATGCCTGCCACTAAATCTCTCAAGTCAGAGATTAATACACAAGTAAGGAACAACGGTTAAGAGGGTAAGTGGCTGTTAAATATATAGGAAAATATGTGAGCACTGGTTAGTCACCAAGATGCTTCTTAAAGAGGTGGGTTTTCAGAAGACGCTTGAAGACAGTGAAGGACTCTGCAGATCTGGTTGCAAGAGGGAGTTTGTTCCACCACTGTGGGGGCCAAGATCAAAAAGAGTCTAGATATTTGTGTGTGTTTGTGTATGATAGTTAGATGACAGAATCAGAGCATCTCCAAAACAGCTGGTCTGGTGAGGTGTTCCTCATATACAGTCATTAGTACCTTCCAAGACTGCTCCAAGAAAGGGCAAACAGTGAACTGGCCTGAGTGCCCAAGGCTCATTGATGGCAATGGGAAAAAAATCTTGCCCTTTTAATCCAATCCAGGAGAAGCTGCTGTATTTACTGGTTAATGCTATCTATAATAGAAGACAGCTTGCAGCGTATGTGTATGCAAAGATGCATGCTCATGCATAGCTGATCGTCATCCAATGCTGAAAACAAAACACTACATAAAACAAAACACTAAATAAATACAAGGAGACCATACTGACCACAGGAAACACTTAATGCTAACACGGAATAAATGATGCAAGAGCAGACAAAGACAAAGGTTACTCAAACCGAAGACAGGACAAGAAACACCTGTGACAATAGGAGTACACTTTGTACAGGTGAGTGCATAATGCCATAACGCAACAACTAGAGGAATAGAGGAGAACTCTGGAAGTAAAACAATTTTTTTGTTTTACCAAGTAACAAAATATACACTACATTTTAGAAAAGACACACCTTGAAATTAATGACTTTTTGCATGGGCAAGACAGTTGCACAGTACTGTATATGTATATTTCACAAAGTGTTCAACAGTTACATTCTGTAGTAATTGTAGTGATTGGATTTCTCTCTTTTTCACACACACAAACACACACAGGTAGAGCAATACTTCCCGCTGCTGGAAAGTCGTGTTTGCCTTCCACCATAACAGAGTTAAGTCATCAGTTAACAGAGTTTGGCACTTGTGTCTCTCTTTGCCTTGACGTCTTCATTGCAAATGCTATGCAAATGTTGTCAAAAAAAATAGAGTCTCAGATACTATTCAATATCAATTGGCACTGGTATGAATTCTTAAATGCCAGTTTTGCATCTGCCGGTTCATGGAAATCAGCGGCAGACAACAACAATTTCGACAGGCATTGCAGCGGGCAGCCCCTCCCCCAGCTACCTGGAGGACTCAATGGCTGCGTCAGAAATCACATACTACATATTAGGTACTACATTTGAACTAGAACGTACTGCTCTACCGTTAAAACAGTAGGTTCTATATAGTATGAATGAGGGTAGTATGAATGGAATTCGGACGTACTACATCCGCGATGTTGTCACGTGTCGTGTGTCGTCACAGCAGCGCGTTATGTTTTACCTTTACAGAGGGCATTTACTCACAAGTGTAATTTAACCACAATGAACGTGTAGTTTAACGTTTTCTTTAAGATACTTGCACTTGAAAAGAGGCGCGTCTCCGTTTTCCGCCATTTTTCGAATCTGCCGTCGCCTCTCCCGCAGTAGGTCATCCGGGAACTTCTCGCCTACTGTTTTTCCCATACTACGAATTCGGACATACTACTCGCCTCGCGTA
>JBBPCW010000001.1:27641846-27675895 GCA_037974425.1 Phenacogrammus interruptus
TTATAAGAGCTGCACACTTATGGGAACTCCTGCTGCAGAGTTGGGAAGAAATTTCTGCTGAATGAACATTGAGACACGGAACCGCTTGAATATCAATACAAACAAACAGAAAAAATGGGGTGTTCTAAAACTTTTGACCGGTAGTGTATATATTTATTTTTATTGCTGGGCCGTTAAAGCGAGACTCTTATTGCGCGATAAAAAAATATCGCCGTTAATCTATTCACAAAGTTGGGTTGGGAGCTGGGACTATACTACGCAAGTGTTTTCGTGGGATTGTCCATGAGAGTGTGAGAGGGTTTGTGAGAGGGAGATTGTGTGGGTGTATGAGTGTGAGACTGAGAGTGTGTGGTGATGTCCAGATGGTTAGGGGTGGCCAGTAGGGAATTGAGAGGTCAATCAGTTTGGCGGATCAAAGCCAAGGTCAGGTAGCAGTGGTGGCCATGTTCAAGGTGCATGGGGACTCAGAGGGGACTGCAGGGGGACTCAGATGGCCTCTCATTAGCAGTCCGCTCAGGACTCAGACCCCCGGGACAGACTTCTGAGCCCACCCTAAACCCCCCCCCTCCCATGGTCCCCTCTCACACACTAACAATAGAGCTTTCCCCACTGGAGACGAGGGCCTGGATACAACCCCATCGACACAGGGTCAAAAAGCCAATGAGACAATGCACATAAATCCGTCATTAGAATGTATGCATTGAAAAGGTTATGGTTACTAAATCCTTAAGATTAAAGAACATAAAATAATAAATTGAGCTTTTCTAATTTTGTTGAAAAACATTGACAAAATTGCCAGTCCCATTAAAATTACCCATGAAAATGTCTATTCTTCAGAGAGTTTAGTGGGGGTATCCAGAGGAATGAAGAAAAGAGGATTCAATAAAAACGCAAGGCTTAGAAACACAGGGGCCAGTCGGCACACACAGGGGAAAAGCCCTGCAGTGCTTTTTATAGCTAGCCATATATAAAAGGCCGGACCTGGTCAAAGTAGAGACCATAATTGAAACAGAAAGAGCCTTTGTAGCAATGGCCTGAGGGTTTTGTTCTCAGTTTCAGTCCTATTAAAACCAATCATATTCTATCATCAGCATTCTGTTTAACTGGGCATGCTTTAATGATGCAACCATTGGTTTACTTTATCCAAATAACAGTTATCACAACAGAGAAGAGAAAAATCTAGCTTTTAAAGAATGTTTTAGACAAAATTGAAATTATTTAAGTAAACACAGCATGCTCAATATGCTACAACGTGACAGCAGAACAGTATTAAGTTTGAAACTTAAATACAAATGCACTTTCTGGGCACAACGTACTAAGCATTTTGCTTTCATTTCAGAAGCTGTATTCTGTCTGTATTATGTACAAAAGTCCAACACGGATTTTTTCCCCGAGAATCGAACTCCCCACAATAATGCGGAAATCGCCACAATAACACGGAAACTACAACATTTGCTATACCATTTTTTTCTTTTTTTGTGGCTAAATATATATATATTTTAGGCGTGCAATGGTGCACAGAGGTCACGGTTCAGTATGTACCTCGGTTTTGGGGTCACGGTTCGGTACGGTTCATGATGCATCAAAGTTAAGCAAAAAAAAGTTCAAAAGAATGAGGCTTGGTTTGTTTTCGTTTATTTTAAATAAACAGTTTGTACTAACCAGTAAACACACACTCTTGCTTATATTTTCACATATGTGTAAGTGTTACGCCAGTAAGTAGCACTATTGCACCACACTACGACCCAGGTTTATGATTTACTTGCGCTTTTTGGTCCCTCTGTGATTCCGTATTACTTCAATCATGTCTTCTCTGTCGTACCGTGTATTCTCCGATAGACATCATGTACTGAACCGTGACGGTTCGGTACGAATACATGTACCGTTACAGCCCTAATTTAGAATTTTAGAGCTAAATTATCAAGAAAAATGTAATTTACTTGGAAGCGGAAGATTTGAAAGTAGCCAATTCGAGAACGTTATTTGGAGAGAGGGAGAGTGCAGTCACACACAAACACATGGCACTTGTGTGTTGTTCCCCAATTTTCAAAAGTTATCTCAGTTTATTTAGTATTAGTAAGCTGTGCCCTGTCAAAACATGTGGGTAGAGGAAGTTATTTCAACATTTCTTTTGTGTATGAGTCTTTTTTTGGCTGCTAATGCCAACACGCGATACTAATGCTAACGGTTTTTAAAAATTTCCCCCCTGGGATGAATAAAGTTTTCAGATTCTGATCATTTATTTCTCCTTGCTGCTCCCGTTTGAAGCGCCTGTGGCGCTCCAGACCAGAATCTCCCGTGTGGATCTCGCCTCAGTGTTTTAGCCCTGCATTTTTATTACTGTAAATTAAATCGAAAGACGTGAATATAGGTTTACATTTATGTTTTCTTTAAGGGTAATTCCTTAAACTTAGTTTTAAATGAAATTAAACTGTTCTGGGATATTTGGGGCATATTTAGGATTTGCACTATAAAAATAGGCATATATAGGCACTTTATAGGCACATATAGGCACTAAAAAAAACCAAAACATAATGGGGAATACTGTATTCACAATATGAGCACATAGAAGAAAATAATTGTGGGAGTTTGTAGACATGGTGGGAGTAGTCTGTGTTTACTTTGCGGGACCTACAAAAAAAAGTAGTAAAATCATAAGACAATAGAAATATAAGAAAACACTTAGAATGGGTCAGATGGTTGTTGCATATAAAAAAAAAAGTTAAGAGGCAGTTTTTCTGCAGCCACTGGCACAACTTTGTTTGAAACACATTCTGGGAAACTTGACTAACCAAATCAAAAATGTAATCGGACGCATCCTTGACATGTGGACACTTTGAGGATGTCTGATCTGCACTCAGCTACAAGTCCATAAGAACGCAAATACAGAGAAACGCACATATTCCACTCAATTTACTCTAGTTTGACTGCTAGTGGTGTCTGTCGTTTGCTTTTGCACCGCAGGTGTGAATTTGCATTGTGGTGCTACAAGATGTGTTAATGAGAGACTTCCTACAGCATCAGAAACTACAAACAGATGCTGAAACAACGTTCATCATCAGATTGACACTGTTTAAACTCTTGAGATCAGATGTACATGTGAGAGAAAGCAGCACAGGATATGCTGTGATGCAGCCTCAATTTGAGTGCACAGTTATGTTTCACAAACTCCATTTTCTTAAATAAAGGGCAAATAGACCCCTGAAGAATGTTCTGGTGGGAAAGCATTTATCCACACTACTACCATATTGAGTTTTGTCTTGAGGTTGCTGATGAAAATTATTTCACTGAACTCTGCATCTCCCGAATGTACAGTTAGTGGGTGTGTATAATGTAATTAAATCAAGAACTAAATTAGGCATAAGTGCATATGCCTGTGTACCTATGTATATGGCCCTCTATGTGCAAGTGAGTGATACTATGGCAGTGGTGAGAACCCCCTCAAACAGAACTTCTGTGAATGGAAAAACAAAAGTAGCTCAATGCTTTTTAAGGATGAACACCTCCCTGTCATGCTAAGCTCCCTTTGACTCTAGACGTTGAGAATGACAAGACACTGATAAAATGCAATTTACACAGGGATTCTAACTGATCCGTCAATTTAGTAACTAAAGAGTTCGGCCTACATTAGGCATTTGCAGAGCAAAAAGACAAGAAAAATACTTCACTTTTACTTGCAACCATTACAATGAGCAATGCCAAGGTTAACAACATATTTCCTTTTTCCTTCTCTCTGCTAGTAACTGAATGGGCTCTCATGTGAAGAGTGAGAAGTTGAAGAAGAAGTGGAGAGTGGCCATGCATGCTCGACCTCAACTCCAGTCAAGCACCAGCCATTAACCTCAGCCAATCACACTGACCTTGCTGTCCGGCTGTGGAAGAGGATAATTGGCCAGTTAAGAGCGAGAGAGAGAGAGAGAGAGAGAGAGAGAGAAAGAGAGAAAGACAGAAAGAGAGAAAGAGAGAAAGAGAGAGAGGAGCCAAGGCACTTTTGGGATACTGGCTAGGCAGGCATACCACACATCCTGAAAGGAATATTCTGCATAGTCGTTAATATTGCCATGTGCATTTTTCCTGTGCTTTGGCTTCTAATGAGGTGGTAAAGCAGAGTGTCAGATGGAAAAGCATTCTATTCTATTCTATTGAACAAACAGAGCAATCACAAAGCGGATTCCAGCTGAAAATCAACTGAACTAAGGCCACATATATGCCATTTTTACTATTTGAGGAATCACATTCAAAGAGAGAGACATTGTACAATTAGCAACCTACCAGTTCTGTCTTCAAGCTGTGCACTGACAAACAGTATAATTAATCACATACTGTGCTCAAAATCACTTTCACAAATCCATAATAATATATATGCTTAAATTAATGTATTTAAAATGTTTTCAATTCATTATAAATCATAAAACAATTACAATTAAGTAAATAAACACTTTGGTTGCTAGTCCGTTTTGAGGGATGAGAATTGTAAATATCAACTATTCAGTTAATTAAGACTACACAAATCACTTGATTACAAATCACTCACTAAACCTTTTGTCCACTTTTACATACAAATGGCTTCAAGAGAAAAGAAACTGTATAATCTGTTTAGTCTTAACAGAGAAATGCATTTTAAGACAAAATAGTCTTTACCCAGGACCAAGTGGAGCTGTACTACAATCAAGTTTCCTTTTATGAAACATAATGACCATATTTCACCATTTCAAAACCTTGCAGCCTTTGAAAATGCTAGCCAAAACATAAACTGATTCATAAACTCATAAATCATAAACTCTATTCGCACACACCATTAAACTGAACGTCTTATATTGCACATAGACATACAGCACATACCCACTATCCAACTCTTCTGCCTGAAACAAACAACCTACACCCTAACTGCCACTGTAAATACCCCTGTATTTATTAGATACTGCACATTCTCTCTCATGTCATTTTTTGCACAATGATGTATTACTGTCTACTTCGATATTTGCATTTCTGCACACTTAATGCCTCAGTAGCATACAGGAGGTCATAATACCGTATTCATTTAAACTTGTACTGCATCTGCATTGTTGACTAATGTTTATCCTGCTATCTCTAGTTGTCTGCACTTATGCAGTCTTGTGGTGTTTTTGTTCTTGGAGGAATGTTGGTTCTGGAGGAATGTAGTTTCATTCCACTGGGTACTGTGTATATAGCTGAAATGACCATTCTTTATACCATGCAAACATTAAACGATCATCATGCTGAAAAATACTAAAGTGTTCCTATAGAGCAAGATAACAAGTAATGTAGATAAAATATTATTAGAAGTAATTTGATTCATAATGTACTCACTGGTGTATAACTATTAATTTTATTCATCCAGGTGAGAGGATGAGAATACAAAAATGTGGAGAGAAGAAAATGATAGCGAGAGAGAGAGAGATTAAAGACACTGGACTATATGCCAATTTCTGTCAGCTATGGGAGCCCATGGGACAGCAGGTGTTGATTGGTGAATTTCTGGGCCACTGCTGCATGGGTACCTGTTGTCACGCCATTGGACTGAAGCGTGAAGCTCATCCCAGTGGGGAAAGAAAGGAGGTGTGAGGTGATTACAACCAGTAATGTTGGCTCAAGAGAAACGTATGTGTGTGTGTGTCTTTACACACACTTGCACTAATTAAACCCTGTACTGGTGGGTAGGAGGCCCTGGGGGAGGACTGGGGGGTGAGCGTAAGGACAGGTTAATTGAACCTCCAGGGGGACGTTCACTCTAGGGAGTGTCCTTTGCATTTCACCTCACCAGCATCCATCTGAAAGCCAGACGCAAAGAAATGGAATTATGAGCATGACATCACTGCCAGTGTGGATTCCCACAAAGACCCGACAGACTGGGCTGACATTAACACAGATTTACAACGTTGCTAAATCAAATGTCTGCCATGTGGTGAGCTGAACACATAACATTAACTCTCCTAACAGCCCAGTAACTATTGATCTGATCCAGGGTGCAAAGGAAAGGGCTTGTCAGAATAGACTGAGAATGGAAAAGGTCAACAGGTTGCACCACACTGATAGCACCACTGAAGGGACCTGGAGAGCGCTGATGTACTACATCCTAGAAGAGAGGATGATCAAAGAAACATGTGTCATGACTAAGCAATCTTCACTCAGGAAGTGGCACTATACCTACACCAAAATCCAGTTTCCACAAAATCATACTTTCTCATGTTAAAACTTTGTGTCTTGAACATGCCATCTGCCCTTTATACTGTGAATTCTTCATGGTCTGCTGACCAAGAGAAAGTGAAAGGGTTCCAAATATAAATCATAACATTTAAACCATCTGTCTAATACTGTGTAGCTCTCCCTTGTGCTACAAAATAATTCAGGTATTAACTCACCAAGACCTCAGAAGGTGTATTGTGGTTTCTGACACAAATATATTAGCAGCAGATCATTCAAAACCTGTAAGATGTGAGGTGGAGAGTCTTTCGAACTAGTTTGTCCAGTACATCCCACAGATGCTTGATTGCACCAAGATCTGGGGATGTTACAGGCCAGGTCAACACATTCAACTTTTTGCCATGTTTCTCAAAACATTCATGAACAAACAGCTCTAATATTCATTTTTATTGGAGCCATTATTAACTTATACAGCATTTTGTACTACATTAGCTCTTCTGTGGGATCAGACCAGATGGGATAGCATTCATACCCCACAAGCACACAGTGCACCCGTGACCCTGTTTGCTGGTTCACTGTATGTCCTTCCTTGGACCACTTTTAGTAGGTGCTAGCCACTGCATAGTGGGAACACTACACAAGACCTGACATGTTCTGAAGAAGCTGTCTAGTCATTATTTTGGTCTTGTTAAAGTGCGCAGATCAACCTCAAGAACTCATCACTGTGCATCTCATAATTCCAACAGATATTATATTTGAACCCCCCCTCCCCCCCAATCATCTACATCCTTACTATTTAAGATATAGAGATATGCTTTGTTTCATATGCAGGAAATGACAACAGGGCATGTAAAGAAAAAATTAAAAACTATCTTTGATGTGAGAACAGACCTAGAAAGAAAAATTCATAGGACGTCTGTTCCATCAATTTACTCTGGGGCCAAACTTGAGTTTAGTTACACAAGATTTGTTTACAATAAGGGCACTGTTTCCTGTAGATTCAAATGAGCTAGGAAACACCCTCACTGCTCTTTTACAATGGATCTGTAATGACAAGAGCAAAGCAGGGCCTTAGATGTGGGATACAATGGGAAAACAATTAAGCAAACAATCTGTGGTAACCAACGCATTAAAAGGAAGTTGTAAAAAGATGGATACATCAATGGTGGATACATCTTAAGTCAGGGGTGGGCAGTGCAGATCTCTGAAGAGCTCTTTTATATCAGACACTGGGCTCCTCAGGATGAAAAGCACCACCATTCACAACACTCTCTTCATTAAAACAATGGGATTAATTCATAGGCCACTGAATGCACTGAGAATTGAATAATGAGCTTAATATGCATGTTAAATATTTTGTTGAAGCTGGAAAAAAAAAGTCCTCAACTTCAGTCCAGCCATTAAAAAGTCCTTAAGTTCAGTCCAGCCATTTTTCAATGCCTAAAGAAATTATAATTTCATTTTTTTTTTAAAAACATGCTAATAAACAGCAGAGTTTTACCATTTAAAAAACATTAATAACAAAGAAGATAAATGTTACAAGTAAAACAACCATGACATTTTCTGGATTACGCATAGCTAAGTATTCAAATTTGCGACATTGATCATGCTAAGGCCTTGAACAGATCATGGTCAGAAAAGGTCAGATGGTTTTCCAAGTCTCATCCCTTCCATTAAAGGGCTCAGGTTGATATTAGTGTTGGGGGTGGTGGAGGGGGTCTAATCAAACTTTTGCATCGCACTGTAGCAAAGTGTAACCCTCTTTAGCAAAGTACAGACTCACACACATGCCCTCAGTAAGAGATTGGTGCTGAAACTTACATAGTACAGGAGAGCATTTAGGGGCAGAGCCTGTATCAGTGATATAAAAATATGAGCACAGCCTCCAAAGTAAGCAAAGCAGGCCCAAGACGCAAAGCCAAGATAGATGAAAATCCACTAATCCTCCAGCTTGTGGATGAAAAGACTTGGCTTAGTGTCAAAACAGAGAGGGCCAGTCCTACCTGAAAAGATTAGAAGTAAGGAAAAAGCGAGAATACATTACATGCAAGAAAGGGGAAAAAAGGAAGCCAGAAAATGGACTTTTGGTTTGGCAACAGCTTTTCTTCCTCTTCATCTTCTTTTCTTTCTTAATCCTCGCCTCGAGGCGTTCTGTGCAGTCAAGCGTACTATTACGCGGCAACAATTAGCCAGGCTGTGGATGCTGGCACCTGGTCCGAGGCATTCAGGGGCTTTCAGCAGCAGCTGACTGTACAGCCCCCCCCACCAGGTGGTCCTCCTTCAATGACATTAGCTAGTCATTCCAGTCACTCCAGGGTTAATCAAGAGCCCGTCCAAGCCCAGTCCGCCTGCGTGGAGCCCATTCAGCTAGCCACAGACACCGGGTCCTCGAATGGGCTGACTAGACAATGAACTTTTCCAACTGCACATAAAGAGACCTAAAAAGACAGCTCATAATTTGAGAATGTTGCTTGGCTTGTCTGAAGAGTACAGCCAACCTGATGGAACAAAGACTAAATTCAATACAACTCTTCAAAAGCAACCATTGGGAAACCTATAAAGCTTCCCCCTGACTCCTTCATCCAAAGACTGACAACTCTGTGCAGTATAATGACATCAGTATTATAGTAATATTCAGCAGTTTTAGGGAAGTCTTGGCTGGGTTGGGATGCTGATTGATTTCTTAGATCTGTTTGTCAGCATTGTTTTGAATTCAGTTAACAGAGTCATTCACAAACAGATAAAGTGGATGCAGGATATGGAAAGGCAAATAAAGTAAAGGGAAGAGAAAAGGGGGATGCAGCTTTGGACTTTGCGCTGAAGATTCGCACAAAGCCTATGGTGTCCACCACTTGGAGCTCTGTGCACAGAGCATGAATAACATGATCTGAATAACAATAGCTATAGATTTGTACAGGCTCTCAATACTAATTAGGCGCTATATGCACTGTTTGTAGCAAAGGCGTGTGCATTGAAATGAGATGCTAAGTGCTTTTATTTCGGCGATAAATTGGCCGTCTGGTAAGCCAAAGAGGGGAATAAATGGAAGCCTTCATTACTAGTAGAAATGTAGCTCCAGAAAAGTTGCTACGATTTTAAAAAAAAAAAACACAAAAGGTTGAAATGTGGAACAAAAGGAATGATTTGTAAAGAAACAATAAAGACCATGCAGTTCATCATTTAAACAGACATAACTGTGTTGTCTCCATAAAGACTATGGTATTCATTTGAGACCATCACCAGAATAACACATCACCAGAAAGTAATCATTAAGAAAAACTGTGAGGCTCTGCAGTCCAGTCCTTATCGCTGCCCTTATGCAACAGAACTGCAGTCTTCTACTTCAGATTGTAAAGAAACTCCATTTCCACATCAAAGGCTATCTCTGGTGTGGAGGAGGGCTGGACAAAAGCCTGATGCACACTTTTATGTTGTGTTGCTGTTTTCTGTTTCTGTTGTTGTTTTGTTTATCCTTCAATGCGGAGGACTCTATTTTGTGCAAAGATGCAAATGGCGAACACAAGGACATCCTTTAGCTTGGTACAATCACAGCCAGCTTGTGGAGGAGCCGTCGCTGCCTTTGAACCCTTTAAAGTGCCATTAATGCAGAACTTATAAATAATCAAGTAATTCCTCTTTTAAGATGGTCAACAATAGGCCACAGGAAACTGAAAGGGGCCATAGTCTTTAAACAAACAATCCAGCTGACCTGAGGTTGCAATTAAAAAATCTGCTGAGCACTATTTAGGTCGAACTGATAGAGGGGATGGTAAAGTTAAAAGGTTACCAAATTAGATAAAAGGCACACATTCTCTCAAACAGCATCTGTACAGTGCTCTAAGATCATGAAATCAGAAGACAGAAAATGTTTTATGGTGATTTCATTCAGCAAAAAAAATGGTTAAATAGTTTAGAATTTAAAATTGAGCTAAAAATAGATTAGTTACGCAAGATTTGCTCTGAATTCACTTGGAAGACTATAAGAGTATAATCATCTCATGACTCTGAGACTACTGATTCTTGTCGCACACTGAAAGCAACCTCCTGCTCCTCTAATTAATACTGTTGGACACTGCTGATATTTGCAATGTTCACAGCATAGTTAAAATAGAAAAAACAAACCACCAAAAAGCATTACTTGGGTAACACCCGCCCTACAAAAACATTTTCTAAAAAATGTGATTAAACAGAAAAAAAGGGGGCGGGGGCATAATACTGCGGGGTTACATAGCGGTTGACATTTTTGTGACATTTCAGGCTAGAATTGGATATGTGTAGGATATGAGAGGATAAGCAAAGAGAGCCGTGTTCTATTCAGGCCCAGCCTGGTTGGGCAGAGCACAGACGCCTGGCTGGGACAGGGGAGATTGAATGGTAATCAGTGCAGTACTGATAATGAATGATTGAAGGCTCTTTCTCACCAATGGTGAATTTCAATATCACAAGAGCCCTAGAGGCAGGATTCTTATCAGCACAGGCCTCAGACAAAGAAATCCACAGAATGGGAAATGGGCTTAAACACAGGCCGGCCGTGAATGACCGAGCCGATTAGCAGGAGGAGAAATCAGAGATGCAATAGAGAAAGCACACATGCACATGCAAACCCAGAGAGAGCAGAGGTTTCTAAAGAAGCTTTTGGGAGCAAGCATCATGTAGAGAATTCCTCTGGTGCTTCAGGCTGTTTCATACTGATGAGCAAGAAACAAAATACAACAAACAAAACAAAAGAGTGCCACGGTCCGACACTCACATGCACATGCTCCTCAACTGCATTCATGCGCATGGACACACACAAACATCCTCTCACACATTCAAATGCTCCTACACTACAATGCTGAAGCTTGCCAAATCTGCTCATTATCACTCCCCTTTAAGCAGCAACAGACTAAGAGATAGAGAAAAAAAACCCATACAAAGCTAATAAATGAGAACACCTCTATTGTATTCACTGGAGAAAGACAGCAAGCGCAACATCCATTTGGATAACCTGAGAGGACTAACGGCTGTCTCCGAGTGTTAGCAGTCTGGTGAGGGAGGAGAAAGAAAGTTCATTAATTAAACAAGGCTTGGGCAGACAGATGGAATGGCTAGCTGGATGCTAATTACTCTGAGAAGACAAGGAGGTTTAACACTCCTCCATGTCTGCCCTGCCATCAATCACAATTAGCATGCCTCCAAAACGTTCACCTAGCGCACTGAGGCAAAACAAGAGTGCGAGAGAGAGCGATGGACATTGAGGAAGTGTGTGTGAGAGAGAGAGATGTATTTGATGTTGGACGGTGAGAGATGAGAGGACAGAGAAAATGTATGTTCTTTTGACAAAAGCCAAGAGAGCACCATGTTCTTTATCATATAATTAGAAACTAGTTACAAGTTTTCTGTTTGCATTCGTAAATGTCTCTTCTACCAATTATTTGCAGATTCATTATATTTTAAAGGGCTGACAATAAACATCAGCTTGGAAAATAAACTAAAAACTTGTGGAAAAATGGTGGAAACCAAGGTTTGTGAAGTGTCTGTGAAGGTTCCTAATACCAAAGAGACTACCAGGAGTGTTGAAAATCTAAAATTTCAATCAAAGTCTAAATATGCAAATAAAATCATTTTTTCTAGATATAATATCACTCCACTTCACTGCCTTGTAAGTCTCATTCATATAAGATTACATACGTACAGCTGCAGTCTTATAGACTCAAATGTGGGCCAAGTGTGAATTAACAGGCACATCCTTCATGCTTAAGAAGTGATTAAGTAATGTTTTCTCCGCTCTGCTCCGTGTTACTCCTGAGGGAGCAGTAATAATGGAGTGAGCTCAGGGTAACTCTACACCTCACCATGTCTACACAATCCCCCCCATACTGGGGGATCCCAACCAGATCTGGCAACGACTCACCCATTCACAACACCACCAGAACACAGACAGCTGTCAGGCATGAATGCCTAACGGAGTTCAATGTTTTTGAGGGAGGAGCCAGTGGACTGAGTAGGGTTCAAGTTTAAAGACGCAGTACAGTTAAGAAACACTGCTATGTCCTGAAATATATCACTGTAAATGCAGTACACTGATACTGGACAACATGACAATGTTTATTGTTGCTGTACAATCACAATATGTTTTTTGAGTATGTCACAGTTGGACTGTATTGACTGTATTTTTATGTGGAACTGCAGCATTTTGTCAGTTCAAACAAATAAGATGACAATACCACACTGTCAAAATTGTGTATAGTATCATAGTACATTTTCTAACCATGTCACTCACCTATAAAATATACATCATAATCTGTAAATATTTCCAAGATTAAAACTGAAGCTTGATAAAGGTTCAAGTGTGGTTAATGACCATCATAAATTACTGGACAAATCATATAAAATTTTGTATTAGAAGATTTGGCAAATACACTTCATAGGGGAGGGATATGGGAAAACCAGGAAAGTGTAGAATCACGAGTATTTAAGGGTAAAAAAACAAAACAAAAACAAAGCACAAACACACACACGCGCACACACTCATACCTCTATTGTATCTGCCACCTGTTTTTCGCCAGCTATTTCTCAGCTGTCACTGCGTTGTTTACAAACTCATTCTCTACCTGTGTTTAAGCTTGGTGTTACCCACAAGAAGGAGCTGCCCCAGGGGGATTGAGTGTGTGTGTGTGCTGCCTTTGTTCCAGGCATCATGAGCTGAAGGCGGGGTAGACCGAGGGGGAAGGACAGGGAAAAAGAGAAAGAGAGAGAGAGAAAGAGAGTGAGCGAGAGAACAGTAATGCAATGAGTCATTTAGCATTAGAGGAGGAGAGAGAGAGAGCGAGAAAGCGAGATAGAGAGAGAAAAGAGGGAGGGGAGAATACTTGTGCATTTTATATGAAGCAGCAGCTATATGCCATATGCCATATGGGTCTGACTTGACTCTCCAGACAGGACTGGGCCTGACAGGCCCCTGTTCCTGAGAGTATGCCAGCATGTCTATGAATGTGTGTGTATTTGAAAAAATAATACATATAATAATGGATAACATTGTATCTGTTGGAACAGAATCTTGTATCTCCAAAAAGGTAACTTCACTGGGCTTAAGTTTAAATTTCAATTTATATGGTTCATTCATGATTACCTGTCCTCATGATGTGAAAGGCAGCTGCATTTTCAAATGTGTATATTTTGGAGATGCAATGTTGCAAAGTTTCGATATAACAGTGACAACAAACATACCCTCACTTTGTGGTATAGTGGGGGGACAGGGGGCAACATTAGTACAGTACAGTTAGTGTGCATACATACTGTACAAAATTGTGATAAAGAGTAGGATATATGGAGTAAAAAGGAATAAATGGAGAACTGATGGGAGCTGGGAAAGGGAGATCGGAACACATCTGATATTGCATGGAGCCCCTGGGAACAGCTGGTGAGTTGGGAGGAGCAGAGCAGCAGGCAGAAGGGGGAGAGGTGAGGGGGGAAAGGGGAGAGAAGCCAGTGTGCTGGAGTGAAAATGGGATTAGAGTCTGCACACTATGATTGGGTGGGGATACTGGACCCTGTCCTCACAGAGGCATGCATTAGATTTCATACTGACTGCAGGCCTTCTAAACAAGTGCTATAGACTAAGCGCTGCACATGGCAGAGTAGATTTCACACATTATAGAGGGAAAATTAATACTTAAATAATTATTCAACTCCATTTAACATCCAGAACCTGTATATTGGGGACTTTCATAATACCGTTAAGCCTATAACAGGAAACATACACTCCACAGAATATATAAATGCAATAATGCTTCAAAAAGCTGAAAAACTATACTGAAGCTACACAAAAGAAATGTTCATGCAAAATTTTTACTTTATGCGAAAATTATGTGCACAAGTAAATTCAGTGAATTACTTCTTTCAGCACATCGGATTTAAGCAAAGGTACTTATTTTTTATTTATATATATATTTATTTATTTATTTATTCATTCAAGGAGTCTATTTTCATGCTAATACAGAGGAAAACAAAACAAAGTGTCCTAGAGACTACACTACACTTCCACACTCCACCTCTGTAAAAAGAAGCAGAGGCTTAACATGAAGCTGAAGAAAATGGTGTAATAAATAGTGAGAAAAAAAGGCAAAAGTAAGCAGAAAAGGTGCTACCATTTGGCAACACTCCTCCCTACCCTCCTCCTCCTCCTTCTGATGAGGGCTAAAAGCTGGGCTCGCATGACTGGCAGCGGGCAGGAACAGATTATGGCTATTGATTGGTGCCTGGAGATGGATCTGACTGAAGAAGAGAGGAAAAGAGAGGGCAGAGTAGGGAGGGAGTGGGGAAGAGGGGGTAGAGGAGAGGAAGCATGCTAACTCCATCGATTCCGGTCAGTAGGGGAGGCAGTGAGGCAGACTGAAGGTCAGTGAATCTCTGTCTTACCTCTTAAATCCCACCCTCCCTACCCCAGGGCTTGTCATCAGAAATGAGCAGAGCCACCACTAACCTACCACTGTCAAAACTACCCCCGCACTGTCTTCTACCAAGTAACAAAAGCAATAAAGAGGTGAGACTGTCCTCAGAGAAATCCAGCACAGCACAGGAGCCTAAACCTCCAAACAAACAAGCAAACAAATTTAGCTCTGAGAGAGAAAAAAAACCCTTTACAGATCACTACCCTTTGAGGAGATTCTATACGCAAGGTACTGTACAAAACGCTCTTAAGCACTCACTAAAATTATATTTAAAGCCATTTATTTGGGCATTTTGGTCAAATATAAAATCATTAGTGTAAACAAATTAAACAAATTAGTGAAGATGCATTTGCTTGACCACTAACAAACTAGTATGAAGTATCTAGACAAATCATTCCCCGACTAAATAATCATTCCTTGACTAAATAAATTTAAATCAGGTTTGCAGTTGATGGAATTCAACGAACTGCAACTGTTTGAGTGCACGGAGAAGTCAGGAAGCAAATGTATGTACTACAAGCAATAATATTTCATTGTATTAATAATCATTTGTTCTAGTATTAGTGTTTTTTGGTTTTCCTGTCAAAAAAAAATCCAATTTCTTTAAAACAAAATGAGAAGTTACGAAAAGAACAATAAAAAGAAAGTTTGCTTTGCAACCTGTTAATACACATTATACACACATCATATAAAGAATAAAATTACATTTAGGAGTTTCAAATCTTTCTCTCAAGGGGTCTGCAGGATGAATTTTAAGCTTCCCAGCCTTGTCATCCAGCATGAATCATGCCAGACTTCAAACTCACAGCAGCTGTTTTTTTCAATAGAGTTGAATCAATAATAGATGACACATTATGTGTGATTTGAAAGGGCTGTGCAATACAGTGTCAGCAGGAGAGAAGCCTCTCTGTCCAAAGGGCTCCCGCAAGGCCCTCTGGAATAACATTGCTCCTTCAACCACAGCAACCTGAGAACAGCAGCACTGCAAAAGGTGGGGCGAAGAGATACACACGCAGACATGAGCAACACTCACCTGCTTAAACACACAGACGCTGGGTTGTGAGTGTGGGGCAGTGTGGGGTGAGAAGAAGGAACCGCGGTGCACCTGGCTAAGCACTGGTGGCCATTTCTACATAGCCCATCCAATTAGCGCTGAGTGATGGCGCAGCAGAGAGGGAGGGTTGCTGGAGGCCTCTCCAGTTCCACAGCGCTGCCACACAGCATCACCTGCTTTTATCAGCCAATGCCCCGAGCACCACCACTGCCTTTGAAGAAATATTCAACTAATTACCTTGGAGCACCGTCGCACAACAAGACGGCAGATTGCAGGGACCCAGGCCATTGAGAGATGGGAAAATCCAAAAGGGATTTCATCTCTGAACAAATACACACAGCTTTCAGCTACATGGGTGAGGTTATTGTTCAGAACTGGGGAGAAAAAAAAAAGAGAAAGAAAGCAAAACAAAACAAAAAAAAGAGTAGAAATACTGAGAATGTTAAAGAAGACGGAGAAGGAAAAAGTGACATTGAAAGAGAGAAAGAGAATGTGTGCGTGGGTGTGAGAGAGGTACAATACCGCAGCTGTTCCTGTAACTAACTTAACAGACAATGATGTGAGCCCATGAGTCCTCGAAAGATTAAATATTCATTAGAACAGATCAAACCTTTGTGCAAAGCTGTGAAAACTGAAGCTCTTTAGAGCTTCTCAGTCCTATTCACAAGTGATATGAGAAATAGATCTATATCATATACTGAATAAACTGAATAGGTGTTAAAAGAAAAAGAGATTGACAGACAATTCAAGAAAAGCAGGATCATCCTTAAGTTATACTTCATCTTTTCTGCTTGAGCCCACTCAATCTGGTGGGTCTTGACATTCTTGAAATAAGACAGAAAAGAGCTCTACAAATTCAAGCTGAAAGGATACAAGCTCTGGTAGAGGGTTAGTCGAGACTTCACTGCTCTGCTGGCATTAATGCACGTGGCCCGCACGAGACTGGGCAACAGCGTCCCCGTGACTATTGCTCCATCAAATAGAGGTCCAAAGAAAGGAACCTGGAAGGCAGGGGATGCAAAAAAAATAAAAATAAATAAATAAATAAAAGAGAGAGAGAGATGGAAGGTTATGTGAGGAAAAGTTAGGAACAAAAGAAATAAAAATGATGACCATGAAACAAAAAATCTTGAAAAAGTGACAGGTAATCTGATGGACAGATCAATCCACTTTCTCTCTATGATACAAACACACCCCTATCCCACAGAAAATCAATAAATCTGACAGGCCAAATGATTTGAGTCAATATGGAATGCTGCACTGTCCGCTCTCAAGGCTTCTATCATTAACCACAGGAGTTATTTGTGTTGTCAGCGATATAGACAAGGGAATTTCTCCAAATATTGCCAGCTATGATCTTTTAGATCACTGTGGTACATCATTTGATCAAACCTGAACACAAGCATCAAAGCTAACTCCACATGCCCTTGCACTTTCATTTGAATTTGACTGCAGTGGGATATTGTCTAATCTGGTACTTAACATGTTACTGTGTTGGTACATTAAATTATACAGATGCTACCATCAAACATTACTGGACACACAGGCTGCTTTTGACCTGTCTGAAGTCCAAGAAAGCATATATGTGTGTATGTGTGTGTCTCCATGCACACACGTGTGCAGTATGAGTGAATGGGGAAGATGAAAGCTAGTGTGGTCATGATGAGAGCAGCATGCCGACAGTGCAGTAATGGACTCTAGGGGAATGGAGGGGGTGTATTTATGGGCTCTTCATTTTAGAGCAAGGCATGCGGAAGAAAGAGGCTAAGAGACTATCAAAACCCAAACCAAAATCTTGCACATCTGAATACAAAAACTAAATGTCAATGTAAAAATATTCTAAATCTACAGCTAAGTGATCTTTACAGAGTAAGTAGGGACAAGCCACAGAGAGGGCCCGATGTGAACAAATCCATCCCATTTTTGGCCCTGTTCGTACCTGGCATTAACATGCATCTGATGGTTCAGACCACATTTGCAGGTGGTCTGGGCAGCATATAACTGTGTTCTTTCAGAATTGCGTATTCAAAAGTGTCCTGAGAAAGACAGAAGGACTGCTTATCCGCATGACATCCTCCTTTTCAGTGGAAGTACATGCTTAAGTGTGCGAACCAAACAGTTAAAGCGCAACATTAAGCAACAGTTTAGTATTTTTCTTCTTTTAAGTTCCACCAGATCAGGCACCTCCTGTCAGTTCAAAACTATGCAAATTAACATGCGCATCATTTTTGTTTGCAAAAACTAAATGCATTTAGACCAGAGAAGTGAGATCAAGACACACACGAAGACACGTGTTCTAATGCCAGGTGTGAACGGACATACTTAGAGCTGTACACCTATGGTTAGATGTCCCAAGATGCATGTTAATGCCAATAAATGATCATTAATAAATGATAAGCTGCACACGACTATTCCAAAATAATATTTGTATGATGACAAATATATATAAATGTAGTATATCCAGTACTGTGTAAACATTTTAAAACAGACAGTTGTAAAAGCTATTAAACTTGGCAGCACACATTTCTCAGTAAAACATGAACTTCAGAATAAATTTGAATAAAATGAATTAATAAAATGTGATTTTCGCTTAGCCATTTCCAAACCTTTGCTCATAGCACCCCAATATTCCCTGCAGTTATGATTCACTACTCTGGTTTGCCTAATAAATGCTTCATTAATTCATTTAGGTGCATGCGTACTTCCAACAAGGAGGTGTATGTGGCTTGTGTTTGTGTGTGTGTGTGTGTGTGTGTGTGTGTGTGTGTGAGCATTTGTAAACCCACAGTGTCAAACAAACCCACACTGTCTATTTGTGTTTGCCTAAGACTCTTACACATCACTGTTTAAAAAGACTCTGTAAATAAACCATATATTTTTAATAAATAAAGGTGGCGCATACCTGTGGTTTCTTCAAGATCTGAATGAAGAACATGTGGTTCTTCATGGGGTAGATGACTATGAGTACATCTCCAAAGTCTGTAGGAATAATTCCTCGTCGGTAGTCCCGCGTGTGCTCCGACCAAACTATGTGCACTTCATCATTTCCCAGATGACGAAGCTACAATCACAATATATGAATACTTTAAGTAATTACAGCAATGAGACATACTTAAAAAATGAGCTACTGATTTGAATTTACTATAAAGTGGAACAATAAAATGCAATGTCTTATAACTCTTCTAACACTTCAGTTCTCCATTCTTGTAACTACACACCTTTCTAATTAGTTTCTCAGTTGGTGAATGATTCATAGTATATAATAAACCAAAGACTTAGCAGGTTAAGTGACTGTCATGAAACTGACACACGACTTATGAGTCTTCACAGCCACACTTGAAGCTCCTCTAAGAGCACTTTCGTCTGTTTTAAAGAACAAGCTAATCATTCCATTTCCACTGAACCTTGACAACCTGAAAACACTCTAATAAGACTTAATCATGAAAATTTGTTTTGAGGAGAGCAATAATTTAGGTCTGCAAAACTTTTGCACATATATTTCAGTGCATAATGGTCCTGCATCTTGTTACAATGCTTTCAAATGTGGAGACAAATGAGTTTGAGAAATTGGATTATTATGAACCAATCATTCGATTAAATTGACTGCTTTGTCTGTCAAATTGCTAACATTTTCATTTTACATTAAACTTGGAAATACATTTCAAGGAAATCTGTTATTTTTTTCCAGGTTTGTGTATTGCAGCAGGACATAAAAATAACAAAAGCAAAGCTCTCTCTCATTATAGTGAAAAAAAAAATGTATTTGAGACGTATAAACAAATAACTGCATAGTGGTTCATATATGAAATATGATTAAAATTTGCATTCAGATGTTTGGCCTTTAATTTTCTTCTCACTAAAGAATATCTAGTATGCCCAGAGACTGGTATTTGTGTACAGAACTAATAAGAGACAGGTGTTCAAATCTGCCATATTTTAGTGGCGGCACTGCTTGAAGGAAACAAAGTAGGAATATTTAATCGGAATGAAAGATAGAAAAATTTTAATTGTTTTATGAAAATGGTTCTACTTCAACTGGAAATAACAACTTGAATCAGGTAAAGTAGGATCCCTCGATGGGCTGTCAAACATCTGCCAATGTACTGACGCCTAATGAGCCATTAACAAAACATGCCCTCTCTACCAAAAAATGCAATTACCACATTTCCCCATAAGCCCTTAATTATGATAATGGGCTTAAATTAAACAAATCCACAACAAGCTGATTGGGCCAATGCATGCTGATCCATTTCAGAGACGGCAGAAGAATCAATGGCATGTAAATAGGTCAGGGGAAAAAGAGGAAATAGATAACATGCTGTACACATGTTACAGATGCCAATCGAACTGAAATGCACCAGGTGTTAAAGACAACATTGTGATAATGCATGATTTGGATGATTGAGAGCAGAAAGCTAGTGGAGCAAGATAGGTCTGTTAATATGAATGAATGCAATAATATTAGCATCATTTAACCCTCACCTAGACTCGCTTGAAAATGTAAATCACAAAAACACATACACAGTGTACATATACACACAACAAAAGCCTGGCAAAAACAGTAGCCTCCATCTAGCCCCCCAACTGGATATGTGCATGAAAGACACAGAGCAAGTATGTATGTGCGTGTGTGTGTCTCTGCATGTCAGGCTGACCGGCTGCCTCCTGACACTGAGGCCTTGAATGGCTGAGCCCTTCAAATAACTGCATTACTAGCACAGCCAGCTGCTCTGTCCCCCAGACTCAATTGAATTCAGGAATTCTTCTTTTTTTCTCTTTCTATTTCCCTTCCTTTTACCCCTCCTCCCACACAGAAAGTTGCATTTGTAAATTAGAGGGGTAACTTCCTGCCTGGCTATGACTGATAAAGCAGCCCTTTCACCCCTCCTTATACAGACACACTGCACGCTCGCCCCCGGAGAAGGAGCAAAGCAATTACAGGGGACCCAGCCCAAATGAATCGAACACTGCTCGTGGCACAAACCGTTCCACCACGAGCTCACACACACGCACCTCCACACTGCTGGGCCACGCCTTCGGCACATTCGCCAGGCAGAGGAAAAAATCGAACATGGCTGAGATGGACTAATGTGAGTGCTAACGGTGAGTGGGTTCAGTGAGATCCTGATGAATTTCCTCTCTGCGGGCGACCACATGATCAGATTGGGCCGTGTTCGCAAAGCAGGAGCTCAGCAGCTCATTTTGCCAGTGTTAACGGGCTAACGCCTGTCGATCGCTACCCTGCCGGCATGGGCGGAATTCGATAGCGGGGCCCCGCTGGCATCCGGCAGGCCCTTGGACCTGGCAGAGTGAGTTAATGGGCTGATCGGGGCCCAGGTCACAGCACACGCAGGAGTCAAGAGAGTCAGAACCATTACTAAGGCAGGACATGCCTACTGCTCTCTTCAGCTCTACAGTGCTCCTGCTAGTAGCAGCCAAACAGAGCCCTGTAATCAACAGCACAGTCACACAGTCACGCCTCACACATGCTTTGTCATACTGATCCACTATCAGATGAGCATACCAGCCAAAGACAAATATCCTAAACCGGTAGGCTCTAAAATTGTATGAAAATGTAAGTACATTGCCAAAATGATCAGTATGAGAAGAAAAACTGTTCTAAAGTATGATATTGTACCAAATATTAATATTAAGGATAATTTATGTACTCAGTATGAAATATTCACATGTGAATGGTATGCCAGGACAGAGGGTAAGCCACTGCAATAGATTAGGCCAAACCTAATGTACAGTACATTACCTTTCATTAACAATAATATTTGGAAAATGTAATAATGTACCTTTTTAGTAATAGAGTCATCAGAGTCAGAGGGCATACGAGTGGACACATGAAAGATGACCTCCACGGTTGAGGTAGCGTAGTAGGGTGCTGTGTTTCCCGTGCTGCCATTTCTCTGCAAACCACCCATGAACCCACAGTGAGAAGCCAAATCCACCTGTGAGAGAGAGAGAAAAAAAAAGAAAAAAAGAGAAAACAGTGCTATTAGACTAATACAAGACTAAGATCAAGTCACAGCAGGGTGCGTCTGACTGTGAGAGTGTGGTGGCTTTGTACCTCCCATCCAAGCCCAGAGACAAAGTCCTCATAAGACTGACTGCCTTCAGTATTAGACAGTATGGAGCATTTATCCTCTTGGCCCTCACCAATATAGAACACTGCAATCTTGTGGGTCTCCCGACTGAAACACATGAGCAAAGATATGAAAATAGTTTTTATACCTGTAAGCACTTTCATATGTCAGTTTCAAATATTTATTCAAACATATAAACTGAAATAATTTAGAGGAAAAGACATAAAAATCTACAGAAAATCAAGCTGGTGTATTCTAATCAAAAAAGCAGTACAAACTGGGGGACAGTATTATATAATATGCAGAAATGACATTGCTTAATGTAAAGTAAAATGGAAATATAGTTTCTAGTCTGCTGTATTGGTGTAATCCTCTGTCTCCATGCTTTGATGAAAGTCTGCGAGCAATGTTGCTACGGAAGCACCATGCCCTTGCACTGTGATGTTTGGCATGCTCAGACAGCGGTTGCTATGAGCAGGGCAGGTATGTACACAGGGGGAAAATGTGGGCCGATCCTGGGGGTATTCTTTAATAAGCCCCTGTAATTAGCCACTCTGAGTGCCTATTGATTACTGCGGGCTGAGGAGTGCCGAGCTGTGTTCTGCCAGAGATGGGAAGGATTAGGCTAGTGGGGGGTTGAAAGAGAGGAGTAGCTGAGAGTGGTCTTAAAACATGTCTCACTAATAGCACTCTTAAAGGATTTAGCCTGCATTCTGTAGTCGCACTGGGCATTGCATTAGGTGATTTTGTTCCATAAATGCACGCTATAATTATGGTTTTGAGTGATCAGCATGGTGCAATATTATACAACAAAAGTTGATGCAGTACAAGATATTTCACCTAGTTTACCAGATTAACACTGTAGTTCCATTTCACTGTTTCAGTATCCCTATACAGTCTTCCATTTTTCCATGCAGTTGTTCATGAATACATGGTTAGTCTGATTTTGTAGTGAGGACATAAGAGATAAAAGCCCACATGCTATTAGATATCCACTGCCGCACTTAAAATAAAGCAAGAAGGCATCTGAAACTTACCACTGCCTTGAATCCAAATTCTTAAGTTCTCGCAAAAGCTTTGAATTCTTCTTCAAGAGATGAAAGCTTTTTCTGCAGAGCAATTAACAAATGACAGTCAAGACACTACCATCATTTGAAAGACATTGAACTGTTTTATATATTGCATTAACACAACACTCGCACAGAAAAGTGTTCAAATGCTTTTAAAAAGTAGAATAAAATGCAAATAAGTATGAGTTTACACTAAGCATGAGACAAAAAATGGTTTTGAAAAATCTTAAAATCATTAATATCTGTTGGTACATTTTTTTTCAGTACTTAATGGTAATTTACAGTAACGTCTAGAACAGTATACATTTGGTCTTATTTTTACAAGCTGAATACAAAATGTATTTTATATACAGTGGTGCTTAAAGGCTTTTGGATTTCTATATGTCTGCTCTAACGTTCCAAAACATTAAGTCATTTGCAAGTCTAAAAGATGATAAAGACAACCCAATTCAACAAATAAGATGGATTAGCTTTCGGGTTAACTCTAGGATTATCAGCTAATTTGAAGGAAAATATATCAGGTGTCAAAGAACAATATCAAAGTCTGATCTTTACAACACATGGGACTGTATCACTGCACAAATAAATAAGATTCCTGTGGAATAATTAATTATAAATACTTCCAGTCAATTATTAAAAAAAAAACCGTCAGGACATTTGTCCATGAACTGAACCTCAAATGGAAGTAGATCATGTAGCAAAGACCCTAAGCACACAATTTATTCTACTAAAGAACGGTACAGAAAACTAAAGTTTATGTTTTGGAATGGCCACGTCCTGGTCTTAACACAAAATAAATATTGCGTAAAAACCTGAAGCAATCAGTTCATGTGAGGTAACCCCACTAACATCTCAGCTGAATCAGTTGAATCAGATACAGGTTCAGAAATTTTTGCCACTCCCAACAAGGAAATATTGAACCACTTTTCTCAATAAATGAATGGGCAAGAAAAACAAATCTCTCATTTTTAAACTGGGTTCTCATTATCTACTTTTAGGATGCGATTTTGTTTAAGATCGTACTTATGCACACATACATACAATTCTTATGAAGGTCCACAAATTTCAAGCACCACTATATCTATACAAAACAAAGCTTGTTATGATAATGTACACACTAACACTGGCTTTTCTTTCACATCACATGAAAAAAAAAAAAAAAAAATTTTACTGCTGATCCATGTGCCACACCCAGAATCATATACCTGCGGTCCCACGAATTCATGCCGAGCTCATTAAGCAAAAGTCGGCAGAAGTAGAAGGGTGCTTTGGGCTCTTGATGACAGGGCTGTCCCTGGCTGGCTGCTCTGACACTTGGGTCTTGACTCCGTCTCCATTTCAATTCCTCCTCCTCCTGGTTTGCCTGTCTTTGAAGTGCCTCAATGATGGCCCCCTCTATGTCATGGTTCATCCCCATTGGTGGTGGTGCTGGTTGAGTAAGTCTTTGCTGAGGCTGTGGCAAGCACTCTGGGCTGCTGATGCCCAGGTCCTCAAGGAGTTGGTCCAATACATCACCACTATCCTCTGCCTCCACCACAGAGGAGCATCTGCTGGTGTGAGATGAGCTTTGCTTGGAGCCAGTGGTGGAATGGTCAGTGTGGTGGTGGGAAGCTTTGTCTTCACCACCGCTACAATGCAGGCTTGTCCCATCCAAAGTCTTATATAGAACCTTACCGTCCCATGAATACTTCCCAGAGATGTCCCGCACAATAACGCGGACCTCAGAGGCATGTTCTTGGAGGTTTGTGGGGGAGCTATCTGAGGGGATTTGCAGGTAAGATACAAGTGTGCTGTCATTGAAGACAAATAACTGTAGGTTGGGACTCTTGAAGACTTCTGAGGAAAGTTCAGATGACTCCACGTAGGGATTTTCGTGGTTTTCATTCACCAGGCTGTGCAGTAGGGCAGGGCCACCACTAAGTGGATGGTGACCCAAATGGTTCACAAGATGCATCATTATCATCCTAGCGGTCAGAGGAATCAACTCCATGTTCCTTCGCTTCTTCTCTGTATTAGAAAGACATAGTTAAATGAGCTTTCCAGACAAGTCAGTTAAAGTGAATTGATAAATGATTCAACTGACTTGGCCCATGCTTATTAGGTTCTCCTTCAGCCCTTAGAAACACAATACTATCTTTTAGTATTAATGGTAAATTAAGTATTGCACTTAGTTTTGGGTGTCTTCAAACCAAGAGAATACATTTATTAGCACTATTCAGTTTCCACAAAGAAAAAAAAAAGTCTCATAGCTGCTTTAATGAGCACCACACCTTTTACAGGGAGCAAATAAAAGTCAGCAGTATGTGAATGCTAAGGACAGCTCGAAAGGGGTAGTCTACAGTTGTGATTAGCACATATTAAGATGCTCACATGGTGACAGTGCCATCAATACCATCATCTCCATCAAAGTAGAAAAAGCTCTTTGGGAAAACGACTGTGCTGCATTAGGGATGCACGGATCTTTGAAGTAAACTAATCAATAATGAGACTTGGTACAGGAGTATTGCTCTTAAGTTGCTTTTTGGCAGAGGTTTGTTTTGTGTGCGCTGAGGTATAAAAGGTATATCTACAAACAAAGATTTTAGCAGTGTAAAAGGCAGTGTTTTTTCCCATCTTCTCAAAAAAAGTACAATCATAAAACACATGGGAACAGAAAAGAAGGGAACACCTGAAAGAACCACTATGATATGCTGAGTACTAAAGGGGAAAATGTCCAAAAATGTTACCTAATGGATGTGGCAAGGTCAAATAAGTAGAACAAAATTCATTTCTTAAATAATTGGCAGAAATGGGCTCTCTTAGAGTGGATTCGGGTTGGGAGGGACTAATGCACGTCTCTTTAAACGTTTTATTTCAGATAATTTGTTTAATATTTTTAGAAAGAGCTCTTAATTCACAGGGCAGGCAACATGACACTGCTATTCTGCATTTTTGGAAAGGAAAATCGTATGCATAGATTTCACTACTCAAAATAGCTAATTTGTGTTTGAAACACACACACTTGTGTTTATATCTTATATAAGATAAGAAATAACTTTATTTATCCAGAGGGAAACTCTTTTGTCAACAAGGGGAATAAAAGATAGAAATAAAACAAGAACATTATTGTAACAATATAATCACTGATATTACTGTGTGTAAAATTTAGTGTTCTATTTAGTGTGCAAATATGCATTGAAATCCCAAAAACATTAAGCTTACCCTCAGCCACAGTGAGAAGATTGCCAAAGTCACCTGAAGCATTGTGCATGGGGGGTGGATCAGAACTCTTGACTTGGCCTAATGTCAGGAAAGGATCGTAGTCTGTAGATAGATCAGCCAGGCTGAGTAGGTAGTGGCTTTGCTGTGTGTGTAGATTGGAGCCTGATACACAACAGTGAAGCACCTAAACAAATACAAAATAACCATCAACCACACTCTATAACAAATTGCTAACAATTGGCTACATGTAATTATAGCTCCTGATGATGCCAGGTCTTGTAAAACACAGAAAGAAAGAAATGTGTTTACATACAACCACTCTGCACATCGGCTTCTGTGTGGTATTAGTGATTAAGATGATTGTAGCTTATCAGAGGGACCCAACAATGCTAAACTCATACATCCAAGAGTGTAAAATCAGCCATGGCCTCCTTGGGTTGGAAAATACTAATTGCGGGCCAGTTGCAAGTATTTATTTGGTCACGTACAAGCTGGGTCAGTCAGCGCTCTACTCCAAGCCTGTTCAGCATTATGTGCATACATTTCAAGGTAGCACAGGTTATGTGAGAGGCAGTTTAAAAAGCTATGGTGCATTTGCTCACTCCATATGTTTCAGTGCTTCACCCTCCCTGGTGCATTGCGCAATCATGGATATCTAGATAACAGGTGGGAACTCGCAATAACTAAGAAGTGCAAATGTTGCCACATATGGATTAGTCTAGCTGAGACCAGTGGTAGACCACCATATGGAGGCAAGACATTATTTATCGAGTTAAGCCAGAAGATTCAATGAGAGTGTTTTTTCACCCCTTTCCCCCCCAAAATAGTAATCCATTTCTCATGCAATATGGCAGTGTATGGATTTGCTTAAACAGATGGTCATGTCTCTGTTGGCTGGACAAGATAAGACACGGTCCAGCACAGTTTATCACAGTTCCTGAACAGGGCCGTTCTGTATGATTTAATTAAGACTTTATCCTTTGGCTTGTTTTCAAACACCACTCATGCAAACAATGAGCCCACAAGCTAAACAGACTTAATCAGATCCCACCTAAATCTAGCCTGCAAAAAGTTTTTACTGCTTTACAATCTAATAACATGTTTCTCATCATACAATAGCTTCTATGGAATATAGTCGATTTTTTAATTATTAGATAAAGATTGTTTCTTTTGTAGACTCCCATAATCTCAAAGACCAAAGAAAAGCCATCATGTAAATGCTGTACCACTGATTCTTTTTAGATGGGAAAGGAAAGACCCACATTTAAAAATAAAAAAGGAAGAAAATTGAGGCAGTTCTCCATAACCCCCAAGCTGATTGCCATATGTACCCATTTCTGGGTCCAAATGCTACTTCATATCTCAAAATTAACCTATTTTACAGCTTTATTGAGCTCCAACACTTGACACAACTCACCTTTAACCACCCTGACAGGCTCTTGCTTTTAAATGGATTGCTATTAAAAGGAATGAAATACCACCTTTTCTACTGGTAAACTCTCTGTAATGTAATTACTTGAGGCAGTGGTGAAGTTACTTTAGAATTCAAATGCTTATGTTTCACATTTAATTGTGCAGCTGATGTCCTTGAGCCCACACTGCACCATCATTTTAGGGTGTATTTTAGGCACCACTTCAGGTGAAACAGAAATTTCCTTTTAGGTCGGTTGAGATGTCTGTCTGCTGGGTGACTTGTGTGTCAAAGTGTACGTGTGACTCAAATGGTTACTTTGCCACACCTAATTAAATACTGGGCAACAAAAAAAATCAGTGCAAAAAAGCAACTAAAATTTGTAATTTATATTAATCTGCTACTAACATTTACTAAATAGTAATATATTGAAATACCTTAACATTTCCCTAAATAGCCTAAAACTAAAAAAGTATTTAAACAGCATTTTAGTAGAGGCCTGGAACCAAAAACAGTATTATTGAAAGGGTAATTTAACAAGCGGAGCTGTTCATCCAAGCGTTTGTTTGGTGACCAAGCATCTCCCTTGCATAGCAAAAGTCTCATGGTGGGGGCAGGCTGAATTTATGCATAACATCTTTTGAAAGAAGATGAATTCTAATGCTGTAAGACAAAACTTAATAAAAATACATCCCACAAAAATCCTACCATACAATTTGATAAATTTATCAGCATACTGTTCTTATACTTTAAAAGGAATTCCACTTTTGCACAGGACTAGGCCAACTTGTACACAGGACTAGGCTAAACTGAGCTTTACTTGTTTTATAACCTGAACACCACATGACAGATTAAGGCATGAGCTATGCACATGCATTATGTTACGCAGTGTCCAGTACTGATAAATGGACAAATAAAAGTAAACCCACTGTGCTTATAATGACGAGCTACAAATGATTAACAGTTGTGTGAGTGAAGAGGAAAAATAACGACATTTATACTGTCCTTTTTGTCTTTGCACCAGGTGCAGTTTCTCTCATATGATGATGAGCTGAATTCTCAAGATCAGTATTCATTGGCAGGCTTATCAATTGAACAATAGGGCATTTAAATAATTTGGCCATTTTTTTCCTTTGAGCATGACATCTGCACAAAGGTCTGTAGCTGACCACATCTGCTCAACAGCAAGGGACTAATATCTCATTCAGTTGGTGCCCTGGCCTGCCCCTCATCAGTGTCTGATGACTAAATATGAGCCTTTCTCTACTGTCTGCTGAGCGGATTTGGAATACTAGGAACCTTTGTCCGGAATCAATGAGGAATATGTGCACAAAACATTGAGATTGTATTTGACGTAAAGTAATCAAATTGTGACAGATATGCTCTATAGAAATATTGACATTTCCTAGAGTGCAAGCGGTAGCTACTCACCCTGTAAATGTAGTCCAACAGTGGGGCTTTCTGAGACACAGGCTCATCCAGCACTGTCATGGTGATGGGCTCCAGTAATATGGACAGAGGAACAGCCATGCACCAGTCAAGCAAGCACAGCAGTAAGGACACCATTAACTACAGCACAAAGCAAGGAAAGGGGAGAGAAAATAGTAGGAGACAAGCTGGTTGGACAGAGTGTGATGTTTGCAATTCACAGCAAGGTTTCACTGTATATTGGATGCTAATCATTATTATGCTGCTGGGCTTTGAAATACTAACACTGCAGGTAGCTAGGATCTCCAAATCCCTCTAAACAATAACACATAGCTGGTGTGTTATGAGAACCCTGAAGTGAATCCAGATATTATTATTATTATTATTATTATTATTATTATTATTATTATTGTTTGAATGAACCAAAGCATTCACATGATCGTATTGTAAATATTCCCTCTTCCCCAGTGTACTGTAATATTTTATACAATGAAGCAATGTATGAAGTGCTTTGTCTTTGCATCCACAGGTCAAAGAGTGTCTTCAGGATGTTGCTGAGCTTACCTTTTTATCCCCCTCCACGGTAGAGTGCTCAGCACTGGGTAGAAGAAATGCAATGGTTGCTACAAAAATCTACAAAGGAAAGGAAACGGCATCCACATGAAACACAGCTCGTTCTCAGTCAATGCACCCTAGTGAAAGAGGTAAATTATGTTCAGATTTTTGGCTTCTCTAAAGGAGACCAAAATGCACATACTTCAATTATTCTTTTTGGGAGGGAGTGCTCCAGTTTCTGCAGGTGCTGCCAGTGACAGATCAGCAGCTGAAAGATGTCACAGGCTACATGAGCCACTGCCTTATTTCCAAACTGTAAAAAACAAGAATGTTTCACCAGGTGTATGAGCATGATTTTAATATTATATATCTACAAAATTATTTAGCTCACAAAAAATATGAAATGTGAATGGTTTTTAAATAAATAGATTCTGACTTTTGATATACCCACAACCCACAAGGTTAAGCTTGAATTACTTTGAATTTATGGTAGCAGAAGTTTTTTCATGTGATAAAGGAACAACAGAAAAACCTCTGTGGATTTTTGGGCTTACTATCTCCATGTCAAGTTGTACAAGAAAGTGATTTCTGGGCCATTTTTAAGAGGCTGAGGGCAGGGTATAGAAGAAGCACAAATGAGAATTCATCATTTGAGAATATGTGGCTTTGAAAAGATTCCACTATGTTTCTGCTTTTCTCATCGCTGATGAATAATGGTCCCACGGTTTCTGAGAAATCGCTTAGGTTAAATGGTAAAGACAAAGCTAAGTGACAATAAAAGAACAAACGAGAACAGACTATAGAAAACCTTACCTTTAATGTGACACCCAGCACGTTTATGGCATCTTTCACTTGATGGTGAACCTTCTCTAGCCCAAGCTCCTCACAAACCCAGACCCCCAGACTACAGATAGCAACACACCTACATACAAACACAAACACTGTTTTTGCTAAATCATCAAACAAAATGGTTTCAGATCCCAAAGATGCCTTATCAGCATTGCAACACCTATAATCATCAATGTCCCCATCCACTTAACTGGCTGTGCTACATTTTGCAACAACAACTGCAACCCATAACTGGAACCCATGAGTAGGAAATCTTTCTATCTTAAACGTGACAAATTCTTCACTCTGGAGGGCTTTTGCGTATGAGCCTTTTTAAAGATCTTGTAACTACATCTCAACTGAGCTCAAGTCAGGCCATTTCAAAACATTAATTTTATTGCTTCTGAACATTTAGGTGGACATACTACTGTGCCCTTGACAATTGTTTTACAGCACAAGCCAATCACATCTGATCACAAACTGATGATGATATATTCTCATCAGAAGTGTTACTGGTTCCATCAATGATGACAAGTCACCCTGGCATAGCAGACAAGCATCCATCCCACTATCATTAACACCATGTTTGACTTTTGGTATGACGTTCATTTTTTGTTAGCTTTACAGATGTGACCAGATCTATCTTTCAAAAGTCATTCGTTCATCAGTTCTTAAAAAAAAGAAGAAGAGATTTTTCACAAATGTGAGAGCTTTTAGGTTCCTGTTGGTTAGCAGTGGTTTTCTCCTTACAATTCCCTCTGAGAAACAATTAGCTCATTCTGATTCTGGTGATAACGTTATGTAAGGCAAATGCGGGCTGTAATTCCTTAGCTGTTCACCTGGACAGACTGACTGGCTTTATAACTGGACATATTTCAAAAATCTTTTAATGATTTCTTTTCATCAAGGCATAGTGTACAGCTTGATGTCAGAAATTATCCATTAGGCACTTAGGCTTATTTCACATTGCTGGAAAGGTTCCGTTTAAGTGATGTTTAAGTGATTGTATTTATCAAGACTGGGTGTACCTAGTCTTATCGATCTCAGTTATCTAAGTTTAGTTAATTACTTGACAAAGTAACTGGGAATTATACCGATTAATTTTTTCTTATACTGCAATACCGTTTTAAATAGCCTAAAGAATGTCCAGAAAGTGGCGGAGCTGGCAACTTTTAAGGGGGGACCTTTTTCACTGAAGTACCACTACGGGAAGGGAACAGTTTATTTGAACAAGCGCTGAAGCTTCATTCAAGAGTTGCGAAATGTCAGATATACAGCGTGTGGATTACAGGGCATAACATATTACTTTTAGGGTGTGCGCTTTTGTGCAATTTCTTATTTTTAGATTTTTAGTGCATGCAATTTCCCCCAAATACTTTCATATACAGTAATATTAATATACCTGCCATTCAGGGCAAGCTAGCCAACTTGGAAGCACTTTTTTTCAAATTCCCCCATGCTCCAAGTGCAATTTCTCCTCAGTGAAAGCACCCAGACACTTCAAACTCCACAGTTCAATTGATCTCCAGGAGACCTTTCCCACGAGCTCTCATTTGTATTTTTAGCCCGAGCAGATCAGAGGTCATTCACAGAAAACCATTCATGTCGCCGCAGTGTCCCAATACTTTTGGTCTCGGCAGGGAATTTAAATTAAAAGAGGCGAATATGGGTTTACCTTTACATTTTCTTTAAGGGCCATGCATTAAACTGAGATTTAAATGAAATTGAAGTGTTGTGGAAGCATATTTGGGGCATATTTAGGATTTACACTATAAAAATAGGCATTTTGTATGCATGTTTTTTTTTAACCAAAACACAACAACACATTTTTTCACTATGCTCTTGGAATGTAAACCCCACAAAAAGCGGGGGATTACTGTATAGCATTCAGAGTGGATACATTAGAAAAAAATGTGTGTGTGTATACAGCGAGGAAAGTAATAACTTTATTTATACAGCAGATATCATGGATCAGAGTGCAGCTTAGATTACTTCTAATGGACTCATTCCAATATAGAACAGCAAACCATAGTTAAACAGATATTAATACTTCTACTGCATGTAAACATTCCAACACACACTGCCTGGTTCAGCTCCTGGCAGGTGCTCATTCTGGGATTTAAACTCATTTTCGCAGAGTTATATTTGATTGTAGGAGTAAAAACATTGATAAACAAGCCTGTGTGCGCAGAGTCAGCCCCACATTCTAAAGATGTTTTTTTTTGTTTGGTTTTTTTTTTTTTTTTTTTTTTTAAAGTTGGCATTTTTGTTGTACAGTTGCGCATGTGTCACCGCTAGTGCTAATTTATATAACTCCAGAAAAGGCTCAAGAAGATGCCTGAAGCCTTGTGATTCACAAAAATAATGGCAGTTCTTTGAAAGGAGTTGTTTTGTTGTGCGATGACCAGTTAAGAAAGCTGTGCTTCCAAAATGAAATGCCGCAGGAGTTTTTTTTTTTTTTTTTAATCAATAAAATATTTTTAATTTTGTGTGCAGTCGGTCTGGTACCGAATGACTCACTGGCGGATACTAGTCTGTGGATACTCTGCTTTAAAATATTTTAAAGACATTTTTGGATTGATTCTGTATGTTGGCTTATAGTGTATTTGTGATAAGCAGGGCAGCATGTGCACTGTATTCTTAACACATAAAGCTGTAATCACAGATACGAGTATGTTTTCATATTATAGGCATATATGTAGCAGGGCTTGCTAAAGATTAGGTATCATTAGATTTCAGAGAAATGGCTGAAGTTTACCTGGCCCCTTCACAAGGTTCATTACGTGCTGTTTTCAGCAGAATGTTGACAAGGTAGTCCTAAAGATGGAAAACACAACAATGACACTGTCAGTAGAGCAATGTGGTTCCTACACAAACAGAAATGGTATCTCAGATTGATAATAAACGAAGATACTTTACCTTTATGTCCTCTTTGCCAATCACAATGTCCTGAGTTCCTGGTATGGATGCCAGTGAGGGGATCTGCCGATACAGGCTGGGGAAGCAGACCAAAGACCCGAGCAGTGTTTGTGCTTCAATCCTTGGAGCCTGTAAATAAAAGGCAAAATATAATAATGACAGGTTCATCATAATTTTAAAAATCAAAGAATCAAAGCTAAAAAAAATCCTATAAAACACAAATCATATTTTAAACAACTCACTTTACTTTTCAAGTTTCTTGAATTTCTTAAAAACTATAACCAACAACAATAGCTGAACATCACACATATGTTTAGGGACACACATGGTACAAGATTTCACCTGGATATTGTGCAGATATCGCAAGATTGGCGAAAGGGTTCACCTATCTTCTAGAGATATCTGCTCAGTTCTCAGTTTGATACTTTAAAATTAACCAGGCAGTGCAACAAAGTCTAAACATTTCTACCTCAAAAGAGTCTGAGCTGAGAACACGAGCGGATGCAGTAATGAAGTCCCCCACCAGCATGGTAAAGCCAGGCAGGCCCAGGAAAAAGAAACGTGGTGAACACCATCTGACCATCATGTTCAACACATCCTGAGAGAGAGAGAGAGAGAGAGAGAGAGAGAGAGAGACAGAGAGTTTTGGGCAGATGGTTTAAAATATAACTCAGTTTGTCCCGTTTGATAAAAATACAATATACCCATTGAGCATACTCAAGTTGTTTCATCAACTTATGTAGAAATCCAAGCAAACTTAATGACAGTCGACCATACAGACTGGACTTGATCACTTGGGGTTCAACTTAACACTGATGAACGCTGTTAGGGGATGAAATATGTGTGTGGCTGTGTGCGTGTGGCTGTGTGTATGTGTGTGTGGGGGTGGGGGGG
>JBBPCW010000001.1:27677859-27688583 GCA_037974425.1 Phenacogrammus interruptus
ACACACACACACACACACACACACACACACACACACACACACACACACACACACACACACACACACACACAACAATGCAATTTAATAAAATAATTTCTCTTCACATGATTCTCTCTTCCAGACACACTTACTAAATAAATGAAGACATATGTCTTGTGATGTTTCCTAGTAAATACGTGGTAGTTGTTGTTTAGGAATAAGTTACTTATGTTAAGGTGAAATAATAATAGCAGTAATAATTAAAAAAAAGAAAAATACTACCCACTCATCATTCATCATCACTCATTCATTTTACTAAATAAGTTACAGCAAGAAGATAAAACATTAATTAAACCACAACATAGTTTAATATTTTAATAAAATGGAAATATCTTTTCAGCCTGTGGAAAGATCCTACCTATTTTTCATCGCTTTTATTTTGATCTACATTACCCAGATTAATGAACTTTACCAAATCTTCACTCTGCCCTTTACACAATGAGACTATTATAACTTTGTCTACACACAAAACACTGGCACCACCTAGTGGCCGTGGTGTCAATGTAAGTCTCATAAATGCTGAGTTTTAAGATTTCCTTCAGATAGAACCTAAAAAACTATTAGTGTGTGTTAATGTGCAGAGGAGGGGGAAGAAAAAGATCATGTATTGTCTTTTACCTGGTCCTCACTGGTAAAGCCCTTGTGCATGACATGGTAGAGATGTACCAGGAAGTCACTGTTGGGCAACACATCCTGATGTTTAGTCATCATCTCACAGATCAGCCTGTAGGCCTGCAGCTTCCCGGTCTTAAACTCTGCAGGGAGCATGGTGGCCTAGAGACACAGAGATCAACTAAACATAAAGAACTACTAGCTATTTATAGAAGAAGGTCATTTAAAAATGTCTTATACAGAGATCAGATATCAGTGATCAGCACTGAACTTATACATGTAATTTAATCATTAAAAAGGGCAGTTTACTGAAGAATGTCTGACCTTGAAGAGCCAGGAGGCCAGCATTCGGAGAGGAGGAATGAAGAGAGGTCTGGGCAGAGCTGACTGGCTGTCTACATTGATCCCAAGGTTATCTCTTACCTGTAGTCAGAATGAAAGTAGCAACAAAATAAAAACAGCAATTTGTTCATTTCTATGCAACACGAAGGCAGTGTTTAATGTTGGATCGTTAGACTAAACTGCTGTCGAGCACAAACCCTGAAAACAGCATCAGTCCATAATTACTCCCAACTAAACTTTGCTGTTGGCATTATGCATTCTGTAAGGGAGCATTTCCTTGATATTTGCCTAACTCAGATTTATCCATCCAACTTCTAGATAGTGAATGTAAAGGTGCATGTTATCACTACTCCAGAGTCAGGTTGGCAGCATGCTTTGTCCCTGGAGATTTTAAGCCTTGGAAAACCATTTCATGAAGCTTCTTATGCACAATTCTTGTGCTGATGTTTCTCCCAGAGGTGGTTTGTAACTGCAACATTCAGCTCTCTGTGGCCCCGAGTTTGGGTAGCCTATGCCTTGGCTGAGCTGTTGTTTGCTCTAATTTCCCCAATACTAGCACTTGTATAGCAATACTGCCTAAGTTCTGATGCTAACTAGCACAATGCAGGTGCTTTTGGTGGAGGACTGGGGTCAATATAAGCACTCCAATCGGTCTGTGGCTGTTTAGCTTCACACGGAGCAAACTATTAACTATTTCAGCAATTTGGGCTACAGTAGTTTTTCTATGGGAACAACAATGTCTGTCGACAACAAGCCTTGGGCGTGCACAAACCTCCCAACTGTTCATCAGTTGTCCTTCTGTGAACTACGCACCTTAATACAAAAATGTTTTTGATATGCTGTGACCCAGTCGTTTGGCAGTTACAGTATGACACTTCTCACCTTAGATTCTTATGCTTGCCCAGTTTTCCAGCCACCAGCACATCAACACATGAAGTGACTGTTCATTTGCTGCCTAATTTAGTCAACTGACAGGTGTCACAGTAATGCAGTAAGCAGTGTTATTCACTTCACCTCTCAGTGGTTTTAATGTCACATATATAAAACGGGATAATTTTACTAAATAAATAACTAAATAAATAAATAAATAAATGAACTATATAGAACTGATATTTAAGCAGAAAAAAATTAGAACATTTTAAAAGAGTGCCAACATTTTAAAGCACCACTGTTTTTCTTAACCCTTACCTATTTTAAAAAGAGGTAATATCAATGTGTTTACCTTTGCCAGTTTGTGCCAAAGCTCGTACAAATAGCTAAAGACCTTGGCATGGATTCGAGGGCAACGGATGCTGTTAACATCCCCCAAAATACCCAAAATCCTTCTCCAGAGTACAAAGGCGGAGTCCGCATGCCAACCAGTCAAACAACCACCAGCAATGATGCTGATATCATCAGCCAGAAACTCACTGCTATCTGTAAAAGGAACAAAAAAGAGAAAGGGAAGAGGAGAGTCAGGAAAAAGCAGAAAAAATAAAATGTTAGAAAAAGAAGGACAACAGTGAATGTTTTATGCAAAAGTAAATACAAAATGGAGGTAATGAAACAGAACAGGGGGTGATAGATTTTCACACCACCTGTGTCAGTTCCACAGTTCACCTACTCAAAATCCAGGAAAAGACATGGAAAAAACTGAGATGATGTTCATGGGCCAAACAGGCATCAACTCAAAAAAGACAAAAGAAAGACAATATTTCTAGGACAGGAATCAGAAAACTGCTAATAGACATAAATTAATTGTGGGAAAAAGAATGTGGTGTAAACAAACAAGGGATTATAGTGTTTAACTCAATCCCCATGTGTCACTGTAACTGTCTTGTGGTCTATTACTTTGGGTGAAGTTTCAGCTGGTAATATTTCTCCAAATCATTTTCTCTAAATCCTTTCTATCACACCAAAAAATTTAAATAAAAAACCCACAAACCAAAAAAAACTTTCACTATACTTACAAAAAAACAGGAAACCTGACTCAAAACACATACCAGAAGTTAATAGAAATCTTTTTTCTATTTCAAAGTTAAATATAAATAATAATTGAGAAACTGCTTTGATAAGACATTCTACAAGTCTGTTACATCTTAAGACTTAGTGTTAGAGAGTAGTTTGATTTTACAAATATTTCATATGTTTATTGGCAGAATTCAGAAAATACCCAATGACCTCTATAATAAGTGAATTGTAAATCAAAAAGATGTCCTGGTCCTTTCTACGTAGAGGGAAACAAAAGGACTGTATGACACTGAAAAATGCTGGAAAACATAAAGGGAATAAAAGTCCAAATGTTTAGGCAGCAATAAATCAAACTGATTCACTTGAACTCAGTTTAGCATTTCAGACTAAAACCATGTGACCGAGTGGGGGCATGGCTGTGTTGGTGGTCAGGAAGGATGAAATGGAAAACCAGTTCAGTACCCAGATCGTGAGACATGTGCATGGCGTCCTCCAGCAGCTGAGGGCCATCGCTGTAGCCTTGGGGCAGCAGCAGGGCGGGAGAAACAGGGGGGTATGGAGACAGGGGGGCAGAGTGGAGCGAGTGGACATACTCAGAACCTACACACACACACATACACGTACACACAAACACAAAGTGGTGGAAGCCCAAGGTGGAGAATCACAGATGTATTCAGTCACAGCAGGAAACATTTGTGGACTAGTCACAAGGCTAGTAAATGATTCACTATTAGAATCATTATCAAATGTAAGAAGACTTAACATTTGTTCATACGGAGCTTTAAATGTCTCAAAATGAACCAATCACTAAGAAACAATTTTCACAAACACATAATGACACACATACACATAAAACAAACACAACAAAAACAATGAAATACAAAACATCATAAAGTCACACATAACACCTCATCATGCAAAGCAATGGATTCACAATGAATTCACAATGAATTCAGGAACATAGATGACAACCTTGATCATCACAGCGCTGGATCAAAGTTAAGAGATGAGTTCTCGAGAACTGCAAATGCTAGCAGTGGGCTGGGGCAGGGTATGTATGACATGGATTTTTACCATATCATGGAAATAATTCTGCTCTCACACCTGGTCAGCAAAGTGTGAAAATATCAGCAACTCTTTCCAACACCTGGAAACCCTGCATGTGTGAAAATATGAAGAAGCTACTAGAATGTGAGGAAATATTAGGATTTGGAAATATAAGGAATTAAAGCTTTATAGATGCAGTGTTTGTTCATGTTTAATTTTAGGAGATTTTAAAGGTGAGTTATTAAATATGATATCTGATGTGATATTAATTTGATGAGTTCTTGATACATGTGGAAGGAGCTGATCGCCATACCTGCCAGTGCCTCGGTGTGGCTAAGCAACAGGCTCCTCTGGCTCTCTGAGTCTGGTGCCACTCCAACACTCACACTCACGCTGACATCATTAGGAGAGGGACAGTCAGGCTCCTCTTCCACAGTGTGCCATGTCAGCAGACTGACATCAGCATCGTTGAGGTAGCAGTTGGAGGTTTCGCTACTCACACTGTCGCCTAGAGAGAGAGGGGGAGAGGGAGAGAGAGAGAGAGAGAGAGAGAGAGAGAGAGAGAGAGACACACACACACAGACACAGAGAGTGAGAAGGAAAGATAGAGAGAGAATTACATATTTTAATAGACAAGCCTTAATTAAATTAATCACTTTTTATTGCCTAAAGTTGGGTGAAAAACACAATACATAGAATGTGTCCTGCACAAAATAACAACAAATTTTTATATATCCATGTTTTATTTTTCTCCAAATATGTTAAACTCTAAATTTAACTAATAATAATATTTCTTGTCGAGCATGTGCACTTATTTTCATGATTGTATTCTTCATGGACAACATTTTATTGTTATTTTATTTTTATTTTACAGATAAACATTTAAATGCAGTTGTTTGGTTACTTTTCTCCTGGAGCTTAGCCCTTGCACTGGGGAGTCCTGCCTCTCCTGTATAGTCAAGATCTCCAGGACTGCTGCTGCGTCGGACCAGAATCTGAAACGACAAGAAATAAACATAGTTCAGGAAAAGATTGGTTGACAGTGACATTATGTGCTCATTACTATAGCCTGCAAAGACTGCAATATAAACTGTTGGACGTTATAAACCATGACACAATAAAGAAAGAAATCACCCATCAATCGCCCCCAGAGGGCACGGACTGGACCAGTGGAAGATGTTCTCTCATGAGTCACAGATTCATTTAGATGTGGATGGTCTGGTGTATAAATGTTCTCCCTTCTAACAGGGTCTGCTGCCAATCTCTTATTATAGGCATCACCGCACACCTTTAGAGAACTTGATGGGTCAACTCTCAACGTATTTGAGATGTTTTGTTAGCACAAGGGGCTTTGCTCAATTTTAAGCAGGTGGTTTTAATGTTTTAGCTGAGAGGTGACTACATTCAAACTGACCGTGGGGGTCTCGCTCTCCCTCTTTCCTGCTGAGCCACTCTCAGAGAACCAGACAGTGCCATCAGAGCTGCCTGCATTCGGAGAGTCCTCTCTCCTCTGACCTACAGTTTCACACACACAGAAAAAAACAATGATATCTACAACGCCACGGTAGATCACGACAGCATCTCGAACGTGGGGAACTCATTTTTAGTGTGTGCATGTGTGCACCTGGGAAGGAATCGGTGAGCTGTTGGGTGATGTCTGAAGTGCTGCTGCTGCGAGGAAGAGGACTGTCTGCCTCACCCATCTCTCCTTCCCCTCCACATTCAGATAACTGACACTCCTCCACATCTGACACACAGAGGGAAAGATTTCATAAGACCATGCACAAACACTAAGAAAAAGCCATGAATGCGCCAGTTTGCGTTAGTTTGCAGCATTTTTGTGTTAAACTAGGAATGTAATTATGCAATCTTGTGAGTATAATATGCCCCACAATCAGTCATTAAGCAAATGACAATGCTATGAGGTATACAAATGTTCAATCCTTATGATATAAACCTATGAAATAGAAAACAGAGCAAAATGAATTTGATAAAATATTAGATCTGTACAGGAGAGAATGGAGAAAGGTTGATAGAAAAAATAAAGAAGAAGCCATGATGGGGAAAACAGAAGCGAAAGAGACAGAGCAGTTACCTGAGAGTCTGTGAGAGCAGTGAGAGTTGTGTGAGATACCAGGCAAGAAAGAGCTGACAGTGTGCAGCAGCATCGGCACACTCTTAGTGGCCGGCAAAGTTTCGTACAGATGCACACAGTTGCTGATAGACTGGCTTCGCTTAGCTACCCAAGAGAATGCGCATGGATTGAGAGACAGAGAGAGAGAGGGAGAGAAAGGGAGAGAGGGGGAGAGAGAGAGAGAGACAGAGAACGAGATAAAACGCAAGAAAGAGAGGGCAAGAGAGAAAGAGAAGGCAAAGTCAATCATAGTTTACACAATTGCAAAACAATGCATGCAAAGAGCTTTTCTTTGGATAAGCAGGGGGCAAGAAAAACAGTCACACTGGGCTGACAATAAACAAGAATATTTGCTTGCATTTGTTTTCTATAAAAACACAAAGAACATACAGGTGGTGTCATTTATTAAATAAGTAAGAACAGATGTAATTGCTTAATTGAAGAATTGCAATATAGTAAAAACTTTACTTGTGTTGAGCAACCAATAAATGCTGTCCTACAATTCTAAACTCTGCAGCTTTTACTTACAAAACAAGGGTAACAACTTGAGGGGGTTCTTGAGATCAGGTTTTGTTCAGTAGATTGTCAGACACCCTACTGGTTATCCCTCATCAAAGCAAAGCATTCTCAAAAACAGAGAACATTTTGTCTTCCAAAGTAACAGAATTGATTATCTTTCAGTTCTTCAATGAACTTTGGCCCTGTCATTTGTGCTTTTTTATCATTATTTTAAAGACCACCGTTACAGATTGCTCACAGGGATTTTTCTATGAGATTAAATTTCTCTGCTATATTCTCTGTATCAAACTTTTCTCAAGTGTTTTTTTTTCTGCATTGGCCTCAACCCTTGTGATGAAAAGTTTGATTTTTGTCCAAAATGTCATTTTTAAGGGTTAGTCAATAATTAAAAAGTAATTAATTATACTTTGAAATTTAAATGTTAAAGCAAGCAGTAAGTATTTACTTGCTGTGTTTACTTACAGTATTTTCTTTTACATTTTTAACAGGTGATGTTGCAATGTTTGCAACAATGCAGTGTTTTCCGCTGTCTTTTCAAACACAAATTTGAGGTCTAATTAAAAATCACATTCAAGAAATGCGAACTGTTCCAATGAGGGCAGCACACTTTGTAAACAAAGCATAATACAAAGCACCCTAATTAGAATATTCTTATGAGTAATTGCTTGCAATTCTAAACGAACTAACTCTTTAATGCTTTTCAATTATTTATTCCTTTAGTGTCTTCAAAGCATCCTTTGATACTTAACACCTAAGCAGGTAATAAGAGTCTCTAGTTTAGTTTCCCCTGTCATCGAAGATAACATCACTATTAATATTACTTCAATGCCATTTCATGCCAAATTGAGTTGCAAGCTTTGAAAGAGGAAGGCTCTTTCCCCCCCTCTATGGTATTTCTGATTACTGCTTTATTAGATAACATCACTTTTGCTGCATTGCCTATTTATGCATATTATGCATATTAATGATTAATTATACTCTTAATGAATCTATTAAAAACCGCCTAGCATTTGATGTGGCTGGCTCTCTTAACAAAGAGAGGAGAACGGTGGGCTGTTTGAAGATGAATGGAGGAGAAATCCAATTAGGCAAAACAAAATGAGGAATGTTGAGCCACTTTTTTCCATGTGGTTTCCTCACAAGTGCACACATATCTAGGGACGGTTTTTAAGAGCCATCCTTCAGTCTCAAATACATCTGCTCCAAACTCTCCAGAGAAGCTCTCCAGAGATGCAATCTCCTCCTATGCAGGAAAGGCAAGAGGCAGTGGCAAGCGTGTAGTTAGTGAGTGTTTGGCTGAAAGGAAGAAAGAAACAGAGAGAGAGACAGGAAAAGAGAGAGCAAAGAAAGACAGCTAGAAAGTGTTTATATTAAAGTATAGAAGCAGAGTGGTGTTCTGACCTGAAGCTTTTTGTCTAACATTATTGCGGGCCTTCTCCACAGCAGGGGCTCCAGTGGTGGTGGCGCTGCGGAAGCGCATGGGCTCCTGAGCACCAGGCTGCTCCCCTGCATTTCTCCAGCTCAAAGAGAATGAGCGGGGTACCCCTGATGATTTTTGAGAATCCTGCATAACTCCTACACACACAAAATTATGTCTCATTTCAGAAACTAAAGCAAAATATTCACAGTATTAAGAGTGATTACCGTAGTTTGCAGTATTCCAACAGAGCAATACCAGAGACTTTGCATGTCTGTTTCCCAACCCTGGGATGTCTACCTGGTGCATTTTAGTGTTTTACTGCTCTTGCATGCTTACAATTTAAGGACTTGTTAATTAGATTATTACAAAAAAAAAAATCATAAAAAATTGTGCTGAAATGTGAGATTTTGTGACACTGATTTGTTTACTACAGAATCTACATAAAATCAGCATACACGCAGACAAACATGCATGCACGCAGGCACGCACACACCTCTACCACGCTGCTTCTTCTCTTTCTGCTCAGAGAGCTTGTCTAGAGGAAGGTTGTTGAGATCCAGGCCATACACACAGCGGGCGAGCACAACAGTCAGCGAGTCCATGATGCTGGCCCACTCATTCACCAGCTCCTCCCAGTGGCTGAGTGAGGACAGGACCACCAGCAGCTCATCCCACAGCTCGCGGGAGATGAACACACTCAAGTTGGCGCGAACCCATGCCACAATTATGGTCTACAAGGAAAAAAAACACACAGATGCTGAGAAAAACAAGAAACAATATAACCACCCACCCCTGACTGCAGTTATTAGGAATCTGACATAATAAGCCCCATAGATTTTAGTGTTGTCTCATCAGGGGACCATTACATGTAGGAGTAGGTCGGCTAACTCACTCTAAACAGCACACTGGCCAGGCTCTGAGCAAAAATGTCTTTTCTCTGGTCCTCCTGAGGTCTCTTCATCACTGCCTCAGTGATTCTCAACAGTACCTGCAACATCTGCTCCCTAAAAAAACATATTAAGCACATTAAGTATGTGAGTATGACCATGTCTGAGAGGAACAGATACAAGAACTTACCAGGTCTGTCGGTTCATGTTTTGCTCCATGATCATGTGGCGGTAGATGCTGAGCACAGCTCTGCAGACTTCTACCTGGTTTTCCAGCAGTTTGGGAACATCCTGACATGGCTCCAACAAAAACACATTCGCAGAGTTTGTCAGAAAAACCTGCAAAGACAAAAATGCATGTCATATCTAATAAACATGGAATTAGCAATTAACGACCACCATTGGGGAGAATATTTAAATAAACAAAAAGTGACAAAGCAATCTTTTAAAATCTCACTTATTAAAAACTAGTCATTCAGTTTTTACACAGACCATTACAGTGGGCCTCGCAGGGTTTTGCGATGTCTGGTATTGCACTATTTATACTGATTTAAACTTCGTGTCACCATTCTAAAGTGTAATTTGTTTGCACTTATTTGCCCAGGACATTTTGTATGTCACAAAGTGACAGTGTTTCTTGTTATGCTGTACTGGATTATTCAATTAAATTAAGAAAATATCAGCAACAATAAGCTTTGGTCTACCTTTGGCAACTAAACTAATCCAAGGTAAATGGTATTCTTTCAGTTTGACCTTTAACTCAAAAGATTGTGTGTGTGTGTATGTGTGTGTGTGTGTGTGTGTGTGTGTGTGTGTACGTGTGCATACCTGAAGTGTAGGCTGAATTCCAGCCTTCACATCATGGTTCTGTTGCTCAGTCAGACAGCCTCTGCTGATGGCACTGCTGAAGGAATAAGTGCGCCCCCAGCTGGACGATCTCTTGTGTCCATGGCTCTCCAGTGCCTAGTGCCAGACAAACCAGTAGAGTCAAAACACTTCCATTATGCTTACATAAACATAATAGATTTTCTTGTGCTTTTTCTTCTGTATCACCAAAAAGAATTTGTTCTACATTTTGTAATCACTCATTTTTGAGTCATCATGTTCATTCTTCTCAGCAAGTGTCTCAGCAGTCATGTAGAATTAGTTCAGTAAACTTCGTTCTGCCTCATGCTTTCACTCTGGCATCTCTGCCAGATAACTTTTCTTTCTGGGCTTTTCAATCACAGAAAATAAACATTTAAGCCAAATCACCAAATCAGTTACTGAGTAGAAAACTGAGTAGATTCTCCACCTTTTTTTTTGTTTTTTTGTGGCAATAAATATATTTTTTGTGCCTGTAGCCGACCTGGAAGCACTTTTTCAAATTCCACAACAGGGTTGAGCCCCCGCACTCCAAGTGCGATTTCTCTGCTGTGCAAGCACTCAGACACTTCAAACCCCATAGTTGATCTCCAGGAGACCTTTCCAAGGATCCCTCAATTGTACTTTTAAACCGTTCTTCATCAGCCGTGGTGTCCCAACACTTTTGTCCCGTGACCTTCCATTGCATATATCGGTGGGGAATTAAAACCTTTACATTTTCTTTTAGGGTAATGCATTAAACAGCTGGTAGCGTAGTGGTTAGGGCATTCGCCCTGCGATCAGAAAGTCCAGGTTCGATTCCCAAGACCGCTAGACACCGTCCCACACACCCGGCTCCCCGGGTGCCGTGTTCATGGCTGCCCCCTGCTTCACTTGGTGAATGGGTTAAATGCAGAGGGTGAATTTCGTG
>JBBPCW010000001.1:27696295-27720427 GCA_037974425.1 Phenacogrammus interruptus
AGAGAGAGAGAGAGAGAGAGAGAGAGAGAGAGAGTGAGAGACAGAGAGAGAGAGAAAGTGTGAGCAACAGAAACAGATATACACACATACAAAGACACTATACAATAAAGTTAAAAGACAGCTATATACCTATAGAAATCCATTACAGCATGTAAGAAAAGATTATTGATATAGTTTGAGAATCTTACAAGTAGAGCTATATTTCAACGTACCTTAAAAGAGTTTCCAGTGTGCAAAAGTTTTTTGAGAATAGAACCTAGACAGGTAAAGAAAGACATTTTTGTGCATCACAAAAAGCAAAAAATCAATCCTACTTCTGCATTCTTCACTCCAGCCGAGTGAGTGTTAATGGGACCAGACATTGCTTGCTCATTTATGCAGAGCTGTAAGATGGCTCATAATGCCTTAACACTGGCGTTCACTGCAGGTCTATGACACTGCACCCCCCACATGGCTTCCCGCTGGATGCAGAGCATTTGTCTGTTCGATTTTTATAATTTCTTGATTCAACCATTTTTCCTTGTGTTTCTATCATGTGGGCTTTGTGGTTGCTTTTTTGTCTGCTTAATTGTGTTTATTATGTCTTATTTTGTTGTGCTGTACAAAATAAGACAATTTCACCATTTTCTGCACAGGCTCTCTGACCACAGAGACTAATCAACACACAGTTCAGTTAGTAATTTGCATTTTCAATTAGATTTCTTATTTGCATTCTTCATTTGTCATCTCTCTCTTTCTGTGGTTAATTATTTTCTCACACAGCTGAGTGTTTAGCTTCAGCCAGGTTACGAAGTTACATTTGCTTCAATGACTTATATTTAACTATGACCATTCCAGTGGAAGAAATGACCAGATCAGAAAAACAGTGAAATCTATTGGCCCTAGCTTATTTGATTATTTCAATATAATGAAGTGTTTCAAGCTTTTCCATGAGATGCAGACTTGGAATGAATTAATTGAGTCTGGCTCGAAAATCAAAAGAACGGAGGAACAGAAGATGTCTGGATATTTATGAAAAGGCTTGAAAGGTAATGTATAATGAAAAGAAAAATGTCTTGACTTTTTCTGACCTTCTCATGGCCAAATAAATCGATCTGTAAAAATGCGCACTACAGTTATAACAGTGACTGAATTCACCTATACTGTGGAACTGCCATCGACTGTTGATTTTCTCTGGTAGAAGTTGAAGAATTTTCTATAAGAATTCAAAATTCACAATATTAGCTTAAAGTGAAAATATAATAATAATAATAATAATAATAATAATAATAATAATAATAATAATAATAATAATAATATAATAATAACAGTAATAATAACAACAATGATAATAATAACAATAAAAATAACAATAACAAAAAAAATCATCATCATCATCATCATAATAATAAACAAACAAGATTCAAAACTCTCTTCTGAAATCTCAAAAAGCAATTTCCAAGCTAAAGTCACAGCAAAAAAAAACAAAAAAAAAACAGAAAAGACTGCTAACCCTGATATTAACATTGCTGATTCAACATCTGTGGACTGAACCTGTTGTAATGATGTAGTGTCAAAAGGGTAACATGGGGTAATTCAGAGTGCCCATGGGAGAATGGTGTGTCTGGGGACTTCTTGGATCAAGCAGGATAATGACATTAACAGCACAGGTTTATGGGTAATAGCAGCAAGTAACGGTCTACTACACTAAACCACTCATCACTCTGCAGAACACAACGAAATATGACCTCAGGGGAACAAGGCCTGTCACCACTCACACTAATGCTCCATTCTGTTGTATAGTTATCACCACCTCCAAAAGTAAACCATTCTGCTCGTATTACCCAACATTCTACAAGTGATCTTTGATTATAGGATGATGAGGAGTCCCCTTTTTGTCTGTATTTTTAAGAGTAGGTAATTTTCTGATTATTAAGAAATTAAATGAAACACCAAGAAATGTTCATTTCCACACTCTTAGACATTTTGTTCCAATGGTCAGATACAAATAAAATTGGCTTGTAGAACAAGTATAAATAATGGAAAAAGTTTTCAATTCATAAACAGGGGAAAAAAATTCAAAACCCCTCCCAGTATTATTTATAGCTATAGCTCAGCACGCAATATTTTTGTCCCCCAACAAGTGGTTTTCAGTGTATGCATACCGGTGTATTTAAATATCCCTGGTGGCTACTCATAGGCTACTTGAGAAAAGTGTGCAAAGCCACAAAAAAGCAATAATAGCATCTTAAATATAACACAGTTCGGCTTTTTAGATCTCTTCTTACTAGTTTGGACGTCATTATTTCTGTAAGTTAAATTAAGGAAGGCCTTTATATGAGCAGGTATGCAAAATTTGACTAGTACCATGAGCATCAATTACACGGATTAACATTACAAGTGATTATCACTTACTAGTCTACAAGTAGAGAAAATATCATGGTCGGCAGTAAGGGGAAATGTCTTCAGGTATCATATGTTAGCTATTTTGCCCAATGCTACTCGTCAATCACTATAATCTGAACCAGGAGATGACAGACATCAATCAGCATGTCAACAGTCCAGTCCCAGCATGTCAAACTCATTTACTGCTTGCGCTGATCTGAGGCGTGATGACACATGAGCAAAGCAGCATTGGAACACCTAGTTATTGATCCTGTGTGTGTGCATGCGTGTATAAGTGTGTGTGTGGAGGACAGCTCAGGATTAGAGCTTGTCATTGCCTTTAAGAAACAGACAAGTTATTGGAGGTGATGGCAGTTGGGGGGGTCGTGTTTAAGCCTGCACACTGGGGGTCCACAGTAGAAGATGGAGGTTTCAGTAATACTTCACTCGCTCTCACAGTGCTGGCGGAAAGCAGCCCCCCGTGGAGCCGCAGTGGCAGCCGGGATGGCGGATTTGAGCAGATCGGCGTGGAGCTGAGGAAGCGGCCGTGTGGCTGCAGTCGCTGGAGCCTTCTCTAATCTGCTGCTGCTCTCCAGGCATAAGGCTGGAGAATTACGGTGGCCCGCATCTCGCCTGCCTCTGCATTTACATGATCCGCACTCAGCTTTCCTGCCACATGGCGCGCATGACTGAGAATACAGCAGCTCCAAAACGCTCTCCTTACAGGGATTTACTGCAGCGCTGAGCTCTTCCACAAAGTGCCTCCACAACTTTTACCGCCCTTATGTGTGGGCAGGACCGTACAACGACAAATGTAAGTGGCTACTGAATTCACAAGAAAATCAATGCAAGCCACTGAGAAACATAATGGTACATTGCTCACTTGTATTTCAATTAAATCACTAGATTGCAGCTTTGAATGATCTCAAAAGATCATAAAATTGGTGCTTTTTCATCAGCTGAATTAAAGAAATTGTAAATAAAAGAAAGAAGAAAAAGTATTTACTGTGACACAGAAACGTACAAAACTTCTGTGTTGGTGCTATAGAGTGATGCTGACAGTAATGTTTCTTGAGGTGGAGCTTGTCAGTTCATTTTCACACTAGCGCTTGCCTTCAGTATGTTTGGTTAAGACTGAAATATGTTTTCGAGCCCAGGAACCCTCCAGACCCCAGACTGGTTCTTCTGAACAGTGGTCTGTAGATCACAACAAATAAACCCTGGTGTGGTATGTGCAGTGTGTATGAAAGCCACCCCTGTCATATTGCTCCCTATTTCAAATATTTTATTACTGAGAAATGCGATGGAAAGACATGTGTATACTCAAACTCAGACAAAATATTAAAAATTAGTTGTGATAACTGCTCCTTATTTGTGGTTTCATACACCAGGACATTCTTCACCGCAGTTCTTTACTGTGAGCGTTCGTGGCACAAATAAAGACTGTGAAGAGCCAAGGGACTAACATGTTAATCATTAAATCAGTACAGATACAGAGGAGACAGGGAACTGTGCAATCAGTCCATGGTTCGGAAGAAAATTCTCCTGTGTGAAAACAAACCTGCAGTAATAAGCCCACCCCCCTCGTGAGCCCAGAATAGATCCTGAGTACAGATTCAAGTGTCACAGGCAAGGGTGAAAATGCTGTAAGTATTGATAGCTAGGAAACAGTTAATTTGGCCACTTGTGATTAAATGACTGAACACAATAAATAAAAAGGCATAATTATATTAGCTGCAACTGTTTACATGTGAATCACCTAAAATGTCATGAGCATGATAGATGTAATATTAATAAAAAATGAAATCTTACATAGTATTCTGAGCAATAGTTACTCATTTTCAGTGATTATGAATACTTTTGAGCAGTATAGGTAGATATATAGGGGAATGAGTGCTGGGCAGGCAAACATGGAACAGTCGGAGTGGAGAGCATGTTGAAGCTAGCACAGCTAGTCATTATTCTCCACGGTTACCATTCTATCTTGGCTAAAGTCCATCTAATGACAAAGGCCAAGAAGAGAATGACAGTCATGTAACACAGCGACAAGACTTTGCCAGTATCAGGGTCAGCTCAATAAAAAAAAATCAACTTCTTCAAAAACATTTCTGTAAATGAAATGAATGTGGGCAACCCAGTGTGCTGCTGCAAAGCATCTAGTCTGGTCAGAAAACCAATGATCCTTGTACCAATGTACCTTCAAAAGCATGCAAGCGAGTAGGTGTTTCAACAACATATACAGTACGTTGTGAATTGAAACACCACAAATAACTACACAAGTGTGGGTAGGACAGGACTAATAAGAGAATGGCAATAAAAAAGAGCAACGGTGCAATAATTTACAGGACAAAACAACGGTGTGAGTGTAATTCAATAAAGTATGTGGACAGATACTGGGACAGAAATAAATCGTACAAAAAGCAGCAACGGGATTAGAAAAAAAAAATGCATGGTATATAAATAACTACTTTAAATATATTTATATAATACTAATATTTACAGTTTCAGCTGGGGAGTAAGTGTTCTTTGTTTATGGTAGTTTAGTGTGTGAAAAGTTTTGCATTTCTGCTGCTGAATATCTGCTCCTACTTTTAATATACCAGGTGCAATGCTGTACTAAGGTAGTGGGAGCACAGTGAAGAAAAAACTGTTTATTCTGTTGATTCACTACAAAAAATACTTCTCCCTGAATGTGATGTAAAGTGTCTATGAATGGACTTTTTCTTTTGAAAGGGTGTTGATGTTTAGCTACACATACATACAATTACATACAAAGTACAGTTGAGCTGAAGTGACAAAAATGCTTTTTTCTTTTACCTAAACCTGAAGCATATTTGAAGCACATAAAAATGTAGGAACTGGATACGTATCTGCAACCATGTGACTGTAATGAAAACAAGGCACAAGTCTGTACACACTGATGGATAGATCAATTACAAACATGAATGTGAACCATAGGGGGAGGGTAGGAAAGTCAGATCAGAGCAGATAAAAAGAAAGAAATAAAGTGAACACACCACAGCACAGCACACAGCATGAAATTCTTTCTCTGTATGTAACCCATTCACCCAGGGAGTGGCGCCCGGGGAGCAGAGAGTGTGGGGACAGCACTTAGCTCAAGGGTACCTCAGTGGTGCCATTAGCAGTCCTGGGATTTGGAAAAGGTAATAACAATATACATAGTAAATTAAATAAAGAACATAGCCATAAGGAATAAAATGTCATGTTTTGTACATTTGTTTATTAAGTAAAATTAGATTGCTATCTAACTGATATCAGTGTGATTGATACTCCTCTCTGAGGCATTCTTGTATTTCAGTAGTATTTCAGTAGTATTAAGAAAAATGTATACTCAAATGCAACTATATTCAGCTTCCTTCAACAATTCAAGCAACAATACATGCTGACCTTGAGACAATTTGGGGGGGGGGTCTTTCAAGGTAACTGTATGAACCAATTTCAACGATATAAATGGTGTCAATTTTATTTAATTTTGTGTCAGAAACCAGCAGGGTCATAATTAAGCAATGACAATGACATTATATATTTCCCACACATTCATTTATTTGTGGCAGCATGACACAATATCAGCAATATCACTGACATAATTTTCTTTCTTAAAACATTTTAACATGGATAAAATCTTATGTTGTGAAGCTGTGCGCAGCATTTTGATTTGCTCACCTCCATTTTACCCCATTCTCTCCCACAAATCACACTTGCCTGTGAACAGCCTCTCCTCTCCATGCACACACTGGATCAAAACATGATTGGAGGAAGGACTGTTGCTGGCATAGAAAGGACAACTGGCCGAATCAATCTACATTTCACAAGTAGTTAATATAAAAACCTCTGCACAATTTTCTCCAAAACTGATGCATTCCAGGTAACTAAGACAAATTAATCTACTGTAAGCTTTAGAACACAGTTGGTCTGTAAAGGCTGCACACTGCTAATCACTACTGACTGCTTATGCAAGTCCCCTAAGCAAAATTATTACACGATTCTACAGGGTTTTGTCTCGTTTGAGGCTTTTTGCTGTCTTAAGTGGTAAGTGCTTTTCTCTGTGCTTTATGTTGCTGTCCTTGACATTATATCTTGTCATGTGGGAAATTCTCTGAAATCTTCAAAGAGGAAAAGACTGTACATATAGATCATAATTCTCTCACCATTCCTTCCAAAATCCAAGCACAGCTCTGTTTCAGAATGATGACAAATGTACTGAAATGTTTGAATGTGATTTACAGAAAGTAAATGCAAGTACTATGAGCATTAAGGAAAGGAATTCAATGATGCCATCTGCTCTGTGCTAACAGCACTGAATAGTATTTGTTAAGGTAAAGATATTTGGCACTCTTCATACCAGGGAGTATTTCATAGACATACAACAAAGAAGTTGAAAGGATAAGTAGCTCGTGTCATGAAAAATAAGAAACAAGGTTCAGAAATCTTTAAAAAGACATAATGTCAAGGACTATAACTTTAAGCACAGAGCAAAGCACTCACCACTTAAAAAAGTAAAAAAATAAAAAAAAAGCCTTGAAAAGGACAAAACAAGGCTGCCTGTTTCAGTTCAAAACTCTTACATTACTTATTTAGACCATAAGGTGGCAGCACAACACAATCCTTGGTGTTCCTACAGTCATGTTGAGTAAGTGCCTGAGCTAAGCATTGGTAAACAGTCTAAAGAGTGTTCATTGGTGGGCTCTAAATTGTGCTCATACGAACGTAGACCACTGGACACAAACGTTGAAAAATGACATCCTTTCTTAACCTGCAGTAAATCATCATTGGGAATATGACTCTTGGCTGTATGACGGGGTCATGTGAAATGTCAAAGTGTATAATTTTATAATCAGCTGGTCCACATTTATAGCTGAGAGAAAATGGGAGAGAAATGAGAGAAGGGGGAATTTTATATTTTTGATATACAGGTCTGTGAAACAACTTCAAACAGAAAATAAATATTTGTACAATGGTCACTGTGCACCTCTAGGCTATCATTCTGTAGATCGCCTTCAACAGACTAGATCAACTAAACAGCCATGTTATGGATCACCACTTATACTAGCTTCATGAAACATCTCTTACTTTATCACTTCCTGTTGAGGTTTTCAATTACTTTTATACAAACGAAGGTAGGTGCATGCTCAGAACTCAAAACTTTCTACCATATACATCTCCAGTCAAAAGCTTAAGACACTCCTGCACAATTTAATTTAAAATCTTATTTTCTGGTTTTTATAATGACACAGAAGACATTAAAATTACGATATTAGGAAAACATGCAATAAGCGATAATGTAGAGTGTTGCGTTGGCGTTTAAATTATAGTAAGTACTTAGCCAGAAAAAAATAGCAAAAGGAACACTTTATAACAGTAGCACAGAAGATGAAGAAAACTGCTGAGTGATTTTTTTTGCCCTCTTCAGTTTTCAGTGTCAGGAAAAAGCAAGAAACACATATTTACATCTTTGGTTTTAGTTAGGTGTGTCCAAACCTTTGACTGGCAACGTACATACAGACTGAGGTTATAAGAGGTCATTCAGCCTGACGGGTAAAAAGAAGGAGAGGGAAAGAGAAAGAGAGAGACAGACTGAGCGCTACTGATGGCACACTTCGATATGGCTTCTTGTTCTTTTATTCATGACCTATTTGAGCCATTTATGTAGTGGAGCGTTTTAATGGGCTGTCTGAAGACAAGTTTGAACAGACATCAATCACGACCAATCTGCCTGCGAACCAGCACACAAAGAGAATTGGTAAATAAGTAGAAATGCACTGCCCTGTACTGACCCCAGCTGATTTCCAAAATCAGTACAGCAGAACTGCAGGTAATTGGATATTCATGCAGCGCTAACAATTTTGGTAGATACTTTCCCAAAAACAACAATATCAGAATATTGTTAAAGACATATTTAAAATAACTGGAGCCTAACAGATGTCATGAACAGCCCCTGAGAGAGCGTGACGATGTCATGAGTTTGGGAAAAGGTCAGCATGGCAAAGGGGGGAAGTCATGGGAGGAAACAAGTCTTAGGTTCCCAATTAACTGCCCGTGCTGACTCAGGGCCTTTCGTCCTAGTCAGTGGGTCAGAAACCAGGCCATGACCCCAGAGAATGTGAATTATTGCATACCAGAGGTCAGCCAGAAATGCATTAACCATCTTCATGTTTAAATGTTCTTTTAGGCTAATTCAATCACGCTTTATACATACCTAGAACTCCATATGATCCAATATCGAGCCATTTTAGCACTTAAACACTGAAAGTAAATATTGTAAAACATAATGACCTGTTGTCTGATGAACAGGAAGAGGTAGCTGGCTTCTCAAGCTGCATAATATGATCACTTTAGAACAAGAGTTGTCATGGTACCACAGTTTTGAGTTTGATAATGATACAGAGCACCTGCGGTACAGTCTTAGGCACCTATGAAAATTGTTGAAAGCTTTTTTCCCCAGTGTATGATAAAGTGTCTTTCTCCTGGCAAAGTTAACATAATATATGCAAACAAGCAAGAATGCAGTAAAAATGATCATGATTTGTTTCATTTGTAAAAAAAAAAAAAAAAAAAAAAAAGTAGTTGATATTTTATGAGCACGGGTTTGGTCCCAGCCACTGCCTGGATTTGTGAAATTCCATCAGCACCTCATGATTTAATCTAATGACAAACACATTAATACACAGCACATAAAATAATATTAACTGTATAATGTAATTTGTATGTATTCTTTTCAGTTTAAATTACTCACTGTTCATCTAACCAGTTTTAAATAAAAAGTTAAAGACTCGTATTGTAATATTCACAATAATACTATGTATTACTATTGTTGTGTTTGGAAATAAAATCTACTGAGAACCAGAATGACTGAATATATATAAAATATAAACACAGATACTTTTTAGAATGCTAAAACACCTAATTTGCAGGAGGATAAGGTAAAATACAAACTGCTTTACAGTCAGATGTAATATCAGTCATTGCATTAATGTCCTTTAGAGGAGCATTCATTTGAACAAGTGCTGCTTGGCACTTTAAGAGACGGAAAACCAATGCAAATGTGTGTCTTGTTTTCGCCAACTGCCTCCCCAAGTGCCATGAGAGACTCTTTGTGTGTGTGTGTGTGTGTGTGTGTGTGTGTGTGTGTGTGTGTGTGTGGCACCTGCAAATGTGAGACAGGGCTGCCGGCTGAAGGCCTGCTCTACCCGGGCACTAAAGGCACTAATAGAGAGCTCACGGCAGAGAGGAAACAGCCATTATGCGCCCATCTGGATGTGAAAGAAACTAGTTTAAGCTAATAGCAGTCAAGAGCACAGACTGCTTTAACACTAATGCTACCACTTTTCACACAGCATGCCATCAGCTAGTGATTTTCATGACCTCCTGTATCTGCTGGTGCACTCTATAATAAGAGTTTAACAGACATATACACACATAAAAATGCTTAGGTTGATGAGAGTTAGAGCTTAAGGGCTCTTATGAGGTAGACTTTCAAGTGTAGAACATTTGTGCCTTTTCAGTTTAGTGGTTCTGTAAATGGCCAAAGTGAAAAGAGGAGCTCCTTATATTCCTCAACACAGTAATCAAGTCACCCAACAGATCACCAAACATCCAGAAAGCTAAAAAAAAATGTATATAATTAATAAATAAACAGCCAATATTAATTTAAAGAGATAAACACATCTAAGCTTTGCCTAAAGTAGGTTTAATCCAAAAAAAATGTTGATTTTTAACAAATCATGCCAAAAAAATGTATGCCTGAAACATGTTTTTGTTTATATTTCCCCCTTTCTCCATTTGTAGCTCTGAGTTTTCAGGAAGTCGTAAGTAGTAAGTGACAATTTCCTATTTTATGGGTTATAAATGAGAGGCCAAATTATATCAAATAAAAATAAAATGAGAACGGTGTGATTGTTCATAAATAAATGTTCATATCTATAGAAATATAGTTCAATGTTTTAAAAGCTCCATTTACACTGTTACAGTACTAAATAGTGATAAACCTGATGACGGTTCTTTTACACACGCGCACACGCGCACACACGTACACACGTACGCACGCACGCACGCACGCACGCACGCACGCACGCAAACACGCACGCACGCACACAAATCCAAGGAACACAATTAGAGATTTGCAGAGTATGGATGCATTTGGGGTAACAAAGTATCCCAAAAAAGCCCAATCCCCTCCAGTGTGATTTTTGGTATCTATTTACAATTGTCAATGTCTGAGATACTACAGTAATGGAATCAGGCACCATGGGGTTAATTAGGGCTGCACAATATATCGCAAATTTACCGTCACTGCGATATAAACATGTGCAATATACATATCGCTAAAGAACTGCGATAAATGGTGTTTTTCCAAAGCTCCTTACCCAGTGCCACAGAGAAAAAAATTATTACTGGGCAGTTTTCTTCAGTGCTTGGAGTCTGTTACCAGCAAATCCAAAACAGAAAAACATTAACACTATTAAGTCTAAGTTTGTACTCACTTATCATATGTGACATCGCCATCGCAACACTCAACAACATTAACACTAGGGCTGCACAGTATTATGAAAACATGCGATATACGATAATCTATTAAGTATATATGTATGGATGATGTTGGAAAAAGAGAAAAGTTGGCTTATGGTTGTATTTATCTGTCATGGTCACCAATCAGCTGAAGTTATTATCTATAGTAAAATGGGTGGTCAACATAGTATTAACTGCAATAAATTACAACACAAAATGCATCTCTTAGCATATCATGAGCCAGAGGAGCAAATAATGGCATGTTAGCCCCGCACAGTGAACCCTGTTAAATTACATTTAGAATAGTGCAGTGTGTAAGTCACTGTTGCTTATTGTGAAAATATCAAAGTACAAAAACGTTAAATTATTGTCCCATCACCCAAATCATTTCCAACATTTAAGATACAACAGAAATGTTAATATATTACTTATGGTAAGCGGTGGTGAATACAATAAAGCTGCACCAAACCAAAGGGATTATCCACAGAAGTGTGTCATCTCTGTATTAAATGAATCCTCCAGAAATTTTAAACCTGCAGTTGTTTTTCAGCTGTGCTCCAGTGTTTAGTGTTCCAAAGTTTAATGTATCTTCAGAAAAGGATTGGTATTTTATCATATCTGCACTGTAAATGCCAATAAGTTAACAGAAAAAAAAACTTGATAACCCACTACCTTGAATCAATTCAGTTACTTAGAATCTTGACACATTACAGAATCAATCCTAGTAGTACCTTGTTCAAATAAAAAGATTCAAAGCATTGAAATTTAAAACCTTGAATCAATCCAGTTACTTAATAAAATTAATCTTGTTTTAAGCTTAAATTACTCCAACTTTAGTTTCACGTGTGTGTAATTTAGTCACATATTTATACAAATATTTATTCATGGAATTCAGCAACTGCTACGAGCTACTACTGTAAGTTTTCCATCCAACAACTTCAGTTTTCTTTAGCATTCAAGTACTTGCCATTATCATTTGGCATAGCGAATAACGTTGCTTTACAGGTGTACATGATAGAGATTTAGTTACAAAATTATGTACTGGTGCTTTAATGATGAACAGGGAAGGACAAACTAACACACGGTGCTCTAAATACAATGTATACACACCTATATACACACATATGTACAATGTATTTGCACCTACATAGAGCAACATCCATGGTTTTGCACTGCTGTGGATGTCTACATGTGGCCAGACACAAAGAAAGCAGAGTGGAGGAGGGGAAGGAGGGAGGACAATAGCTCCTCTTCTTTATTCTGACAGCCGCCTCAGGGATGATCCATGACAAAAGGGGGTCACATACCACACCACCCAGAGGTATTTAAACTAATCCAGTATATCAAAATCACAACAAGAAAACATCCATGCTATGACGGGTTTTTACAAAGCAGCAGAATTCCTCAACTGAACGCCGTTTCTTCGAGCGATGCAGGGTACACCTCTGCGGAATCCGGAAACAAGTTTTCAGCCCTAGGTGGAATGGATGAGGGAGGAGGTGGGATATTGTGTGACTGTCATGCCACATTAACTCACACTTTCACAGCATGGATCCACTAATGGCTCCTGTCCTGCAGTCAGATCATACTCAAGACTCTGCTAAAAAGCTCATTCGCTGCGCCTGTAGCCAGAATGGCCAGCTGACTGATTGATCAAATTATGTTGACATGGTTGTGTGAAGAAGCAGGTTTTTTCCAATCCCAGAATGAATAGGAACTAACTGAATTCAGCAAGAACTACAACAGCCTTTCCGTTGACAAAAAGAAGAACTAATTGTAAGCCCTATTAAGACCAGGTTTGCTTATCAGGGAAACATTTTATCGCGTCTTCATTGCAAGATTCCCACCTGTAGCTACCATTATAATCGTCACTTTAATCAGTCTACAGGTTCTTGCTTTACTGATTAACTTTATTGTCTTTCTTCTGCTGCTAATAATCCCCCAATGAAGTTAAAGCAAGATGTATTACCCAAACCAAGTAAATGGTGGAGCGCAGGCATAGGTGGGCGATATATCGATTTTATTGATTGATTCGTATTTACAGTTCAGGACGATGTGTTATTATGAAAATCGGTATTATTACTTATTTTACACACGAGCGGCAAAAGTGGAACTAATGTGACGCACCGTTCTAAGCGGGCAAATTAGCGTGGCGCACGCAAACACTATCAGTGTTTGTGCTCAAGAAATGTCTTATTACATCTGTAATATGGAATTGGTTCGATTTTATGCCATCGGACACAGATCAAAGTCCTGTGTCCAACAGCTTAAGCAGTGCAGCCACTCACTGTAGTGCTAGCGTTAGCCATGTTAGCTAGCGGTGCTGTTTCAGATGCCGTGCAGAACGCCGGTACTGTGTAAGTACATATGTGTGTGCATGAGTGTGTGTGTGTTTGTCTCTGTGTGTGTGTGTGTGTGTGTAAGTGTCAGTGTGTCTATGCGTGTGTGTAAGAGTCAGTGTGTCTATGCGTGTGTGTGTGTGTGTGTGTGTGTCAGTGTGTGTATGTGTGAGTGTGTGTGTCCTTCAATGCTTGCTGAATTCTGTTGGACATTACAACTAGATGCACCAGACATTAATTAAGTCACAGCTCATAATGCACTTGTTCAAACTGGCTTACTTGCTTTAAACACTGATTTTAATGTTCAAATCTTGTTTATAATATTTTGTTTTTATTATCTATTTTTATATCCTGTTGCACTGTAGCACTTTGGTCAACTTTTGTTGTTGAAAAGTGCGTTACAAATAAAGTTGCCTTGCCTTGTCTTTATTGTTTTGCTATTTTAATTATTGTTTTTCTTTTCGAAAAATATGTGCAGTGTATTTGGTTAAGTCAAGGAACGCGTGTCAGCGTCAGCCAATCAGAGGCAGAGACTGCATTGTGTACACAAGCGCACACACGGAGAGGAAATAAACACAACTAGTCGAATTCACTGTGGGAGGGGACATCGACTGGTGCCTCCAAAGTGGACTACTCCACTTTTCTGTTAATGCCCTAGTGCCATATGATAAAGAATGGGGCACAGTGGAAGGTGATAACAAATGCTGTTGCAATGTATATTGCAAAAGATATGGTGCCCATACATACTGTGGAAAAGCCAGGATTTAATAACATGCTAAAAGTTTTTGACTCAAAGTATATGTCAGATAACTTGTTTTTGAACCATTTATTTGTCATCAATAGTTTGATTTTGAGGAGGGGAAATTGATTAAGACTTACTGTAAAAAAAACCAGGAGATTTTATTTTTCAGCCATATCGCCCAGCTCTAAGGCCAGGAAATACACAAATGATCAAGATGACAAATCATCCCTGAATACATGCCCTGAGGGAACACATCTATAAGCCACAAAAAACCTGCACATTTTGAAAGCTCTTCTATATAGCATATAAAACTGCACCACTCCCTTCAGGGTGACCTAAAAGGGTGACCAGTGTTGACACAATGCAAACACTCCCCTCAAACCCAGACTCTATTTCTCACCTTCCAGAGCAAATATAACTAGAAAGTGCCATGGCTGCCAACCCGCCTGTTGGTATTAGAAACTAGAGCTGCCATTTTGGCCAGGTGGAGGAGAAAAAAATTAAAAATCACAAGAGGACTATGCCTCAAGGAGGGGATAGAGAGCAGTGTGAAAACTGCTGAGAAGTGAGAGCTGAGAGAAACATCATAACGCATGCAAGGACAAAGGGCCACATCCTTACTGACATCAGTGTTACAAAACAACAGTCAAACAATAAAGAAATACAGCACTACAGCACACAGCAATTCACACTTCCAAAAGCAGTGTGTATCAGGTCTCAAAAAATGTATTTGCTCATATAACAGGTAGATTAAGCTAAACTGGTTAGACACATGACAGAAGGAGATATGAATAAATGAACAACTTTAGACAGTACTCGCGGTATTCACATAAACGAGAAGTTACATAAGGCACTTCAAATTATGGTTACAAGTGGGTTTATGAGGACAAGCTGTAACTACTGGTAATGGCTAACATGTACAATAAGAAGGAATCTCCAATTAGGTCCCAACTATTCCTTGTCACGAGCTAAAAGCAGATGTCTTTTTTTACTTTAGTCATGATTTAACAGACGACATTTTACTGCCATTTTATAACATTCATAAAACATCACAAGAGACAGAAAAACCCAGAGATTTACCCCATGCATCAACAGTAACTGAGGATACTTTGAGAAATTATATTCACTGAAGCAAACAAAAACAAGCTACCAACAATATATCCATCTACCTATAGCGATCTAGATATCTCTCTGTACATCTACCTATTTCTATATAAAACAAAATAGATATAAGATATAAAAAACACCTACTTCAAAAATAAAGAGGATGGAGTCCAGCTCCTCACGTTGAGATTTGTTCCCTGAAATATAAATGACAGATTCAGTCACAAGCAAAAAACAGCAATGAGTTGATATGAGCGATGGCCAGTGGGTTTGAACAGTTTAAGGCCACATAGAAAATGTCTCTAAAGATCTTCATTTGTGTATTCTGCTGTTCCTTTGCTGGGTCAGGGTTTCCATTTATTTTCTTGGTCATTACAATTCCAAGTTCCTTACTGACTCATGCTCTTGATCATTTTCCCAAAAACTGGTCCTAAAATTAAAGGCTAACCCAGAGGCCTGCAAGGCTGTGTCAAAAAACATTAAATACTTTTGTTTTAGTGTTTTTTGCATTACATATATTAAAACAGGGTTTGCTACACAAATTCTAACATAAATGCACAGTGGAGTGCAAATGTTCTGGTGTGGAATGAGATGGCTGACCAAAAGCAAAAGCCTTATTAACCTCAAATGAGGTAGCACATGGCCTCGAGCCAGACAGAGCATAATCCCTTACTGTTATGTCATAACTGAGCTCATACAGACAGGGGAGAGCACTGGCTTCAATAATTCAGCAGCTCATAACAGCCATTTTTAAGTGCATTGGCCATAAAGGCAGTCACCTTGTTATTTAGCGGGAGCAGTGGGATGACCCTGGGCCAACAAAGGAGCACAGTGTGTATTGCATGCATTAAACAACGCACATGAAACAAGTAAGAGATGCTTTGGGCAAAGTGATGTTATAACCATTTCTAGATTTTAAATATATTCCAAACAGTACTCAAAAGCATAAGTACATGTTTGACCTCTGCAAGTTATAATAGAGGTCACTAACATGCGACATACTACAGAATTTCAGTATTATATATCCCTATGCAGACTCTAGGACTTCATTATAGTAATTGGTTATTTTACAAAGTACACATTAAAAGGGCCCATATCATAGACCCTTCCACACCTTGTTTTAAATAAATGTGTTTAATGTAATACTGAAGTACAGTTAAAGTTAATGATGTACTGCTAACTACCAAGTCTATAAATGCAAACAAAGCTACAAAAACAGACAGGTTTTATATTCACATGCAATATATGGACAAAAGTACTGGGACTTCTTACCATTACAGCAACCGGGACTTTCATGATATTGCATTCAAATGCATAGACTTAATATGGACTTGGTCCCTCCTTTGCACCTATAACAGCCTCCACTCTTCTTGGAAGGCTTTCCGTGGGAATTCTGTAGGAATTTGTGCCCATTCATTCTGTAGGGCAGGGGTGTCAAACTCCAGTCCTGTAGGGCACCGGCCATACTGATGTCCAGCACTGATGTTGTTTATGTGGTCAGGCATTAGCCTTTCCACTTCATCCCAAAGGTGTTGCATGGGGTTAAGGTCAGGGCTCTGTGCAGGACAGTCAAGTTCTTCCACGCCAAACTCATCCAACCATGTCTTTATGGAACTTGCTTTGTGCACAGGTGCACAGCAATTTGTCCAAAGTTGGAAGCATGGCATTGTCCAAAATGTCTTGGCATGTAAGAGGCCTAGCCCAAACCCTGAAAAATAAGTCTGTTCCAATGCTTTTGTCTATATAGTGAATTTGGCGCATAGCAAACTAGTCCTGCCCATTTATCCCAAGATATCTTGAGTAATTTTTTGAATAAAGAACACCACAGATCTTCCAGGCAGAAGAGAGATTACTCTTAAAGATGCAGTAATGAAAAAAGATTAGGAAATGTAAAGTAAATTAAAACCAGACATGTAGCATATGAGTCATTCGACTGCAATTATTAACTAAGTGGTAGTTGAGATGTTCCATAATCACTGTTTTTTGTCTTCATGTGTCCCAGCAGTCCAGCTTAAAGCAGTTGTCACCAGGCAGATCAGTGCTGTTGACCTGTTTTGATTTTCCAGCACACAGACTGCAACATGATACTGAAGATGCTAGGAACTGCAGACCTAATTTAGTTTTTGTTAAATCAAAACAGATTATTTCAGAAGACTTTCACACAGAACTCACCTTTTTGCTTTAAGTTACTTTCCAGTGTAATGAAATTTTCATAGAAGATAAAATAAATCTGCGAGCAGTTGGTTTCAAAAAGTGTCTTCAGTTCATTCCTATCACTAATATCTGAAAAGACACAAAGAAATACACAGTTACTCAAATCATAATACAAAACTTAGTACATGTGCTACTATGATTTAACAGACGTTTGTCACACACATCAGACCTGAGCCCAGTGGGCTAGCAATGATTAACTTTAAAGAAGAATTGATGTGGACATTTCTAGATAAAAGAAAGAGGCTACAGTTAAACATATCAAGTAAAGCAGTAAGACAGACATTAAGAATGCATATTTTAATCTTTAAAATAATATCAAATTCTGCATATCAGCCTTATTTATAGCATACATATTTAGTTGCTGACTGTTCTTTGTATCCTCTACAGCAGATAATTAAATGATTCATAAAAATATGTCTGAACATGTCCTGACGATGTGTCGCTGCTTGTTTGGGGCTGAAAGGAGTGGTTCCTTGTGGATTCACTAACAAGCCACAACCCATGAAGGGTGTGAATGTTAACTGTTTAAACATTTAACTCTTCAAAGCCTGATGATTGCAAATTATAAAGGTATATACCTACTAGTCTAATCAAAATCAAGCAGGTGTCCAGATTGCCCAACATTACCTTTTTTTTTTTTTTACTGTTCAGAGCAATGCACAATACAGGCCCTAAAGGCAGGCTACCAAAAATAGCCTACTCTATAAATAGCTTGCTTTAGAGTTTACACCTTTAAGCAGCAACAAACAAAAATCTGTAAATAAAATGAATACTATTGAGACACCCTCTTACTGATGTCCAGGTCAGAATAATCACTGCAATAAATATTGTTCTTATATCTACAAAGCCAGAGGTCAGTGTGATTTTCAGCTTATCCATAGTCCATACTGAGCAGTCTGTATCCCCACCTCTGATACAGACACTACTACATGGGCTAGTTTGTGTCTCATAAGCCACTGGTAATTTAGTTCAAATGGACATCACTGCCAATGGCATATAAAATGAATCAACAACCTTTTCCTTCTCTGAAGAAGATTGTACAATATAGTATTTCGAGCTGATGATGAAAAACAGCGTGACACTGAGGGCAACTACAGTTTTTTATTAATGAGATTCAGTATATGCCTTTCGCAGAATCTACCATTTAGTACTAATCCTTTAACACTGAGTGCTAAAGATAAGCAAACAAGGGATGCGTTCACTTGTTAAATGTGTAATTACGCCTCTCCTTCATTTGTAGCTTCGAGTTTGACACCTTCTGCTATACAAGAGCAGACAGGAGCTGGAATCTCCTCATAAAGCCACAGCATGCAGCTCTGGGGAAATGCTGGCATTTGGAGCCAATTTGTAGCAGCAGCGCTGGCCTGATTTCTAATAGCACTGGGACTGGATGACAGATAATTAGGAGGAATTGATTTGATGGTTGAAATATTCTGCTGGAACGTTGCTCTGCACCAGCCATTATCCGACCACTACTGGATGGATGCATAATCATAAACAGGCTGAGGCAATGAGCCATTCATTGATGGGAAACGAAACGTAAGTATTCAGTTAGATTTCGTATATAAAAATATTCAAAGTCTAAATGACTACTTACAGTTCATTTTCCCATTTTGCACTGACCTACAATGGGTTGGGTTGAGAAGAAAGTGGACATAACAACAACTTCCAGATTCCCTCCCTTCTGCGGCGCTCCAGCCTCGAATCCAAAGCCCTTCCCGGGAGGATGCTGATGTGCACACACTATACCGAGTTTGGTATCCAAAAACAAAACCCAGAGACCTAGATATAACATGCTAATGTAGTGGCATTAGGAACACTACTGATTATTTTTTCTTTCTGGACACTACTGTAAAGGCATTGTGATGTTTTTTGCAAACAGTGAGTTTTTTTTGCTAAAGTGAGATGTAGTTGTAATAATGAAACACAGACCATTAAGAAGGTCAAACCATGTTCTTATCAATTCCAAAAAATAACAAGTAAAACTACAGTGGCAAGCAAACACTAGCATATTAGTACATGGCTCAAAAGAAGAATGTTGGGTTACAGCCATTCATATCTAATTACTTTTTGCTGTGAAGGCCATTAGAGCTAATGGCATCAGGAGAATAAAGAAATGGCATAACAAACTAAGTTGCATTAAATGAACACAATCTTCTCTCCTTTTACTCAACACAACTAGGTATGCCAGTATTCCTCAAGTTTTCTTAACTGATCCTTTTTAATTGCCAATACGTGCCAAAACGTTCACCAAAGGTTGTTTTTACACAATATGCTAGTTGAAATGGTGTGTAATGAATTAAAGTTGGTCATTTGTATTATAGGATTCTGGAAACTCACCTCAAGTTAAATTACCTGCGCTAGTCTAAAGAGATTTATCATTTTGACTTACCGGGGTTTACACTTAATTCTCCATTTACTTCTATCAAAATATTCAGGCAACATCAAATTACAGCCTCTCAGGTCCGACTCCCAATATTTTCTTGTGTACTGTACTGTAATATTAGCAGAGCCTTGTAGCAGCCTATGGTCAGTTAATCACTCAAACGGTGCTCGAACACAGCACAGCATGAGGCTTTCTGTCTCTCAATCATCCCCTCTTTACTCAGTCAATAAGACCTTCTAGGTCACTTGCACTCTCTTTACAATGGATTACTGACCAAATATTGAAAATGGAGTGCATTTACGTTAATTAACAAATGTCTATTTGAAGACCACAATCCCTATAAAAGTAAGATCAACTCAAATGTCTTCTATATATTATTCACAAAAGGTAGATGATAAAAGGAATTCACATCTTCATTTTCCCCCTAAATACATTTTGTTCAACTATGCCATAACATTGAAGGGACTATATCATATAAAATAGGGATTTTACAGAATTTTGAAACAGTAGTAGTACACCTAACCAAAGCAGAAGCAGCTTATCCCTATGCCATATGGTCCACACATGAAAACTAACATCACTGCTTTTGTATTAATGTGAAAACCAGTGCATTCACATATCAGACCATTCAGCTTACATGACTTTACCCCTGCCCACTCGCATGGTAGTGGCAAGAAGTGTAAGCCAAGACTGCTTAAACTTTTTATAAGTGGTAAAATACAGGGCAGTCAATCAGAACAATGGTAATTTAAATACATAGGCATTAAAAACAGTAACATAAAAGCTTGAATGAATCTAAAGGATATAGGAAGGTTGGAAATGAATTATGGACTTCTGAGACCTTGGATAGTGTGACCACTGACCTTGAATAGTGTGTTTTATAGTTTCTCTCTTTGTACTAATGTTAATACAGTTAGTGTAGTTCAGTATAAGTGGTGACAATTTACAGAAAGTTGTAAATCTGTGGGTTTTCTTTAATTTTACAGACAAGGCCTAAACATTCACTACATGTCACTGTGAAGAAAGGTGCCAGATCTCTATCTACATTGGATTTTGAGTTTACTGAATTTAAGTTTAACTTGAATTTTGTTTGTGTTGATTTGCACAAGAGAAATTGACAATGAATTTTACAAGCAGTACAATAAAGAAGTGAAACCTCTGTCCACCAACCACCCACACCACAGCAGCAGTAATACTGGGTGGTTCTCTTATCAGAGTGCCTCACATGCTCTGCTTTTCAGCACTCTTCATTGTGTTCGGTCTCTTCCTGGAAAACATGCTGACTCATCAAAAAAAAAAAAAAGAGGCTAGTTGCAGACACATCCTCAGGGAGGGAGGGAGATATGATTTGTGTATGGCTGGAGAAATAGTGAGAGAGATGTCCCAGTGACAACATCCTGTGTCGTAGAGGATCCATCTGTGCGGTTTACACTGGCCTTGTACCAAGGCTATCAGACACGTCTCTTCTAATTCCTGTAAAGCCAAATGTACACGGCAAGCTTTCCAGATTCCAGCTGACATTTTTATCATAGCTCTACTGTACAAACCGAGTGGTACTCCAGTGATGCTGTAATGGGAGAGGAAGTGCAACAATCTCTTACCCTCTGATGATCAAATGTTAATGCAAACCCACACTCTACGATCATCTGACTGCCTAATACTGAGGCAGCTAATGACTTGCCTTGTGAATGACTGCTGTCAGTAGGCATGCAGCTAACAAGAGAAAAATATATATGCAAGGTGTGTAATTGGAAATGTGTTGATTTCCAGCAGTCTGTAAACTAGAGTTACGTAATGCAAGCCTTGTACAGATCCTGAGCTACTGACTTTACAAAAGATACAACCATGTGTTGATCAAAATGCCAAAGCCAAGATAATGAGCATGTTGTACTTCCAGTTAATAACTAATTATTCCAGTTAATAATGTTCATTTCTTATTTCAGAAGAATTGGTATTTGAAAAGGCTTTCAAGAAAAGTTTGTATACTAAAGAAGATTTCCATGACAATAGCAGACTCAAAGGTTTCCCACCAGAAATATGTCAAAAACTGCATCCATCAAATGTTCTAGTAGAATCATTACATAGCCATCATTAAGTCTAGCTTGAGAGAAAAGTGTGTGTAGAAAAAGCATTTGAATAGATGAGATGCAACTAAATGCCTACATATGTAATGGATACTGCTTCATTTTGCAGCAGGACAACAGTCAGTCACCCATCCTTAATCTGACTGAGCATGCATCTCCCTTAGTGAAGTCAAGAAAGGAAGGAGAAAGCCACTGAGAACTGAAAGTGGCTGCATTATAGGTCTGGGAGAGTATAATGAGGAAAAGTATCCAGTGGCTGGTGATGTTTCTGGATCTCAGATATCAGGCAGTCATCAAATACAAAGAAACGCCAACAAAGTACAATACATGGCTCTCTCTCTCTCTCTGTACATTTACATTTTTAGCAAAGACCATTTCATCCAGAGAAGCTTAATATGACAGACAAATGCAGTGACTGGAGTCTTTCCAGTATTTATGTGCAAACATGAAATTGAATCATGATCTTGGTGTGCAATGCAGTAGACTTATCCAATTGCATTACAGTTTGCATTATCATTTGAAGTTTCTATTTTGAGTTATCAAGCGCACACTTGGAGGGTAGGGTCACACGATACATGATTCCTGTGAACTGAACTGCAATAAATGTGTAATAACACTATGTGTCACTGCAATATTAACAAGCCATTGCAAACTAATCACAAATAATAATGTTAATGCAATAATTTTGCGTTAACATTTTAATTATTGTTACATTTTTTCATCATAACACATTTTTAGTTCCTCTCTCATTATTAATAGTTCAGGCTGAAGCCCAGCTGTTCTCAAGTAACTTGCTAAGAAAGAATTCACAGCTTTACTAATGCAGCTTTATGATACAGAACTATACCTCATAGGAATGAAGGTGTGAACTTACAGGACATGGACTCAAGTCTGACCTGAGTCAAAAATGCAATGACCTGAGACCCAATAAAATCAATGTGCCACAATAAAGTGCTCCTCTATGAAGTGTTTTGCATTATTATTAAGGTTAGGGCTGCACAGTTAAGCATCTACTAATTATTATCCCAATTCCAGTCTCTGCAATACTGATATCACAAATGGCTGCAATATTCAAATTAGCCTTGAACACTATTTTTGTTTTTCCTTTTTCATAATTGTATTTGTTTGTTTATTTTAGTCAATATTATTTATGCATTCCAATGCCTTAAAGTTCAGCGACGAGTGTGGAGCAGTACTATCTCTTCCTCATTCTCTGATTTGTATAATCGAAACAGACCACTTTTAAATTCTATTCTACTGGTTCTCTTTTAAGTGACTACTCAATTTGGGCAATTAACAAATGCATTGGAAGAGAGGCCATTTTAGAACATTTTACATAAGAAAGATCAAATGTTGACTGTTAATGTAGCACCAAAATATGTCCATGTGTGTATATATGTGTAGTAAGCAGTGAGACTGAAGATGACTGGATCAGACCTCTCGAGTGGGATGCATGTCATAAACCCATCAGCCCTTATCAAGCTGCTCTCAACATCCCTCAAACCAGCAGCATGACCTGTCAAGCCAATCTGCATGGTGTCACAGATGGAGAAAAGAACTTAAAGGAAGAGTAATGGTAGAGCCATTTGTGGAGTTCTGATAACCTGAAATTAGGAATGCAAAGACACACCACCTATTTAGAAATAATATATTCTGTGCCTGTGAGTATGCTAAAGACTTGTAAAAACAACTTGCATAGCATGTTCTTCATGGTCACATACAATATCAGAATTTTACATCAGATGTTATTATACGAGTAGTCATCATAAAGTAAGTGGTAGCAAGTCAGTAGGCTTTGTCCTTGTATGGTCTCTGTGTCAACACAGAGTAAACAAAAACCTGTTCTGCAGAACACTTTACCCAAACACTGCTGACACCGCACCTACAAAAACTCCACCTCTTTCCAGCACTTTCTGTTTTAATAACTGAAAAATGAGAAATATTACATGAATTTAAGTCACAAAGCAGCAATATCCGCAGTCACCACATACACATTATGCAAACCAGTATCAGGCAGTACTGAGCAATGTTTGTTTATTTGATGTTAACTAATAATATGTTTAAAGGGCAATGGTGAGTAATGTTTATTTGAGTACACCTTGTTTCCATCTTCACTTGGGACATCTGGGTATTGACAAATACAAGTTAGTCTACCTAGTCAACTAGTTTGGTCACTATATGCTTATACTTTTAATATCTCCTAACTGAAACTGTTAATTTTCTGTTACAATTTCATGAACATGAAAGTTAAACAGAAAATGGTCAGCAAGTTACTAGGAAAAAGCCTAGACTCTATTGAAGTGAAAGTGAAAGTGACCATTTGTCATACGTGAACACACCACAGCACACAGTGTGAACAGCACGAAATACTTC
>JBBPCW010000001.1:27805278-27819651 GCA_037974425.1 Phenacogrammus interruptus
ACTACTACTACTACTACTACTACTACTACTACTACTAATAATAATAATAATAATAATAATAATAATAATAACAGACATTCTACAAAAGATACTAGCAAAAGACATATACATAAACAAATAAATGTGTAAAAATATGTCAAATGAAGACAAATTGAAACTTTTACACATGTAAATGGTTCATTGTTATTTGCTAATTAACCTATTTACTAATTGCTCTACCTAGGGGACCTCTATTTCAATAACCAATACCTCTTCACTGACTGCCATTTTAAAGCAGAATTGTAATGTTATTATAAAAATAATGAAATACTTATGCATTGTATGAAAACGCTAACTAGGTAAGGTAATGTTGAAGCTCCAATTTTTACTTTCTGTAAGATATGCAGTGTTTGAATACAGCCGGTTTTCTGAAGAACTGACCCACAAAGAGTTTGGTCATGTTTTGCTTCTCAAACACAGTACTCACCAGCTCATCAGGTGTAACACTAAATCAGTATAAAACCTCAACACAAAGACAGTCTGTGTTTTAGCAAATAAAAATGTGGATTTGGGAGCTGAATTATGAAATGTCTTGCCTTTCTGTGTGCACGTGTGTGTATGTATCTAAAAACACCAAACGTGCCTGACTGACTACATTTGGTGTTGAAGGAAAATCTAAAAATATGGATAAATTACTGATTTCATTTTAAAATGTTGTGTGAAAGTGTGTTGATGGATGGTAGTGTTTGAGAATATTTTGTGGGGGTGACGGTAGAAAACAAACATTGTGTGTTTTGGTGTATATGTATGTGCGTCTGTGTATGCATGTGTGTGTACGCAGGTGTTTTCTTAACCGGAATAAGCATACACTGTCTGAAACTGTGTAACTATAGGAGGCGCGTTCACGTGAGAAAGTCCGTGCGCGCTCCCGTTGGAGCGTGTCTGCTTGTTTACAGTCGGGCAGTCTGGGTAGCGGTGAGCATGGCAACCGGAGTAAACACTGTGGTGGATCAGCTCGTATCTGAGAACGGAGGACCGTGCGATGGCTTTTTGCAGTGCAGAATACTTCGACTCTATTGAGTCTATTCAGAAGAACATACACGACCGGTAAGTTCTCTTGTTTTTATACGTTTTCTCTAAAGTGAGAGAAGAGTTCAACACGGCCCTGTATAAAACCGCGGACTCGGGTTCCAGCCCTGCCCGAGTGTAGCCCGTGCATCACGGCCACGATTAGTGCTATCAGTAGCCTGTCTGCAAGAAGCTAAAGCTAATATATGCCTTTAAAACGCACAGATTCCCTTTGTTAAAGACTGTAGCTTGTTAGCAAACATGCATTCAAGGCATTCTCAATTTCTACAGACACATGGTAAGAAAAAATTAGTGCTAAATTAAATTAAACTGCTCAAATGAAATAACTTGCCAATCTCCTTGTTTTGTCAGCCTCTGACTCTTTCTATTTCCACGATGTAAATATTTGATAATGTTTGTCCACGTGTAAAAAATATCTATACCACTTTCCCAGTCGGGAAAGAACTTAACACAGATAATGGATTTTAGGACCGTTAAAAGTGCCCCGAGCTGTGCCTTGGTTGTTGAAGACGGTAGATGTAAGCTAACGCTAATGGAGCTAGCTAGCACACCCCCTGCCACTTACCATGCACTCAACAGCTGTAGACTGCAAGTAAGAAAGTAAACGTGGGAAGGAAAGAAGCTGCCCGTTTTTTCAGACCAGTTTTTTGGTTCTCAACCTCGTAAATCTTAAAGGGGGCGACTAAAAAAATTGGGGTACGATCGCTTTCCTGTCTAATACAGACTCGTAAGTTTCACATTTCATTTGTTTTAGACCTGCATTCAGTGCTGTCTTTGATTTGTTCGGCAAAACAACTGATTAATCTTTATAATGAGAGAAAGAAAGAGAGAGAACTACATGATAATACCGTAGATTTGGGTAAATCACGAAAACTGTGTTTTGTTCTATTTTAGGGAAAAGAGGAGGCATGGGTTAGAAGAAGATCTGTTTGCGTACTCCATATCTGAAGGTAGACAGTAAGTGTACTTCACTTTTTTTAATGAGACAATGTGTGTGACAGTTGAAGTAAATACACTTAGACTGCTTCAATATGTGGTTAAAGATTCATAGTCAAACGATGTTATTTATACACTTAACATAATGTGATTGTCACTGTCATTATCATCAATGGCAGAAGCAAGTCTGAAAAATTCATTGCAGATGACCAGTTCATATGGAGAATGGAGTAAAATAAGAAATGTGTGTGATGTATTCAAAGTGATTTATTATTTAGTTATTTATTATTTAATGGCTTGGTGCTTGTCTCATAGTTATTTTCTGCCCTAATGTACTTTCCATATGTTTATATTGATTGAATGGGGCCTAACCTTGAAACTTTTGTTTTAGGACAGATTGATGACTCTCTAAAATATAGCCTCCCCTACTCATGAATTATACAATGGCACTTAACACAAGTGCTGGAGACCTGTTTGTTTTTATATGGCCCCACCAAATTCATGGATGCAAACAAACCTTTTATGATGTTGTTAGGGCAGAAAGTATATAAGAGGTTACTGGACCAACCTCTATGTTTCAGAGTCTACACATCATTTTGCTTGTTAATTTGTTTTTTAGACACAAAAAAATGCTATAGAGTACCAATTAACAAACGTATCAAGCACCATTATCAGGTTTCTAGGCTGACTACCATTTAGTATCACTGTTCCCCAAACAGTGGTTTCACATGGGCTGCTTGTAATTAAACATTCTCAAGTTTCTATTCATAGCCCCGTTCATACAGGATGATTCTTTACCCACATCTATGTAATGAGACTCTTCATGGTTTTTGCAGAGCCAAGCTAAAATGTACTAAGATGAAGCACTATCACAAGGAACTGTGCAAGAGAGAACAGCAAGCGAAGGCTCGCAACCTTGAGCTCCTGAGAAATGTCGAGAGTCTGGTATCGAATGCAAAAGAATTTTCCATTGACTACAGCGTACTGCATCATTTAAAGGTAAAGCCTTCGATAGCTTCGAAATCATATGTACCAGCATATGATTTGCAGAGTGTTGATATTTTCACATTTACTTCTGTATTTTTGAATTCTCCCTATTGATATCTACCACAGTTACCGCCCTTCTTTTAGCCTATATATTTTAATTAAAGGTGATGTTTTTCTTATTTTGTTAAAAATCTTTTCAGAACATAGAACTTTTCTAGGTTCTCCGAACACAGTGTCTTATGTTCTGTGTGCAGTGGTCTTTATGTAACTCAATACATTGATTTAGTTTAATGTATTAGTCATAAAAGCAAATTACACTGAAAATAATGGCATCTATTAAGACAAAGATTTTACTTACACACACTGTAAGCTTCAATTAGCCCACTCCCTATAATCCCATATCGTTGTCTAATTCCCATCTGCTGTTTACTCTCATTTTTGTTTTAGTAACAATTGTAAACACTCTAACATTGCCATTTATCACTGCAAGGAAATGAGAATAAGAACACAATGGCTGTGGTCGATTATCACTTAAAACTGAACGGTGCTTAACAGCTTAATATCAAATTTGCCAATTTGTTTAATTACACTACCCCAAATTAATTGCCCTCTGTTGAGTCACTGAAGTACCTCTGGTTTCTCCCTCCCTGACAGGAGACAGTCTGTCTCTGTTTCATTGTGATTGGATTATATTTGTCTAATTTTTAATTAAAGGAAACACTATAATTTCAATGTTGTATTAATGTTATCGATATGGTAGCAGAAATTCCCAATTGCTACAGACACCTGGTAAGAAATTAGCTTAGATTTTTCCAAGCTAAATTAAATTAATCTGCTGAATTGCCATAACTTGAAATGACAACCCGCACTGTGTCTTTGTTTTTGTCAGCCTCTAACTCTTTTTTTTTTTTCTATTTTCACAATGCTAATATTTGTCCATGTGTAATAATACATCCACTACAGTTGTTATTACTAGTTTGGCAAGCATGGCAAATAGATAACGGATTGTGCTTAGCAAGCAAAATGCTTCCTTTTGTGGAAATGCTATTGTCTTATGGGAATGAAGTGGGTGGCTGGAGGTAATCCCAATGCCCTCACTGCTGCCATTAGGCTGTTTAATTGAAGTTTGGATTAGGCCAGTCAGTCTGGCTAACCACAAAATTGATTAAGAGCCCTGGCAGGCAGTGTTAAGGGTACTCAGAGGGGAATACCCACACTGAGGGACACTACATTTTCAGGGATAAACATAAGCCTCTCTTTTCCCTCCTCTTTTCTTCAAGATCCCTGTTTGCTCTGCTTTCTCTTCTCTGTATGGCTTTATGTGGTTATGAGGTTGTTATGAGGGAACATCTAGCACATCCACAGCTTTGTAGTCATTCATGAAATGTTTTGTCCAACTTTTCAAAGTACTAAACGGTTAACACTTGCCAGTGCATTACTTCTGTGGTTTTAAACAAGACTTGCTAAGAATTTTCAATAATTGTACGTTGAAAGAGTCATGTCTTCTTGGCTGTGGTGAATTTGATGGAATTTCTTGCAGCTGGAATGTAGAAATCACATTACAACAATTCTGAAGAAGAGGGAGAACGAGAAGGAGCTTGAAGCACAAAAAGTAAGACAGACTTATCATGTCATCTTTTAGGATTACAATTTGGTGGAAATTTACAAAGCTATCTCTCAGCCTTTGATGAAATTATGATCCTGTGATGGGATCCAGTATAAAGTGTTCCGTTTCACTTTTCAAAGAAAAGAAATGAGAGTTGGGGAGAAAAATAGGCTAACATGCCCATTATTCTGTGCAATTCTTCTTCAGTAGACACTTTTTAGTTTATATGGGGTATCAGTGTTCAAAGGCTACAATTAATTTATAATCAAAAGCAATTTAGGAAGTGCTTGAGATAATTACTGTTTTGCTCACAACTTCAAATGGCTCTTTTACTTAATAAAGACGCATGCGAGTCCTTAAACCAAATTATCTTATACACTTTTTTGTGAAGCTCTTGAAAAGGAGAAAAAAATGAGTAATAGCCACCAGTTACGCTATGGCCACTGCACCATTCCTGTCATTTTAAGCCTTAATATTTGATTCTGGCCATGGTTTATTATGACTTGCTGTTAAACAATTCTTCAGTCTGTAGTCTTGAAATACAAAGGTTGCTATTATGAAGCTCTTGAAAGGAACAAAAGTATTTTATGTATTAGCTACTAGTCTTGCTAAGACCACTGCACCTCTACAGTCTTTTTAGGTCTTTTCTATTGCTAGAGTAAATAGTTGCTGTTACCGAGCTGTGACCGTGGTTTTTCTGTAGTGGGGAAAACCAGAAGTTGCCATTATGTAGATGGCTCAGTGGTGGTGGGGTGGGGTTGGAGGGGTGTCCATTTTTGCCGCCATATCTGTGATGGCGCAGGTGTCTAATCCGGCCATGCTATGACCGTGCCACTGATGTAGTTCAAGCCCGTGGCTGCTTCTTTCTCTCACTTCAAGCAGTTTGAGCGCTTTCAGATGAAATGTGGAAGACAGCTCATAATGACTTGGAGCATGCTGTCTTGAGCAGTCACTTGTGACTGTGCCCCCCCCCCCCCACACACACACACACACACCACACACAAACGCACACACAAACACACACACTTCCTTCTTTCTCCCTCCCTCCCTCCCTCCAGCCTGGCGATATTGTAATGAGCAGAGATGGGAGGAATCACTCCATTATGCATACACGCCACTGCTGGCTGCGTGCATGTCCCCGAGGCTGCAGCATTCATTAAGGGGAGCTTACCGGCCTGAAAGCTGGGAAGCCATGATAACGGGATATGATTTTCATATTTAATACATTCCTTGGAAGAGCAGGCGCGTGCCGCAGATTGATAGAAGAATCAATTGCTACTTTAGCAAAACACTTTCTACTTTGCCCCGCAGCTAGCGATGGAATCACTCAGCCAAGAAATTAACTTTTCCTCCCTCTCCCTCTCTCTCTCTCGCTCTTGCTTTTTTTTTCTACCCCTGCACTGGATCTGCCAGGCAGGCCGCGTGGTTTACAGTGGATGTTATTAAGCAGCTAACTGTTTGGTATTTAAGACCCTTATCAGAAAAGAAACAGAAGCCATGGTTTTTGTTATTTTGTGTGGCAGATTTTTTCCCCCCTTCACCACTCCGTAGTACCATGGCAGACATGAATCAGAGCTTGGGAGCAAAGCACTTATAATAAGATTAAAAGTTAAGACATTGATCTCAGTACACTCAGCTGAAAAAGACAGTTGGCGAAGAAATCTAACCTTGACCCAAATAGATCTCAGGAAGTTATTGAAAAGACAAAAAAGTGGCACTTTTAAACACTTTTGAAAAGGAGCTGCAATTACCTAAATTGTTAAAATTGACATGGGGGGCTAGTAGACTGCGAGAGTAAAATGGCATAAATCAGTCCTATAGTATGAGGTTCTAAACTTAATGGCAAATTATTCTAGAGTTTAGACAAAAAAGGTTCTGAAGGATGATGCAATAGTGAATCCTTTGTTTGGTAAATGAGAAGTGTGAGCGTTACCCATAATGTATAAGTAACCTCCACAAAATGTCAAGGTTTCGAATTAAGTATGTGTTTTTCTCAAGAAAAATACAACCAACCCAGAAACTAGGCACATTTAAGAGCAAGAGATTTTTGGGGTTGTTTAGTTTTCTTTTCTTTTTTCAGGAAAATAATTTGCAGGATCAAGGCAGGTCACTTCTGCACTGCATCAGGCGATCGCCCCAACCTGCTGTCATCTTCACAGGTTGGCAAACCCTCAAAGGCACTTTGGTGGAGGATGGCGTCATGAGCGCACACTCACCATCTCTGACAGAACTGATACCTAATCACCCCTCAGCTTCCTTGCCACAAAGTGGCCCATTGATGGATGCCCGAGTTTCAAAAGCCAACGGCAGCGTGGCTTTATCTGATGACATTCTAAACTCAGACGATTTCCCCGCCGGCACCTGCGACACGCATGAAAGACGACCGGCATCTGACTTTGGCTTCTTTACAGGAGCAAAAGTGGAATGTGGGCCAGAGCAGCTGGCCTCGCCTCACATGACCTTGAAGGCATCTGGAGTGTCCTCTCGTCACAGAAGCATGAAGAGAGCGGAGAGCAGTGCGTCACTCCAGCGCCATCCTAGCCAGAGCCCTTCCCCAGATACCACTTACACAAGAGACCCCTCACGCCACAGCAGCTCTCAAGAGCAGGCCGGGGGAGCTGGTGGAGGGGCCAAAACAGAAGCAGAATCAGCAGAAAAGCATCCAGATAGTTCAGGTTTGAATTTGTTGCTTATTTAAACCATCTTGATTTTATTAATTATCTTACCAAAAGTTACAGTCCCAAAATTCAAATGTACACAACCTTCGCTTTACCCTAGATGAAGATGTTTTATGTTTGTAATTTTCATTTTTCACTGGAGTTACAACTGTAATGTAACTAACAAATCTAACAAGTAAACTAACAAGTAAATATGGATGTAATTCAGGCTTCAAGATGGCTGCTGCCTCTGCTTTTTAGCTATGGTTACTTTTCATAACTGAGGTTTATGTTAATTTGACTTTTTTCTAGATCATCACATTAACCAGATGTTGATATTCACATGTTGTTATATCAGTATTTTATACTTTAAAAATCCTGAGTAACCTCAACCTGTGTGTACCTGTGTCTACCTTTTTTGGGCTTTTAGATCAGGGTGAAAACAGAACCCCCAGTATCCCCTCTTCTGAAGTGGATGTCACACCTGAGCCTTCTCTGAACACAACCAGCGACGTTTCCGTTTCACTCAGTGATAGTTTCCATGAGCAGCACAGCCCTGGGGGAGGTGCTCCAATGCAGGGAAAGAGCACCATACCCAGTCAGTGTGGTGGAGGGCTGAAGGACAGAGTGGAGTCTGGAGGACCTCTTTCCCCAAAGCTAGAATCTAGGTAGGACTGCATGGAATGGCCTCTCAAATATAACTGAAAATTACTTTACAAGCACTTAAAACAGGGGAGCCCACTCTGGTCCTGGAGTGTCTGCGACCAGCACAGTAAGGTGATTTGCCTACTTTTCAGGACATGGATCCTCCCAAAACCTGAGTCGAATGGTTCTTGTTTGTTTGCTAACAGTAAGGGCCATCAAATCTAATGTAAAACACACCTCATATTAATTTTTACACTGCACAATTTTTCTAGAGGTAAGATAATTAAAAAGATCATTAAAAATTAGATAAATCAAACCATAACTGATGCCTGAAGTTTGTATATTTCATTTTGCTCCAGGGAAGTGAGGACCCTAGCCAATAATGGAAGGAATTTTGTTCATAAATTCATTTTATTTATTGTTATACAGTACAGTGTACAGTATAAGACAACATTTGCAGATTTAATTCAGATTAAATCACTTGATACAAGTGATTTATGTGTGCAATTTGCACAGAGCTTATTATTGCTTTAACTTCTAATTGTTATGAAAAATACCAGCATAAACTACAGTTTGCTTTTGATACTGTGGTGCAGTTTGCCGTAGAGATTCTTTTAAACATGCAGACCAAGTCAAGCGAACTGCAACATCTGCAAGCCACTCTATTTGCCAGGTCAGTTTATGAGTGTGAATGTATGTGTGGATTCAGGCTGTGCACATGTGTCTGGGTAAGTGAGAATATGATGAACCAGGGTAACGATCCAGAGGGCCTCACTCATTGTGGCTCAGTGACAGCTTCAGGACACCTTGTAGGCAGGGCTGAGACCCTGAATCCAACATTATTGCCCTAATCCTAGATAATGCTCTAACGGAGCAATTTTCTGCTCGGGAGATTTGCCCAAGTCCCAGTGGAGTCGACAATTTCTTGACTCCCCGGAGTGCTCTGAAGAATGGAAGTGTGAACAGCACTTTAGGAAAAGAGACCATAAAATAATGTCCAGTCAAAACAACGCTATCACAGGGAATCACTTAGTAGTATATTTGATTCTAATCTGATCCTCATGCTTCTCATATATTTCCAACTGATTTGCTTTATACTGAATATTTTGTTTGTTTTTTCTTCTTTTGTGGAAGGTATGATGTAAATGTGTGTCTACTCTTGGCAGACTGATACGAGATAGAATACTGTTGATTCAAGAATATCTGTAGGAATGCCCCTTTGTAAGTTAATGTATAGAGAAAAATCTAGTGCATCACTTTTGCAAGCTGAATAAACAGACACAGCTTCATATAAGTATATATGAAGTTTATAAAGATACAATATTTTAAGAAAACAACTTGTTCTGGTTTACCAAGACATGTTTAAAGCCATAATATACTCTATTACACTGCACTGATCAGGCATAACATTAAAATCATCTGCCTAATATTGTGTAAATCGCCATGACAGCTCTGACCTATTGACCTATTGACATGCAGTCCACAAGACATCTGAAAGTGTGCTGTGGTGTCTGGAACCAGACATTAACAGCCAATTGTTTACATCCTAAGTTCTGAGGTGGCACCTAGTTTGTCCATCACATCTCACAGAGACTCAGTGTGACTTTGCATGATAAGTCTTGTTCTTTAAACCATTCCTAAACATTTTGCATCATGGCAGAGTGTATTATGTTGCAGCTTTTAAAGAGTACTGATGTAATAAACTTCATTAGATCAGCCCACCTTGTTCTATTGCTCCTGAAGCTTATGGGCCCAATGTGGGCACTTTCAGCAGTGACCACAGGTCAACATAGGCACTCTGACAAAAAGCAATTTGTGCTACAGTAGCTCATGTGCAGGATTGGAACAAACTAACCTTCACTTGGCCATCCATAGTCCTGTAACAGGTTTACAGGTTTAGCATTTGTTCTTGCTTGGGCCACTTTTTGTAGGTACTAACCACTGCATCCCCCGCCCCATGACAGGTGCCACTGTAACAAGATTACTGTTATTCTCCTCATTAGTCTGTGAGGGGGGTAAAAATATTTTGCTTCACAACATTACTGTAGTTGATGGAAGAATAATTGTTTGTAATGATTAATAATTGTAAATTATTTAGCAACATTTGATTAAAAATTGTTTAGAAAAAAATGTATCACATTTTCATATGTAATGTATCATTATATCATATGTATCTTTTTTTTTTGGCCAAAATCATCCAGGTTGTGTGGTGTTTCACCATGCTGTAACACACAGCCTCCAGAGGTTTACTACTTTAAAAAGGCACAACAGTGATTAGAGGCTTCTAATTGGGATGCCAGTGTGCTTTATTTCAGCTTACGTTTACTTCAGCAGTGCTGACCAAGCAACAGCTGGTGTTTTTTTACACTGCTGTGTGTAAGTTGAGTGTAAGCAGATGAGTGTTTCAATATGAATACATGGCCTTGTGAAGAGACGAATGTAGCACAGACACTCATCCCCTTTCATCTCCCAGCTACGAGAGAAAGCCAACCATTAGTGTAAGTCTCCGCATACCCTGACAATATAGTGGTGTGTATGTTGTCTTGTTGAATGCAGGGTCAAGGCAACTGTCTATTTTTGTGTAGAAAAGAGCCCTCTTTTTTGCCTTCACCTCCACTCCAACCAAGGTGAGCAGGCTGGGAGCTGTATTTTCTGTCAGCTATACAGCATGTGAATCTGCCTCCCTGCTGTGAGTAGCTAGTAGTAGTAAAGGATTGTGGTGAATTGTTGTAAGAGACTAAATGTAAGATCTCCATCTTCAGCAGTGATTGTATCATATCCTCAAAATTCAGCTGCTCTCAAGCTGCCACTGGATCAGGGCCTGTGATCAGAACTAGCTCTCACTAGGCCATTTATATATATAGACTGATAAGGAATGCAGGGTTATGATTTGTGTCTAGTTTATTCTGTATTTCTAATGTTGTTGATATTATGTTTACCATGGGTGTACCCTGGAGCTGGCTACATGGCAGAGGCAGAGAAAACGGTTCAACCAAACTCATCTATACTATGCATGCACCTCACAGTAAATCCTATCATAAAGGGTCTGCAGCATGTGGGAGTATGTGCATGTCAAAGAGAGTAAGAGTTATAAGGACAAGCCATAAAGTGTTCAGGAGCACCAATAGTGTGAGAACAGAGTGAGAACAGAGAAACACAGGTTTACTGATAATATATTATATATTATTTATAGTTTATTGTTATTATTTTAACAGCACAGTTCTGTACAAACCATAGAAACACTTGTGTTTTATGCATGGGCATGTATCTTTGCACATAATATAAAAAATGTTTTGTGTTTTATCAGATTAATCGGTGATAAATAATTTGCAGCCCTAACAACCCGATCAGACCTCAGTGGTGTTGTTATGGCAGAACCACACATTTCGGCTTTTCTGAAGAATTTATTAGCTGGAATGTAGTTGGTCCTACAAGGTAGACATGGAAGAAATCAATATAGACTGCAACACATGGCTATAATAAAGGTATAGTCAATGTAATAGTGTTCTTGGGAAAGCTCTAGTATGAAGGGTCCTGCCAAATAAAATGGAGAGAAACCCATGCTGCTGCAGCCCCTCTGAAGTGGACTTAGCCCAGATGGATTGCTCTACAGAATGTCATGGATATAATTCGCACGGGCGGCTTAATCAGGATGTTACCAGGAAACAACCTGCCAAAGAGAGGCAGCGATTGTTTGGTGGCCTCTGACCCCCGGCCCATTATAGATTGTCATAAATTCTTTTTGTGTCTTTCATGTGGCAAGGGCTCAGGATTTGGGCCTGAGCTTTGCTGACGCCATTCACTGAGGGCCACCCAGCGCTTAATACTCCAGAAAGACAGATATGGTTTCACTAAACCCAAATATATTAGGCGCATGTTTTATACCTTATTTGTACAACCACCCAGCATTATTCTGATGGAGCAATATTTCCTTTTTCCATTAAGAAAGTGAAAGTTGGTCTCAAGGGAGGGTTTTTAAATGTTTTTTTATTTACATCCCTGAGTGTAAATTACAAACACAAGCACAAAAAGCACTAACAGTACTACCAGGTTTTGTTTGTGTACATTGTTTACGATTATCTAAAGGTCATTGTCTTCCAAGTTCTTTTAGTTGTATTTGTGACAAAAACAATGACATTGCATTTACTATGTTTATAGTGTGATGGCCTGGTTTTGTGCTTGTCGTTAAATATAATTTAAATAGATCTGCAATTTTTCTGAGAACTGAACTAATAATTGTTCGCTGAAACCCCCGCACTAACACGGAAACTGCAGATATCCTCAGCATTTTTTTGCTTTTGTGACGTCCAGGCCTGGTCCGCATGCCCCCCTCGGGTTGCTAAGCACTGCACCCAAACATAAACAACACAGCCCGAGGATGAGGGTGTGTGGCAGACTAAGCCCGAACGTTTTTTTGTGACTAAATATAATTTTTCATGCATTTTAGTGCTAAATTATTAAGAAAAATATCATTTACTAATTTTTCAACACAAATATAAACGTAAATTTAGCTACATTTCCATATATAAAATACTGTCCAGAGAAAGAAAGTAAGCGCCTCTTGGGATGGTGAAAGTAGCCAATCCGAGAATGCTTTTTTTTTTCCCTCCTTGCTGCTGATTGTCTGCTGCCCGTTGACACAGCTGCAGTCCAGAATTTTCCCCATGGAGAGTCTTGAGTGTTCTTGTGTTTTTTGTTTTGTTCTTAAAGCATGAATTACAGTACAGTCTATAGAGGGGTAACATCAGTATTTTACATTCTAGCACTGTGTAAACTGTACGGTACAAATACAGGTTTACCTTTACATTTTGTTTAAGGGTAATGTATTAAGATTTTTAAAGGAAACTAAGTGTTTTGGGAACATATTTGAGGGTATACTTAGGGTTTAATACTGCAAAAAGTGGGGGTTTACTGTAGTTGAGACTAATAGAAAATGCCCCTAATTTGCATGCCTTTATGATGTTTACAATTACAAATGAATTATCAATTATTGGGGTATCTACATACATTTCAGAATTTCTTATTATGTCTCCCCTATCACTCTAATGGTAGCATACATTCAAGTCCAAAAATTTTACTCAAGTTTGTGGTAAAAAAAAAAACAACCAGTAGATCAGCTCTCCCTGGGAATGGTCTGAATACATACTTCAATTAAGGAATATGACAAAAAACTGACCTTCTTGTCTTAACATGGACAATATAACTAATTTGCTGAAACTTAATAGTGACCTAGAAATTGTGTACAATATTTGTAATTTACAGCATTTTTAACATATGGTTCATAAATTTTCATTTATTTTCAGGCTTTCAGTGGAAGGATTTTTTTATCTGCTGGACAGCATTGAAGAACGTTTTCCTGCCAGAAATGTCAAGCTGTACAGTAGTTCTTCAATCAGTGAACAGAAACTGAGAGATATTATCAGGTACAGCACTTGGCTAGTTTTTGCACTTCCAGTAGAAATTGTACTATCCTCTGTTTAAGAGCACTCACTTTAAATTAAGAGCCATTACATTGCACCAACAACACTCTAGCAATAAATCCTGGTCTGGCCTCTAAGGGATTTCAAATCACAATGAATTGTCATAGTAACCCCTTCTTGTGGTTAAATAGTTGAATGGATAATTAGCATCTCTGTCAACAAAGAGATGTGCATGGCTTTTTAAAATCTTTTTATTTGCTTGCAGATGGTACATTATAAGGCAGTGAATATTTGTTTAGAAAGACGGGTTATGGTTATGTGGTAAAATTTGTGTTTGTGCGTGAGAGACTGACATACATATTAGGACAAGTGTGTGCACAGCCCCACAAGGCTACATAGAAACTGTTGATATTGTTGTATTTATTTACCAGGCTGTGCAGTCAGCGTGGGGTGCTGAAAGGAGAGGAGCTGAGTTTGTGTGCAGCTGTGGTGCTGCAGCAGTTGCCCCAGTTGTCAAGGAACACGTCTCAGGGTTGCCTGCTGCCCAGTGACCTGGTCAACACACACTGGTCCACTACTGTAGGTGCGGCACAAATTAGGTACAGTATAATGCAACTCTCTGGAAGCAGCTACCAGAGCATGGCTGAGTAATACTTGTTTGGCTTTACCTTTTATTCATCAGAATCAGAATCAGAGAACTTTATTAATCCTGAAGGAAATTGTTCACATCACGACTGCACACTCGCATAAGACAGAAACAATACAGAATAAAAAACCTGAATATATAATAAAATATACTCAGACTAGAAATATATTAGGAAAAGAAATAGTACAACTTACCCATAATAAAAAGTAATACTAAGAGGAGAATATAGTTTAAGTTAAAATTAAGACACTCTGTACAATAAGTAGAATAGACAGTTACGTCTAAGTACCTTTATAAAAAAAACTGAATTGTGAAATTACAAAAATGCAGATATCAAGAGAGAAGAAGTATTTGGAATCGAAATGTATTGCACATAGGTAACAAGTATTGCACATCAAGATATATTGC
>JBBPCW010000001.1:27832847-27845120 GCA_037974425.1 Phenacogrammus interruptus
TGTGTGTGTGTGTGTGTGTGTGTGTGTGTGTGTGTGTGTGTGTGTGTGTGTGTGTGTGTGTGTGTGTATGTGTTTGTCATATTTGTCTAATAAAGGTGGCATTAATCATAATGAAGCATTAAATTTCTTGTATGTGTAAAGCCCAGTTCTAGCATGCATATTATGGAGAAGAATTAAAAAAAAAACTTTTTGGACAGAATCCTAGTGTGTGTTTGTGAGTTGGTGAAAATGTCAACATTGGAATGTTTGGAATGTTTTTTTTTTCCTAAAATAAATTTCATGAAAAAAAAATAATGAAATGTTCAGACAAGATGAGACAGGGGAGACATGAAGTTTGGATATTTTGTATTTTGATAATTCAGAATGTAAACAAGTTTTGTAACGGGGTGATCCCAGTACTGTCCAGTACTCAAGGGATCTGAACTGTCTTTGTATGAAAGCCTCTTCTTTCATTTTGCAGTTCTGCTGCACGGCCAGCAGAGGGCAGTCGTATTTAGGCTTGCTCAAACAGCGTGCATGGGTTACAGGCAGTGGCACATAGAGGGCGCTGTGGCTGCTCTTCTGCCAGTCATTACCTCATTGTGATCCCCCCGCGGCGCCCTGCGGCTGCCTAATCAATCCCAAATCAGCCCTGCTGCAGGTCAGTGCTGGGATAAGTGTAGGAGGAGGTGAGAATGGCGACGCTGCCTCATTTTTGCACCCTTACACAAACATTGTTCCAGAGTGCATCTGCGATTAGCATTTCTGTGTGGGTGGTAGAATTTTTATTTATTTATGCTTTTTTTTTAACTAGGTAAATAAAGAGAATTGCCCTTAACCACGAGGACAGTTATTATAGACAGTTATATAATAGATGATTGTCAGTTTGAAATTATTCTTGACCTCCTCTCCTTGAGAAGCAGATTCTTTTACATCTTAAATGACAGTTAAAGCCATGAAGTTTAATCAAGAGAACAGTATTCTTGCTTTCTAGCTTTCTAGCTTTGAGAGCTAGAGGGCAGAACTAAGAGAGACATTACATTTACATTTACGGCATTTAGCAGATGCTCTTATCCAGAGTGACACACATCAGTCGTAGTTCACATCTGTTTTTTTAAACCTGTAAAGCTAAACTTAAATCAACATCCACTATTCAACCAAGTTACTGCATGCTAGGTACACCTAAATAACACATGTCAATGAAAAATCAGATAACAAAAGTAAGGAAGGGATGGGCACAAGAGTTTTTTTTATGCTTAAGTGAAATCAGCGACGGATATTAATTGACATAGTTTGGGGACGGCTTGTTTATTTCCTTCTAAAAATGTGAGAGCAGGGGAACATTCTCATCTCCCTCAATCTCATTGTGTTTAATCAGAGGTATAATCATGTGAGATTATGAAAATTGTCTGCACAGATGCCAAGCGTAGATCACATTGTATTTACAGTGAATCCTGCAAACTGTCAGTCATTTATTCTCAGATTCATAACATCAACCCACACATGCCATATATTAATGTATAAACTACTCGCCTGGAAATGAACAGGGGCACTCTGTGTCCAACATCACAAATACACCCAAATGCAAAAAAACAGTCTGCAACATTGTGGATGGGGAAAAGGGAGGGGGGATAGCAGAGGCAAAAAAAGGTTTCTGTCAAAGTGGTAATTTGCATCATTTTACACATTACATTCACCTCTGTGTATGAGACTCAGCCAAACAGTCGCCAGTCCAGTCTTACATATTCAGATTCGTTGCCTCAATTAAGTGAACCTCAGTGCAAGATGAACTGGCATAAATGTTTATGGAAATGGAATATTAGACTGGAGGGGTCACTGGCATCTGCAGCTCTCTATGGTAATCGTGTCTTGAAATCAGACCCGTCCCTGTCTGAAGAGCAGCATCTGATGGAGTGTTCCCATGGCACGCAAGTTATATAAAAGAATAGCCCAATTTACCCCGAAACATGGATTTATTATTATGCTTGTTATGACTCTAAAGAAAAATGTTGTTTTGGATTTTCTAGACATTAAACAGAACGACTTTTTTTTTTACCTTTCATTTGTGATTTTTTTTGCCAGTATTGTTTCTGTGCAAGAGAATGCTGTTATTGTTGCAAAAAGTGGGAGTAAGCTTCACATAAGATATCTCAGCACTATACCATTAATAATTCCACTTTAATTAAAGAAAGAAATATGTCTTTCTTATTGCCTGTATTGTCATTATAAAAATGCATTTTGTAATAGAACAAAACATTTGTAATGGAACATTTAACACCTCTCTGTTTTTGGGCACCTCTCTGTTAATGGAACATTGCAGGTGATTTTGTTCCAACAGCAATGATGTGAATATTTACAGAAACTAAATGCACATACTATCATTGTAAGGGCATCTTCAAACCTCACTGATATATTTCAACAATAAACTAGATCGTAGTTTATCATGTTGAATGGCTCTGACAAAAGCTGCGCTTCAGGAAGTCGATGTACATGTTTACTGTCGCTTTGACCATGTGTTTCATTGGCTTTTTTGTTTGTTTGTTTTGTTTTTTCTTTATGTATGTTTTTCTATTTCCTGAACAGATAATGGGCAAAACTGCTCTAATTGTTATTTCAGGCATATCTTCTGTACACCTATAACAAATCCTAATAGTTTACAGTAAGTTTTCCACAGCTTTTGTGGCTATAGTGACGAGGACACATATTGAGCTTATTTGTATAATATGAGCGGGTTTAAAATTATGTCACTCATCAGTTGAACAGCACAGTTAAGTGATCTGGAATATTTTTCTTTTACTCAGAGGAGGTCTACTAGCACTTTACAGCAAAACAATATACGAAATAAAAGAACAGAATAAACAATATGGATATAAGATAAAGCAGAGGACGCTGATAAAGATGAAGCCGAAGACGACATTGTTAGGGCCTGAATAGGCGCTGTGCTGATGTAAATTGAAGAGGAAGCCTGTATAAAAAGTAGCTTGGGCTCTTGCATATGCATTGCTTCAGATCAAAGGCTTGCCAGGGGTCACTCATTTACATAGAGATATCACTGATACTATGGGAACCCAGCAACCCTGTGCTCGGATCACTTATGAATAAAGAGGGCCTTGACTAGGTCCTTCAGCACAATTAGAGAAGGAGTCAAGGAAGTTTATTTGCCCACTCTGCCCAGCTGAATACGGTCTTGCCAGGGAAATAGTGTTCCTCTGGATTTGCTTAGATATATTTTTTGTTTCATATATATATATATATATATATATGTCTGTGTGTGTATATATATGTCTGTGTGTGTGTGTGTGTGTATATATGTATGTGTGTGTGTTTGTGTGTGTGTATATCTCAGAAATTCAAAATATGAATGTTAAATATCATCAATGCGTAACAAAATGTAAATATGAAGAAAAAGTAAGCAGTAATGTATCGAATTTAATGTATTGGTTTGATAATATTTTGAGATATTATTTCACTTCATTGTGGATCATTTTGGTCCGTTCCTTGAAATGAAATGTTTATGCGATGTGCAGGGCAAATTGGTATGATTTATTTTAATTAGGTCTAGATTTCTTTAAGTGTGCTTGTGTGATTAAAAACATTGAATTAATTATTACTCTATAATTGCCTTTTGCTTATCTTGCTGAATATGCTCATTACACTACAGTATGATTTAGTTAACGTCTGCCTGCAGTGCTGCAGTCTTTAGACGACTCATGAAATAGCAGCTTTAACAACCCGTCTTTTACATCTGGCATAAAGAAATATATGCATATATCTTCATGTTCTTGTAACCATTATGTTTTCATTTTATTACAGAAAGGATCCCAAGAGCAGAGTCCAAGCTTTTTCTGCTGTTCAGTCCAAAGGTAAGACTGCTAACTAAAAGAAACGAAGGGACTGCACAATTGCAAAGCAGTTTTGTGGTGTAGCGACACAGTGTATTGTGCAAAATCCATTTTTTATTAAAACGTCTCAGGGTTTTTAGTATTGCATAAGGGGGCGTAAGAGCCACCATGAATATGTACTTATGTATTTAAAGTGACATACCAGATGAATTAGATTGTCTTTACGTTAACTACTATCTTTAACCACTATTTTGTTGCATGAGCGTGTATTTTCAATAAAAGTTATTCATACTCCAATAAGAGACGAGGATTAAGATGTAGCGCATAAAAAATTATACAAGCTCATGTATTACTGCTGAACCTGCGTGTGAGTACTTTAAATAATCTAAATACAGTACTTATTCATCAGCATTATTCTAATAATATTCATTTTCTACTTTTTTTCCCTCTCAGCATTTTGGGGGGATTCAGATGACACCGACTCTGAAATCGAAATGGCCTTACGTCCTCAGTCCCACCATTCCAGTAACAATGATTTTAATGACTTTTATAATTAAGATTTTCTAAGAAGACATCTTCTTGTCAAGTTTGTTTTGTTTTCTTGCTGAATAAAAATATGTAAACGCTGATCTCGACAAAGAAATAGTATTAATGTTTCATGAAAACAAATAGCAGGAGACCTCTTTATTGTGGGCAAAAGAATGTGGAGAGTTTTCAAAACAGGATGGTGTTAACCCTGCTTGAGTCTCTTTAACTGAACAACACTTGGGCCTGGTTGAAATAGATTAAACTTGGTTTTTAAAGTGATTCCTTTGCTCTGTGGTGAATATTATGCATTTCAGATGTTGCAGGCATCTCAACACATTTTAGCGTCAGAGAGTTGGAGTGGAATGTTGTGAGTCAACTCCTCTGAAAAGCCGGAGCACAATGGCCTCTCTGGATGCTGCTGAAATACCTTTGAACTCGCTCAAGTACCTGTGGCCCATTTAGAAGGACAAAATGCGCTGCGCTCATCTCAATATAGAAACAAATGCTCTCTATATTTGTAGTGGCAAAAGAACAATATTTGATGGCTTAACGCGACAATGGGTTCCAGTCTACAGAGCTTTCTTTTGATCAAATATGAAGATGTTTAAATAATTTAAATGATAAAATTAAGCTGGGTTTACCAAAGCATCCAAAGAAATATTACTTGATTTTGGTCAGAAATTAATCACTGCCATAGCAGTACATATTATCAATTAAATATATCAGACAAAAGCATTAAATGTAATTCCAGTTTATTATGGACCATTTCTATTTTTCCATTCCTCAATTAAATGTTTACGCAGTGTACAGGGTAACTGGAGTTTGAAAAATATTCAGATACGACTACAACAATTTCTGTTTTTCCATCTACAGTTTGCCTGTGTGATATTTAATATTATATTGTATTATTAAATCTCTTACTACACTTACTACATCTTGATCTTTATTTTGCAGAATATGCTCATTGACTACACGATTACTGGGTATCTCCTCCCAGTGCCGAGGTCTTTAGTCTCATGAAATGAGCTTTAACCACCTGTCTTTTGGTGTAAGGTATAAGCCATTTATTTATATTTCACATGCCTTTTTAATTCAGTACTTAAAGTCTGCTTAGAGTCTTTTTATAAAACTGATTTCAGGGAGATTAGTAGTATTTAGGAAAGCATTATCATTTGTAATAAATTAAAGCATAATCAAGTTACAGTGTAAGCTAATACACTGTTAGTGAAATTTGTTCACTTTTGGCCACACTTTTGTCTTGTTTATGATATACTCCAACAGCAATTGTTTAACCCAATCCAAAAATACACCTTGTAATACAGTAGAGCAGTATCATTGTGTTTTTTCTCTTTATATATATTTGCTGCATGTAGTAAGTTACAATAAGCGCTGCCATTTTTAATGGACTTATTGCATCCAGAACTGTTTTCCCGACCATCAATATTTCTCATCACCTGTGACATACATCCAGAGGAGAGGGAGAGGGAGTATTTTGTCTGCTTCACAATCCTTCCCTCCACCTAAGTTCATTTGGTTTTATCACTGCGGTAATATATTTAGCATGTGCAAAGGCACAGAATCCTGTAATAATATAAAAGCACTGGCATTCAGCCCATCAGTAGGATTCCATTAGTCAGCTTTTAGGTGACTTTATGAGGCTGAACCTGCTAAAGTAGGACTCCACACTCATTAGCAGTAATGGCTATAGCCAGCCTTGACCCTGGAGCAACACACACACACCGAAAGCCTGTGTGCATCATTTGGAGTTTGCTAAAAAGCTCCCCTCACATAATGTCTATGTTAAGGATCATGTCAACAGATACTTGTGTGGTGGAAGATAGCGCTGTGAGAGAGTAACACTATGCTGATCTCGAACAGCACAATAAACTCTTTATAAAGGACCTTTCTCTTTAAGCAGTTTAGCCTGGGAAGTAACATTCATTGCGCAAACCAGGACAGGCATCTCAGAACCATTAATATTGGTGGTATGCTGTGTATGCAGATGATATAATACAAAACGTCGCTGTAACAGCTCTGCTGTTGCACACATAGACCTTGAATAGTTGTTAAACAGCAAGTGACCCTTTTGTGAAGCATTTTTTATCTGAATTTTGTTAAACAGCGTTCTGATATTGTGGTGCATCGTGTTCCTTTGTTGCTAAACTCCTGCTTTACTGCTTAAATGACCATATTCAGGTTCAGCTTTGATGCCGATTCTGCCACTGATGATGTAGAACAAATATATGGTTCATATGACAAGAAGCTCAGGCATATTTTAATTCAAATTTGCTCGCTTAAAATCTCAGCTTTAAGCACTCTATTATACCCCTTCACAATGAAAACCAAGCATTTGAGTCTTTCGCAGCACCAACTCAGGAAATAAAAGAAAGGAAGACCCAGATGAAAGCAAGCAGGGAAGTTAAACACTCTCATTAACAATGATATGGTAGCATTGTGCCATTTGCATATTGCATGTTTGTGTAATTTATTCTCGCTTGTTGGGCAAGTTGAAGTTTGAAGTGTGTACCTTCCATTCTCCCCCTCTCCACTTTTATTTTTATCAGGGAATAATGATTTAAAACAAGGTCATTTGATCTTCTGTTTCAATGGGCCTCAATTAAATATTCATTCATGCAGCTATGGTTTCTCTGTCAGGGTTTCTGAGGGAGTGCAGTGAAGACACAAAGGCGAAGCTTTTCGTTATTCAAGCCTATGTGTGCTTTCCAAAAGATTCAGACATAGATCCCAAAGAGCTACTCGGACTCCAAAAACTTGGCCATATGTGACATTATTGTGTTTTTAGGAACAAGTCACAAATGATTTGGAGTAGTTTATGAAACAACACTTTCACTGCTCAAACAATACCTATAGGGATTTGGGTATGTTGATGACAACGCATTTGGGTCAGTTTGACTATCGTCAGTATGACGCCTAAATACAGAACAGAGCACAAGAAAAAAGAAATATACACACATACTTAGACCGTTGCAGAAACAGAGAAAAAAAACAGTATATGTACAACATGAATCAGTCAAAGAACACATAACTTAAATATTTTAAAAAGAACAAATGTTTATAGTAGGTATTTTCATGTGTGAGTAGACAAAGCACCTAAAATTAATACATATAACTGCATATCCAATAGATTCAACTATCTTGTGTCTTGTCATGAAAATGGGACATGATTCACCAAGAATCTGAAAGAAGCTGAACAATACGCACATTTGCACATGAATAGTGCATGTGAAAGAAGAGTGAGAGTCAACGAAGGCCTGCGGTAAGGCTCGCTCTGGTCTTCATGTCCAGGTGAGGTCCACCCATTCAAAAGCTATAATACGAGCCTACATTTAGCAGGAGTGATAATCATTAAAGGTATACATTATCAGACTTGGCAATGATTCATATCAGTCATTAATCTTCAGACAGTTCAGTGCATCTTAAAATCTTCAAAGTCATCACAATGTGATTATAACATTTAAAATAGACTAAGAATTTTAGATTGGCCAAAAAAACCGAGCCCATACTTAGCTATGATTCCACCCTACCAAAACTAATGGAACGAAATTATCACCTTCAGATTGCCATGAACCAGAGCATTTTTATACCCTTGAATGAACAGATTTCAAATGTTCTAGTCCGGAGGATATCCCTCAGCATCTCATTACTCTATTCCAAACACAATGCTGTGTTCAAGCTACTAAAACCCAAACAATGCAGACAATAAAGCTGTTGGTTCCATTCCACTCACAAAAAGGATCTTTATTTTTTATTGATCATGTTCTTAGCATCAATATTAACCCGTTTAATCCCAAATTTTTCCCTGCAAAATAAGTGCATGCATTTTACTCCTTAGACATCCCTAACACACAATATGTTTGAATTTTTCAATTTCTTGGTGGTTATGATAGTGAAAATGTAGGTTTTATACTCGGCAACAATTGTTGCTGATGAGAAACTACATAGTCTAAATTTCACCTATTTTGACCTATTTGACCTATTTACACCCAATATGTGGTACATGTGTAGGGAATGGTTAGGGAACCCCTAGACACTCTGCGACCACTCATACAGCGCAGGGCCCCCCTGGTGGAGGGCCATCCATGCACTGAAGATCCAACACCCCAGGACCCGCCCCCAGCAGGGCGGATCCCACCGCAGCAACCCAGCTGGTCACCCCCCGATGGGAGGCTGCCCTTCCCACCAAGATCTCATGGAACACCCCCTGGCCTGACCTCTGATAGTTTTAAGTTGTGTAGAAAAAAAAGATTTAAAAAAAGATAAACAAAAGATAAATAGGATAAACAGCCAAAACCTTTGAGAAGTAGTAAAACTAGCACTATGACTGTGTTATGCTAGCGGCAACAATTGTTGCCGTGCTTACATTTACTCTTCTTATGGTGAAAAGATGCATGCAGGCATATATTTCTCATTAAATATTAGTAGTAGACCCTTTAGAAAAGATGTGTTCGAAATATTTTAGTAATATCTGTTAATTAAGGTATTTTATGAAATTCCTCTTGTACAAGTTTGAGGCAGACATCTCTTTCCAGAGGTACAGGCTGGATGTAAAGGGGCGTGGTCATGTCTCCATTCACACAAGTCACATGAGATTGATACAATTTAGGGGAGACAACATCTTTTTAATTTTTTAACTTGTATTAGCTGCCCGAAGTCAAAACAACTCTTACAAAATAATAATAATAAAAAACGGTCACAATTGTTACCATTGGGATTAAATTGGTTAATAAACAGCCTGAGCTGTATATTAGAACATGATCAATAAAAAATAAAGTTCCTTTTGGTGAGTGGAATGGAACAAATGGCTAAACAGTAAAACTACTGACAGGTGAAATGCATTAGATTGATTATCTCTTTGCTATGACTCCTGACAAGCTGGGGGATATATTAGGCAGCATACGAAGAGTGAGTTGTTAAGTTGTATTGGAGGCAAACTGGTCACATTTGCCTACACTGAGCTTCAGAATTGGACCAGCAGTGGAAGAAAGTGGGTTGGTCTGGTGGATCAAGTTTTCTTTTACATCATGAGGACATCCTGGTACCTGTGCTTACCTGAAAAAGGGATGGCGCCAGGAGAGCCAGTGTGTTGATCAGGGCAATGCTGGGAAACCTTGGGTCCTGGCATTCGTACAGAAGTTACTTTGACACATAACACTTACCTACAAACCGTTGCAGGCCTCAAGGGTAACAGTTTCCAAACTTTCAGCATTACAAGGTGCCCTGCCACACTGCAAAAATGTTCAAGAATGTCCAAGAACATGAATGTTTAAGAACATGACAAAAATTTCAAGGAGCTGATCCCAGTTTCCCCAGATCTCAATCCAAAAGTTGGATGCTCTGGACAAATGAGTTTAATCCATGGATGTCCCACCACACAACTTACAGAACTGAAAGAATCTGATGTCGACGTCTTGGTGCCGGATACAACTGCAAACCTTCAGAGGTCTTGTGAAATATGTCAGAACCGTTTTAGTGTCAGGAGAGGGAACCACACAGTGTCAGGCAGGTGGTTTTAACGTTATGGCTGATTTGTGTATATTGTGACGCTAAACTATGGGGCAAATGAACTGCTTAAGATGAATCATGCCGTGGGACCTTTGAAGGCTGCTCTACTCTAGACCACTGGGCCCCTGTGTCTAATGCACAAAATCAAATTATAATTAACCACATTTAAGTTGGAGCAGCAAGTCCCTCCTTATAGGTTTTCCTGTGATCTCTGTGTTTTTTTCCTTTCATGCCCATGGAGTAATTAATATGGGGAAGCATCATGCTCTGCAAATTCCTATGAGATAGGCTTGCTAAAGCTGTTAAAGCCAAGAGGCTGAATTAGTATTCATGCAGGTTTTCCAGCTACAAGTCCCCTCTCCCATTGGGACTGAAGGCTAGATTGGGTAGACAGACAACGTTCATCCTTGATTATGTGAGCAGAATGCCACTGAGCAGCATGAGTGTGGATGAAAAAATGTTCCTTAGGCAGCAAATCAATTTCTGTGATATGCTAAATGGAACAACAGTGTGATTCCTTCACCTCAAATGCAAAATAAGAGGCATATTTAGAGTTTGTACAATTGCTGGCTATACCTATATTTCACTTCCTCATAAAAAGTTTTTTTTTTCTAATTAGGTGAACAGGTGAGTGTTTTGGTTAACGTTTGGGTTTGGAGCCTTCTAATTAAGAAGCTCATCCTTTGTCTTCGTGGATCTTCAAGATTCAAGATTCAAGATTTTTATTTGCCATTTGTGCATGAGACCAGTAGTCCATGCACATTGGAATTCTGGTGCAAAGCTCTCCGAGTCAGGTTACATTTTTGATATGTAGAAAAGACAGGAAAAAAAATAAAACACAGAATATAGCAATCTACTAGTAGTATATAAAATATAAAGATATATAAAGATAGAAGTATCACTATACAAGAGTGTTATCTACAAAGGATTTTTTTTTTCATTTTCTAGTGCATCTTAGTGCATTCCATGCATGGTGGTGAAATATTATACTATAAAGGATCATTTCTCTTTTCATAATCTAAATCTAATGTTAAGCCCAATACTTTGATACTGTTTGCCTACACCATTCACATTACACGTGTTTGCAGCTTATAAACTAAAAAATCCTCTACTTTAATACTCTTCACCTAAATCCCTCACCTCCCATGTACATTTAAAAAATCATTCAGCATTTTATTACACTCAGAATTCATCTGTCTTATATTCTGAAGTGCACAAATGGCTAGTTTCTCCACTGTTAGCAGATTCCATAGATTTGGCCTCATTATGTCATGCTAAGTGGTGCAGGGATCATTTTTAATGACATGCTCAGAGAACTGAAAGACATTGGCTTGATCTGTGCCTCCCATTTAGTAGTGCATATACGTAAGTTGCCAAAGCATAGTTTTTACTATTCACTATGTGTCCAGTTAGGAAACATACAACCTGTGTGTGAATTCTAAGGTTTATTTCTTGGACATTTAGTACACTATTTGGATGTTGAAGCCGTGATTTCATGGTCTATGTAGTGATTTCTATAGGACACAGGGAGACCTACCTAGGGGTGGATGTAGCCTCCTGACCAAGAGGTCATGGGTTCGAATCCTACCTTCAGCAAATCACCACTGGGTTCCTGAGCAAGACCCTTAACCCCAAGTTGCTCCAGGGAGACTGTCCCCTGTAGTTAAGGAATGGAAGTCGCTTTGGATAAAAGCAACTGATAAATGCCGTAAATGTAAATGTACATTTACCACACACCTAAATCTGTCTGCACTAACTCAATCAAAAGTTTATCCATTTTCTGATGCACTGTAAATTAATGCTTAAAATGTTTTTATATAGTAATTGTCATATCTCCATGGTACAATGTACGTACTCAGCTGGTTTAATGATACAAGATATAATAATGTTAATATTAGAGAAGAAAGTCTCTGAGCCTTCTGTAGACCCTCTGCTGCTTGCGTTTTCGTTGAGCTGAACCTTTATGCTCTTCTGTCGAGAGGGCTGCCCCCAGATCATGAGCTCTGACTTCCCATCAGGTAATTAAGCTAGAACAGTGTCTTATTAGAGGCCGTTCGGCAATCTGTCAGCAGCTAATTCACTGCTCGCTGCATGCAGGGCCACAGCGCTGGCACCTTATGCTCTATGATTGAAGACAATCTCCAGGGATGGATAGAGTTATTCATCATCTCGTCCTGTGGATAGAGGAAAGATCGGCAGTCTTGTGTCTCTCTGCCTGCCATATATTCACTCGCTGAATGCTCGATATGGCATCAAATGATCTGAAGACGTGATGCTTCTCATTTCACCCCGAAGAGGAGCTCAACTTATTTCCTCCTAGTGTCTATGTATTTGTGTGTGTGTGTGTGTGTGTGTGTGTGTGTGTGTGTGTGTGTGTGTGTGTGTGTGTGTGTGTGTGTGT
>JBBPCW010000001.1:27860289-27876547 GCA_037974425.1 Phenacogrammus interruptus
ATCCCTCTATGCATTAATTATTAAAGAATGCATACACTTTTTTTAGCTCTGTCTCATCGAGTCTATTGCTTACATACCAGCTCTGAGTGGCTGACCCCCTGGTAGCTCAGGAGGAAGAGTGGGAACAGTACATGGGATTTGGGGTGTAATCCTGTTTGTCCTCAGGGACACATGGACTACAGGCTATTGATTCCAAGGAATAGTCTGGAAATTTATTAAGAGGAACAACAGGCATCTAATTGTAATGCCTTTTTGGAGTACCATGTCTATTGATGAAGGGTAAAGAGGAGACAGGTAGTCGCAAGATGATAATTGGAAAGAAAGTGGGTGGTCCTCCTTGGCTCACTGGGTTGTGTAGTCAGTGTATTAGGTTTGCTGAGCTGTCTTTGTATCCAGGGATATCACAATGAAATATGTGCTGAAATGCTTAGGTCCATCTTCACTTAATGAATCAGACATTTGGTGCTTAACTTGTCAGACTTAATTAGCCTGATTAAACTTACTACTGAGCTTGTCCCACGGGTAAATGTAGATACATGACTGGGATGTTAACAGCTTATGTTAAAATATTTGTCCCTAGGCTAATGTAAATATGGTCACAATAGTCACCAAATTGGTCCCATGATATGAGACCACTGGATAATTTAATTTGCAAATCACTAAATAGTCCTTCATTGTAGTATTTTTTTCATGTTATGCTTCTCTTTAATGTAATAAGATTTTGCATGTTCATAAACTTGTCTCTGTAAATGTGTGTGTTTTTGTGTGTATGTGTCCATGAATTTGAGTGTGTGTATTCACGTATGTGCTTGAGCATGTGAAAAAGTGTGAGTATGTCCGAGCAAGCACCTAAGCGTGGACATATAATGGGCTATATTCTTTTAACAATGCTACACACATAATAAAGCAGAGCCTGAACATATGCAACTTCATTCATTCCTCTCACACTTCTGAAGTGGTCACACACAAACAATTCATGCTATTGCCTGGCTCCATTTGAACCGCTACCCAGCCCTGCCCCTATAAACAAACAAGACCCAGCCTTGCAGCTGGCCATCGCCTTGGCAACTGTGGATTGGGCAAAAGCTGTGGACTAGTTAGAAAGTGTAGCATTGTGAAGGCCTTGCGGAGACCTGGAATACTTCAGCACTTCACAATGCAAGCCATTCAAAGCTGATTTGAATTTTAGGGAGCGAATACGAACACTCATGTCTCTTGAGAATACTATTGTTATCTGAAGCATTTTTGTCAAGGCATACAAATAGTTTGTAGTTGTTTTTTTTTTTTTCAAATCAAATGCCGAAAAATATCCTGTGTACAGACATTAAAGGGCAAAACTTACTAAGCGGGTTTATCAAAAAACATGTCAGTCAGAACATTTGACAAACAGTGGGATAATGAAGTAATAAAGAGCAAAAACTCAAACTTTTGCTCCCTTAAATACAATGAAAGAAAACTGAGGATGGGGCAATCTGTGAATTTTTTTTTTTTTTTAAGAATACACTCTTGGAAACAAAGGTTCTAAAATAGTTCTTTAATGCAATGACATACAGAACCTTTAAATGGATGGCTGTTTAAAATGTATATATGTAAAAAATGGCTAATTGACACAAATTGATTTGTCTAGAATATATAAATTATAAATATTACATAGATATTTCATACAAACCTTGCATATGTATTATTACACTAAAATAACAATATACGTTTTGGAAATGGTAAAAATGACAAAGCAATAATTAATAAATTTTATTTTAGCTAGCATATCTGGTATGCTTCACATTTAGGGGGGATGCTTCTAGTTTCACCATATGCTTAGCTTTATATTCCCTTTGCCCCTTCCATCCAAGTCCAATATGGCCCCTAATATAAACTATATTACTTGTTTAAGGGTAAGCAAATTTTCCTTGAGGGTTGTTTGCCAAACTTAATGAGGTGTAACTAATGGTGTGCTGCCATTATTACAGCTAGGCAACACCCAGCGGGTAGGGACAGACCAGCCATTGATTCCTGGTTCAAACCTCTTCAAGTACTAATCAGCTTCTTTGGTTCAGAATCTTGGCCAGTGCAAAGCCATTGTGGGCCTGTGTCAAGCTAGGTCAGTAGTTATTAGTGGCGACTGAAAACAGTTTCTTTAACTACTTATGGGCAGTCTGAATAAGATGCATGGGGAACTTGGAAGGGGGATTACAGGCTGGCCAGTGTAGCACAGGCAGGAGGACTGGAAAGAATGTGACATGGTTTGGTAATAAGGGATGCTCCTACTCACACCCCCCTCCTCCACCGCTCTCACTCTCTCAGCATTTCTCCTCCTGTAGATGGAAAGCAGGGCAGACCTCAACAGAGGTCTGAACTACCTTCTCAATACTCATGTTTTCATTCCTTGCTGCAGAATTAAACAGCTCTAGAAACGTGTCATTTTGGTGGGGGTGGTGTATGTCTGTGTATTTGTGACAGTATGTGCGCACCGTACTTCTCAGCAAAGTCATTGTTGGAATGTACTATCATTTATTTAATTTTATGGAAATCTATTAGAGTGAGGATTACTTTCTGAGTCCTCTGACCTCCTTGAAATGTTTTTCATTCGGTCTGAGAATGATTATTTCCCTGCTATTTTCCCCCAGTTTGAAATGACTAGAATTAGGAAAGTTTGTTTCCTAGGGCACAGTTTCATCTTGTGCCATAATAGCTGAGGGTTTCTCATACCAACAATGAAAGAAGAGCTGCACTAACCGAACCTGTAAACACCCAATTACAACTCCAATGTCATACACTGAACATGGATTAGAATAGATGATTGACTTTTCCTGTATAATGTTAAAACTTAGCAGAGCTATTTTTGGCTAATGATTTCTTCTCATTTGTTGCCTAAGAGGTGATATTGTAAGATTACACAAGATTTTCAGAAGAAAAAAATACCTGAAACTAACAAGTGAAGATCATTGACCTTCATCTTAACAGTGTTTGGATTCTAATGTGATATGCTGGTTCAAAAATGACCTAAACAAGTCTGAGAACTCAAACATGTTAGTTTTTGCTTGCAGGACTGAAATGAACTATTTTCAGACCTCCTGAATTGGTGGTAACAGAAGTGGCTCTTATGTTTGGGGACCCACAGCCTCCAGCCTGCCTCAGTGTCCTAGTGGGGGTGGGGAGCTTCATGCTTGCTATCTCTCTTTCTGTTTCTCTCTCAAAAATGTAATGTGTGCCGAAGTGTTTTAATGATTTTTCTGAATAAACAAGCAAATTAAACAGACTATCAAAACACAAACTCGTAAAAAAGACACAATTTCTGACTAATAGTTTCTTCCAAACAGGTATAAGAAGTTCAGTGTATAGCTGGTTCAGTGCTAAGAGATTTTTTAGTTGATTAGCAAACCACAGTGCACAATGAACTAAACCAACGACCCCACCTCTGCTGCTATCACAGTTTTCCTTTGCTTCTTTTCATTAGAGTATTTTTATGTCTATTGAAAGTCCAGGCTCTGGTGAAACATATAGCATTCATTGTCTGAGTACTGCATTTAATAAATGATAAAATATGCTTTTCGTTTTTCCCTCTAGGACTACACATTGTCATGCCTCAAAATAATCTGCTGCCATTGTCCTTATAATTTTGTAAATTATTTCATGAGCACTGCATTTGTTCCCACAAACTGTAATGCTGACGTCAGACAGCCTTTTCCAATTAGTGCTGGCCAGGTTGCTAGGTCACCATGGTCAATTGAAAGACACATCAATAGAACTTGAAAAGGTTTCTCTACGATCAGACCTTCTGACATATTAAGTAGAATAATGGCAGGGGAAAATACAGACAAGGCCTCTAGCCTGGATTCAAATTACTCGCTGTTAAGAATTTGTCTGGATCCTGCAATTAGCAGCAAAGAATGGAGCTCCTAGAAATCCATGACAGAGATGGAGAGTGGAAATACTGAAATCCCTTTGGAGCTTTATATTGGTGTTTTGCAAATACTGAATGGTCAAAAAGTTGCAAGCTTGCAGTGAGCTTATAGTAATAAAACTGGAGTGAGATGGAATTCTGACACCCTTGCTGAAGCACCTCTTCATGTGTGGTGTAAATGGTTGGTGACTGATAGGGCCAGCTAGATAATATTATACACACTGAAGATCTGGTTAGAACAGTGCAGCTATAATTTACAAAACAGTTCCATATCACATAGATGCAAGTTAATTCTGAATGAATGCAATTTTTGTTGCTTATTACTGTTACCATTACTGTTATTATGTTTAGAAATATATACATGATTAAACTGACAATAACAGTAACAAGCAACAATTATATACATATATACATATATATACATATATATGCACTGCATCTATCACAACTTCAAGAGTCCTTGCAGCATAATGCTAAAGACTTATAATAATGAGGCCAGAACAAGGTCATAATCTGTCATTTAAATGCAGCTACTGGCTCCAGTACCATGCTATTTGGGTGCAATTTGCAGATGCATTCAATCTTCCAAAAGCCCACTTAAAGCAATATCATAATCAGCTGGCAACAGGTTAAAGCATACTTTTCAGAAATGTTGGACAGTAAAGCCATTATCAGACAGCAGGTATCTGATGATGACCACATAACCTTGCGTAACAGTAACTGGACCGTTTTCAGGAGAAAATAGGTGCTCTAGGCCAGTACTAAACTCCTATTTCTATTCCTTAACGGCTGCTAATCATTCTTTAAAACACTGGGTTTGACTGCTAGACATGAAGTTGTCACTGTTATTGATCAGTCTCTTCATAACACATTTTGAAAGTGGATGGTTCTGGTCAATAGCTGCAAAAAAGCATGGCGAATGGCTTGCTATAATGTATAATAATTGCTGAACAACATAAGGCTTCCCATACGCCCACTTACAACCACCACGGACAACAATTAAAGGCAGAGCATTTTAATTTTTTCTTTATTTTATACAGCTAAGTTAGCAAAGGTGGGAAATTAGATGACCTCTCTAATGACATCAATCTTGTTCTGCACCACTTTGTGTCAACTCCATACCGATATGAAATTATACGATATTTTGAGAGCATTTGCTGATAGGTCAGAACAGAATTAAAACGAGTTATTCTTCAGTTGCAGAGCGCTCATTCAGTTAAAGCGAACCAGCAGGCCTTCTTGGTTGACACATGTCCGTGCTCAGGGTAGATTTAGAACTTTAAAGTTGTACAAGAGTGGGGGTACTTTCATTGTTAGAAATTCAGGGCATTTTAACAATACGCACTACGTCATGGGCTATTTGTTCCTCAGTAATTTCCAGTGCACTCTTGAGTTGCTCTAAAAGACAAATAAATTCGACCACTCGCGAGAATACAGGCTAGAATTCTAAAAAATGGTTCAGATACAACAGACAAAACATGGGAAATTTCCTCCTCTTTTATAAAAAGACTCGTCTACAATATTACATTTTTAACATTTTTTAACAGTTTTAACATGGGAATTAACTATACTACAATTATATATGTATTTTTGTATTATGTGGAAATATAATTAAAATATTATTAACAAAGCAAAATAAACAAATATAATAATAATAATATGAATTTAGAAGAGCTGTAATATCTGAATAATTGATTTTACATCAGTTATGGACTCCAGTCATTCCTTTGATTTCTTTGCGCCCCTTTTTTGCAAAGACACTTAATCAATAAAATAATTGTAATTTCTATTTTATTTGACCCAATATCTATGTCAGAATATTAATCCTAATCGTTTAACAGAATGATTATGTTGTGAGGCATAAAACTCATAAAAATATACAGAACAATTGTTAGGCACAAACATAATAAAGACAGTAAAATGCCGTCCAATTAGTCCAAATTTCCTGTATTGCCACGTTTTTAAAGAATATTTTATTTGTATTATTATTAATATTTTATTAATAATATTTTTTTCTACAGTGAGCAGGGCTAACCTGCGGCTGACATCATTTAGTACAGACTGAGAGTTTGTGTAGTGAACCGAATTGCGACTCCAGACGCACGTGCTTCTTTTACTAGCTCTTAAAATTCATTTGCCAATGTTAATTTCACCTCCATCGACCTTGATTTCCCTTCCATTTGTTTAGATCCGTAGCATAAGGCCTAATGAAAATGCACTCCAAATTAATTCCCGGAGAATGGACTTGCACTTCAATTCATTTATTGTTAACGTTCAATTGATTTGAAACATATACAGCAGCCATCGTGTATGTGTTTTGTCTTAACTTACAAAAAAAGAAATAAAATAAACAACAAAAAATGACATTTATATTACAGATAAACAGAAAACTCAAGTGTTAGCCAAATATACAGTCCCTATGTTTCATTAATCTAAATTCATACATTAGCTTACAATAATCATGTCATTAAAATAAAAAAGCTCAGGTGTTCATTGTTTTTTTGGGGTTTTGGATGTGGGGGTGGTCGATGTGCGATCGGGCCTCTTGAGGATTTCCCGTGGATCTTAAGTTCGTACCTGATATCCTCCCATCCAGTTCCCTGCCTTTACCGTGATGGGGAGCAGCGACCTTGTTCAACAACAGATAACCTTCTACTACAACAATAAGAGGAAGTCCAAAAACGCACATAATCTGGCTAGGAACAGCTTGTCCTTCGCCGGCAGAAGGGCTTCGCGTAGGAAAAAGTAATAATAATCGCGCCCTCGAAAAAATGAGAGAAAAAAAATAAGAAGAATAAAAAAGCACAGGTGGCGCGTGCATGGCGCGCCACACAAAAAGCCTCGTTTTATCCGTCCACTCGCTCCACATTCTCACATCTCATCTGCATTTGGCCTTGCAGTTCAGAGTATTCGAGTAAGTGATGGTATAAAAATCAATGACAAAAAAACAAAAGTTTGTGAAGAATGAGCAGTCCTACCACGTCCTGCCATAGAGCAGGTTTGACGTGACCATGTTGTTGGTGTAATCTACGGAAGTGTCTATTTGTCCCATGTTGTTGAGTGAAGAATGCATGGATGGAGGACTCGGTGACATTTCCTCTAGATCTTGGGCCTGCACGAGCGCGTTGACCTGCTGATTCTGGTGCTGGCTTAGAGCGTTACTCGTTGCCGGAAGCACGACCCCGGAGCTGTTCTGCTGATGCTGCTGCTGCTGCTGTTGCTGCTGCATCTGCTGTTGGGTGGGCGTGGGTGTGTTGGAGCCGTTCTGACACGGCTTGCCGTCTTTCACTAGCACGGGCACGGCCACCCGCCTGGGCGACTGCTGTTGCTGGCACAGGCCGCCCTCCTGCTGCAGCTGCTGCGCCGCCTTGTCCTTGGCCTGACGTTTCATCTTGTAACGGTGGTTCTGGAACCAGATCTTGACCTGCGTCGGGGTCAGGTGGATCATGCTGGCCAGGTGCTCCCTCTCGGGGGCCGACAGGTATTTCTGCTGCTTAAACCTCCGCTCGAGCTCGTAGACCTGCGCTTGGGAGAAGAGCACGCGTCGTTTCCTTCTCGGGGCGGCGTGCATAGGGGTCATGGCTTTGGAGGCGTCCGCCATGCCGCTCAGCGTGCCCATCCCCGTCATGTTCATACCTGTGGAAGGTCCCATGAATCTAGAAACTTAAAAAATATACATAAAACACGTACGACTTTTCAATCAGCAGGAACAAATACGAGCTCACCTGTTAATGTATTACGTTACTTTCCGAATTCACGCACGCACAATCATATTTATGAACTAATAAATATCAAGTACATAGCTTGATTAATGAACGAACAAACTGTCATTTATGTGCAATAGCCAACCATGTGCAATGGTGCGTAAAATCCAACCTAAATTTCAGTACTACTTGTGAAAAGTATTAAACAAAACATGCTCGTTTTTCAGATTATAAGACACAAAAAAGCAACTTACTTGTTGAATATCTTGGGTCGGGGTTGGCGCCGTACCACCCTGTTGCTGCAGCACTGTTTCTTATAGTTTCTTGGTAAGAGGGTAAATCCCCCATGTTGGCAATGCTGCCATTGCAGTAGCCCCCCATAGCGCCGTGCGAGAACTGGGAGACGGAGTGGGGCATGTGGTAGGTGCTGGCCACCGTGGCGTTATGGCCCATGGAGTGCTGCTGCATGCCCGTCTGGGACACCTGAGGCTGCCGGTACGCTCCCAGTGGAGACGCGAGGTTCCCCGTGCTCTCCATGCCACCAAACTTCTTGTACGTTTCTTCGATGGGGCTCAAAATGTCTGTCACTGAGAAAGGTGTCGTGTGCTTTGGGCTCAGCGACATGGTTCAGAGAGCAGGTGGATGTTTGGTGGTGCGGCTCTGCCGTGTTGTTGTAATCAGCGCCGTTCTCGTGCAACGTCGACGTAAGAGAGTGCTTGTGGTGCGCCTGAGATCCGATTGATCGCCTTCGAGGAGGAGGCGAGCCCTGGCCACTCTTTAGCTCGGGTTTATTGTAGCTAGGCGCCAGGTTTACGACAAACAGGGGGGGCGGAGCGACGTCCAGGACTGCCAAACAATAGTCATTGACATCTCAGCAAAGATAATTGAGAAAAAATGCTGTTAGTTTCATATTAACTTAAGTATGGTGCCAACTGAAACCTTTCCCTTCCCGCAATTTCACATAAAAAATCTACACTGGTAGCAGCTTCATTTAAATGAGGGTTCCCTTCTTTTAGCCCATGTTTTCATCCCGTCTAAGGCGACTTCTTTTCTTTTTTTCCATGCTCTGAAGCTTTACGTCAATAGGGACTTCCATACTTTTCCCCAAGTTTGAGAGCACTTTGACGAGACATAAGCGCCAGCAAGCACCGCCAAAGAGGCACAATGAAGGCCCCCTCCACTGCATGACCTAATTTATGCGTCTTAAGCATCATTTTGCGCCACCAGAGAGGGACTCTTCCAAATTAGCTCAAGATTTGAAAAATCCTGACCACAGAAAAGTGACATTAGAAATATAAGACATTTTTTGCTCATTTTCTCCAAGTAAGCTAAGGCATTATTTAGTAATTGGCTCATCTGCTGAACAGCTTAGAGCTTTTTTGTCTAAAATCTAGTCAGTATGTTTTTTCACTTTTACAGTTGTGGAACTACTCATTCCTAGCCGAAAACAAATAAAAAGCGATTGCCTTTTGGATGTTCAGTGGTTTATGAAGTTTCTTCACCACTTTTGACATTCCAGCACTGGGAACGGAGAGGTTACCAGCTTGTCCGTTTTAATATTTTCTTGCTTTAAGAGCTAATATTAAAAGCTACTTTTACATTGTTTATATTATTAGGTTGTTTCTGTTCCACCACTACAGGCTGTATTTGTTGCCTAAAATACCGTTCTGTGTTTAGTTATTAGGCTGATAATACAGGACTGCAACTGCTGTTATTGATGTTGCTGCTGTAATTTAGCGAAATCACAGCAAACAAGTGTGTGAACCTGCTTATCTCTTCAATGCAAATTCATGCGGAAAAAATGAAGATGTGTTGGGATTTTTAGATTGACTGCATCTAGTTAAAATTCGAAGACACTCAACAGTCGATTTTTACGCGAAACTTGTAAAGTAAAGGCGGTCGTCCTTCACCTGAAACATACAAAAGACGCGTTTGATCTGTTTAACCACACTTGTCACGATTTCAAGGTTCAATATTTAAGAAATAATACTGCAAAGATTTTAATATGATGCTATCCTATATATCCTTTATAATGGACATGACACGCGTCACCTTACATCATTGGATTCTGGAAGTTCTGGTGGCAATTTTTTAATTCCAACAATAACTTTTTTTTTACAGGTTAGGAGCAAGCCTGTCGTGTTTTAAATAGGTGTGTACTTAGAGGATTTTTCTCCCACAAGAAACACTACGTAACAAAAAAAAAAAGTTAAGATCATGCTTTTTAATTACTCTTATGTTTAGCTGTAAAATAATAGCTCAAAGAAAATCAAAACTGGAACTGTGGAAGGAAAGGCAGCATGGACACCTTTCATGCTTTTCAACATGTATGAGGATTCTTCTATATTGCTTTTTGACTTTCTGACAGATCTCCAGCGCAACGTAACGGCTGGTGGGTCTCAAATGGCTTTGTTTATGTCCAGCCCTGTCTGACTGCTTTTACACTCTTTGGTTGCTGCCAGAAACTTGGCTGGGATCGGTGCGTCTAGACCATTAGGTAAATGAGCCGGGCCACTCAACCTTGCGGAATATTAAGGCAGAGAGCATGACCGTGGGCCATCGAGCCTCACTCTGCTCCTGGAGAACCAGGGGGCTGCTGCACTGGTCAGTCTAATAGTTCACTTTACAAACATCCAGTGCGTCACCCAGGAACTGAGCACCAGAATAAACAAATGCAGACGGGACTGGATCACACCGGACAGCACCTTACAAAGGTAGAGAAACATCACGTGGGTATATAATCACTGCCCGAGTGTCTACTGTAATTTATGGATTATAACCGAAATGCAGCAAATACTTTATTTTTTGTTTTCAAACGTACTTGGCGGTTCAGGGATGAATGCCTCTGGGTGTTTGTGTGTGCGCGCCTATACGCACATGCTTGTGTGGGTGTGTTGAGCGAGATCGTATACATGCGAAAGCAGTTTCAATGGAAACACAAACTCCGTATGTATGTAAGTGTTTACGACGAATGTGTGAAGGTGCAGTTAAGTCCATAAATGCATGACCAGTGTGAATTTTGTCCAGATGAGTCTGGGGCCAGTGCTAGGATAAAATAAATCCACACAGAAGCTAAACGAGAAAGGAAAATACATGGCAACTCTGTGTAAGTTATATGTGCCAGTCGAACTCAATAGTGTCACCTGAACCGCATAAACATTAAAGTCGACTTGGAGCCTGTATGTATAATATAACCTCGGAAGAGTCAATGTGAGTCAGTGACACATAATGTTGGATAACTTGGTTTGTTGAAGTGATTGATGTCACTGTAACCGTGCGATTCCTCATAGATGCGCTTCTGCTTGACCTTGAGTTGGTTATAAAGACATTGTGTGATCAAGCTCTTCTTCCCTCGCCATGCTGGACAAAAGCAGTAGAAACGCTGAGCGCCATTGGCCAATCATGAGAAAGAAAAGCGCTCTTATATGCTCTTTTTCTACCTGAGATGCACTTAGTCTCTGATATGTATGAAGGCTCGTGGTGTAATTCTGCCACACTTCAAAAAACAAGTCCTGATTTAAAGAAAAGTCTGGTGCGCGGCACGGTGTCCTCTGGAGTGCTGGGCGCATGAAGGCGCGCGGGTTTTTTACCAGCAGCGCGCGAGGTTAGGGGGGCAGTGTGGGGCAAGCGCGCTTGGAGTGAGTGCTAGGGTTCTGACCCACATTTCAAAGACCCCACAGCGGAGCAAATGGTCCCGAGCGCGCAAATTGGTCTCCTTGCGATGCAGTGATCTCATCTGTAGTACAGCAGAAATAGCTGCATTTTAACATGGGCAGAAGGCAGCTCGGAAGAACAGATGATTTGCTTGGACAGATGGAGCACGCGACAGACTTAGCGTTTCGACGAACTGATACCGAGATTACAGATTCTCCAAGGCGCTCAATAGTGAGTTATCCGTGACTCAAAACGCCCACGAAAGAAAACAACTCGGAATTCACAGCCTGGGTTCCGGACGCAACATTTCAATTTCTGCCACGCGCAATGTGGATGCGGAACCAAAGATACTCTGCCAACGCGCCGATCTCTTTGTGTTGTGCATTTAGAGGACAGTTTACATAAATTAAGTTAATCAAATCACCTCCTTTACTTCTGTAATTGCAAGAAACCCGTAGGAGGAGAAGGCCTGCTGGGCGGAACGCTGAAGTTGCCTACTTGGCCGAAGCGCATTTATCTTATTAAGCACCTTAATATTTACAGCCCGCGCAGTGTTTGAGGCTATATGGGGTTAACTGGTGCAATGTATCTGCAGTACGATTTAAACCAGTGTGTGGAGGGAAAAAAACGATGCCATGCATTCCTCTTTGGGTTCTCTTTATATCGTCTAAGTTGCCTATTCAAAAACTTTGTATTTCACAGCTTTGGCAAATTCTCAAGTCACGCTTATATAAAATGTTGCCCCTTGCCTAATGCGAATACATACAATCGCTTGTAAACGATGCCTGAATGTACATTAAAAACACAACAAATCTGAAAATAAAGAATTCTATATAAACTCAAGGACTGTCTATAGCCTCAACCGCCCATTCAGCCCTTCCTCTGAAGGAAGAATGTTTTTATTAATCAAAATGTTAATCAAAATGTTGATAATATTGACATAAAATTAAAAACATGTGCATGACTATTTTAGTATTTAAAATGTTTTATCTAAGCCGGATTAACTGAAAACATACTTAAAGTTAGGATTAAAATTCGAATTTTGAGGTAACCATTGTCCAGTGTGGAAATAAAACGTAACACTTCCTTTATTCTCCAACTCCTGAAGCCAACGAGGAATAATGCAATAATAAGCCATGAATAAAAAAAATACGTGCCTTGAATATTGTCATATGCCCTTCAGACCTGATTTTATTCCTCTTTATCATAGATTTCAATGAGTTATGTCTTTTTATTATTATATTTTTTAAACATAAACGGTTATTTCTTATATTCGTTGAGGATACCGTTCACATGCATTCCTCAAATATTACTTTGAGGAAAGGCTATAATTTCTGAGATTTACGTTTAATACCTATTTTCTTTTGCTTTTCTAAATGTTTTTCTTTTTCGTTTTTTTTAATTAGATGTCTCACTTTAATTGTAATTCCTCTGGAAAATGTATCATATAAAGCCATGTTCACCTATTATGCTGTCGACCATTTTGTGCCAAAGCAGGCAGGTGCATGTCACAGCTTCTAAGCTGACTAGAAAGCAGCCCTTAAGCAGAGCATACCCACCGTTAAGAAGGTTAAAGGTCCTCCCAAGAGTACCAAGTATCTGACAGGCCTCTCCAAAACCTTATTCTTCAGCCCAAGTTTTCATTCAAATGCAATTAATGGACCTCGATGGACGAAATGATGCTAATAGGTTGCAAAAAACGCAGTGGAGACATTCTAGGGGTGTCTAAAAGATTCTTGTGCGTTTCAAAATAAAATATACAGCATGACAGCTCGGCATAGCCTTGGATGCACGCAGAGTTTGAGAATCGATACTGCGTTTATTTGCTCCTGCCCACGAGGAATACTAACAGTGTTTGCTCTGCGACAAGAACTGTGTGATTTCCCCTGAATTTATGTGAGTATTCCATTTAATCATTTTCCGTCTGCTGCTGCTCTTACACAATAATCTACAACCAACACGGTGATGCTGTGCAATGATGGAGCAAGTAAATTTCTTGAGCATTTAAATAACCTATTCGCATAGTTAACTGTAAGGCTTCAACTTTGTATAATGCACGCGTGTAAACAGTTAAATTATTAATGGTTTTAACAGAGAATGTACTTAGTTCAAGCTGAAACGGTTTAGCCTTTTAAGGGTTTGCTCCATAAAGTATCTAATATTTAAGAAAATAAATCGTTGCCATGGTTTTGAACATGACTTTTTTATATGCTTCTTTATGCAGAAAGTGGTGTAAAAGAGCATCGCACAAAACGGAAGACACAGAGGGGGGTTATTGTGTATCATGATAACGTGTGTAACGTGTGTTTTAAGATACTGGTATATTGATATTGATGTGATTTCATGTGACGTGTTAGCATAATTCAACTGCACGTTTCAGTATATAAATCATCTAAACCACAAAGGAAACCAAAACACAGGAGAACATGGTACTGACCCTATTATTATTAACTTTAGTTAAGACAATGCATGTTCTCTAGGCATCCTTAACTTCTCTAATTATTTTTACTGTTACCTTATTCATAAGTTCATAGAGATAAATTGCGTTAAATTGCTCATAACCCAACTGGGTCATGGGGGAATTTGAGGCAGTTTCTGGAATTGTCTTTCTGCCATACCCTATACAGTCAGTAAAATATATTTCACAGCATTTAGTACTTTAACCACACATTAGGCAAAACAATGTGAAGTATGTACATATAGTTTTATGTGCATTATTTACCCTTACACCAAATGTAAATTACAACACATATAAATATAGATCTTGAATTAAAATATTTATTTTAATTACTTTAATAAAAATGTATCAAAACAGATCCTAGTTGCATAGTCCAAATAGCATAAATATCCTAAAAATGGGCTATTTAATGAAGGCTATATAATGACGTGTGCTAGTCGATGTTAAAACTGTGTTATATTTGTTGAATAAATTCATGAAGTTTTCTTCACTTTTCATCATTTAGAGCACCAGAAATCTTACTGTCACTGAAACTGTATTTTGTATGTATTTTGTATAAATTCATTTTGCTCAGTTTTGCTCTTAATGTAGGCACTGCCTTAATGATGGGCAACCAGCAACACATCGATCTGATTACCCTGTAAATTTCCTCCGAATTCTTTGTCTCACTGACTAATAAATAGTTTAAGGGAATGTTTATAGAAATGACATATTCCTACCAATACTGAGCATTCATTGAATGGAAAAATGGGGATATTACCACTGAATCAGATGCCTCTTCAGTCTCTTTAATCTGAAACCTCTTGTTACAGAGCTCAAAAATGCAAGGCCTTTGTACTGGTTTCATTTAAAAATCCCATATTGTTTTATTTTAACACTTAAGATTAAATATCCAGAAAATTAAATTGTAATTTCACATATACAAATCTATTAATTGTTTTAGTTTCAGGCTTTTGATTAAACCTGGATGGCTCTGCAGAAAACTCCAACAACCATTGTTTCAGAAAGTATGTCCCTTACTCAGGAACCACAGCAGAAGCACCACAGCTGCCCTAACTGTAGCTCAGAAACCATTGAGAATGGCCTTTTCAACCATTTTAGTCGTTGCAGTCTTGTTGTATGTTTGAAAATCTTTGCAGTCATGCATAGTCCTAAATTGATTCATAATTGAAGCCTATATAATAAAAAGTACATAGTAAATGAATGAATTAAATAATACATTTCTAAATGAAAATGTGCATCCGTATTTAAGACAGAATTACATGCTTTACAGTTCTACTGAATGTTGAGCACTGGCCTTTTAAATGAGCATCATGAGAAACATTCTAGATACACTTAATGTGTAAATATGTCTATAAATTATGTTGTTATGGTTCACGTACTGGGGTACTCAAACCACAATGCAGGTCTTCATTAGAAATGTTTTATGCTTTGGGTTATTATTAGTTTAAAATAATTTAATTTTTATTCAGTACAAATGATACATGAAAGCCAAAAATATCAAAACAATACCTATAGTAGTATTATTAGTACAAGTAGTATTAGTATTAGTACCAGAAGTAACAGTCAAGCTACAGTAATAGTATTCATATGCATCCATCTGCTATATACCTTTTGCAAAAATAGTGAAGTGGCAGTATTAACCTTTAAATTGTTATGGTCAGTTCTCTAGTTTTGGAGATGCTGCTCAAACATTTGGAATAAAGATAAGCAGTTAACACTAGCAGCAACACTAATAACATTGGGACAGTTTGCATTGGTTAGGTATTAGGTCACCATGATTTAAAATTTCTTCTGAAGTCCGTTTACAATGGTTGTGTATTTCTGCACCAGAGAAAATAATCATTGATTAATAAATCACAGTTTCCCATCATTTTCTTAAACCTTAGAATTAAACAGCCAGAATTTTTCCAACAGATTTTTCCAAGGCTGAGACACATGGAGGTACATGGAGATTATTTTGAGGCAAAACTGTGTTTTTACACATCACTATTAACATTACACATAAAACAACTCACTGGTAATTTTGGATAATAAATAAAATTCTTATTGTGTTGCAGACATCATGACCTCCATTGCCATTGCCACTGTAAAGAAATTCAAGTTGGAAAGTTTCTCTACAATAACCTATTTAACTGCAACCCACTCAAAAGGATTTTGTGCACATCTCAACAAAAACTGGTAGATATTTCAAGCACACATGCAGATATAAGGGAGATATATGTAAATTTTCTCAGTTCTGATTGGCTTTCCAGTATAGTACGTTGTTCAGAAAGCAGTATAGGTTGAAATAATATCTTTCTCAGGTGTGGGAGGGGCTAACCTGTTATGGGGCCAGATACATAGCTGGATATGTGCAATAAACTGTTTTTTGTGATATTAAAAAAGAAGCATACAATGAAGTTAACACAGGCCTTTTCTGGAGCTTAGTTCCTGCATATGAAATATGTAGATGGAGGAGGAAACAGAACATACATGCACACACACACACACACACACACACACACACACACACACACACACACACACACACACACACAC
>JBBPCW010000001.1:27876647-27884147 GCA_037974425.1 Phenacogrammus interruptus
CACACACACACACACACACACACACACACACACACACACACACACACACACACACACACACACAAACACACACACTGTACAAACTGTACAAATAATTAGCAGGAAAAAGCTGGCAATGACTCAAAGCAGAAAATACTTATTTACTGTTATATTTTTGTTTTTAAAAATGATTCATAAAACATTTTTCCAAAGTATGCAAAATTCTGATATAAGTATGCTTTGGTGTCAGTTATAAAATACATTCATTTATTTGTGAATAAAATGACAAAGGCATTAATGTGACAAGCTATTACTAACTTTTTAACAGCCCTTTTAAATAGTACTGTAGTGTGATACCAAATAACGTACCCAAATATGACATTCAACATTAAAATGCGAAAATCATGAACACACATACACACATACACACACACACACACTTGGATATGTGAACTTAAAACCCAGTAATAATTTCACAGAAAGATGTAAAACTGTTACTAAATGCCATAATTTCAGGTGCTGTTTGGGCAAAGTCAGCTGTAAGAAAGCAGACTGAGGCTATTTTTTAAGCATGCCGACAAAAGTGCTCCTACACATATTCTGAAAGTCAGCAGAGATTAATGAATTATGGATACAGAGGGCAATAGGCATAACCTGCTGCAGCTAGCTAGGTGTTTTTATTTCTGGTTGCCCTGTTACTCAATGGCTAAATGAATTATTTTGAACTCACTTTCTCATTTCTGTTCAGCTCTACTTTCCTCTCCTCTTCAAATCTTAGCTCAGTGTTAACAGAAGCAGTTCACTACACCTTCTCTGATATTGAAACACATCTCTGATTGGTTGGGTACTTTAAAAAGTTATTTAGACCAATCGCATCATAGACAGTGGGGCAGAGAGGGAGGGTGCCTGGCGCTTATAACTGAATGGACGTGGCTGCTTTGCTGGAGTTAATTTTCTCATTTAAATTTCTCAACTGCCTTAACTGTCCAGGCCAATTGACAAGCAGGTCACAGGGAAATATATGCTCACCGTTTGTTTTCAGTGTTTCTTCAGAGCTGGCGTCCTTCCTCTTCTGTTTTTCACTTGATTTTGTTTGTTTGTTTTGATTGTCACTTTGCTTTCTGACTCCCTGGCTAAAGTAGTTTTTTTTAAACAAAATTTCAAAAATAAAAGGTAAAACTGACAAAATAATTATATAGGATATACTTGTAACCATTCAGTTCACCAAAGTCTGTTTATAGGCAAGCATAAGAATGTTTTTTTCAGATGTTATACACCTGCAAAGCCAACAACAAAGTTCAAACATAGTATTTTTAAAATTGCTTGCATTTATGATGAATTGACCAATTCCAATATATTTCATCTTGTAAAATGGCTTAGTGGTGAAAATTAAATTTATCTTATGTTATTATGTAAGGGAATTCTATCATATAATCTGTTTAGATTTCCTAGCTTAATTCCAATACATTTCATATTAACTCGTTCATTTAAAAAGAATGAAAAACAATTATGTCTAAGTATTTAGTATAAGAAATTCTTTACTGTTTGCAGTAACCGGGAACCATGACTGTTGCTATTAGTGAGGTGTCAGCATTCTTTGATCAATTTTGGGCCAGTAGGTACTACAGAGATTAATGAACAGTAGAATGAATATAAACCACAAAGAAAACATCTATCATGTTTGATTAAAATGATTATTTTATCATTTTTTGTTTATTATTTTGACAGAGTGCTAAAATAACATAAGACTAAGTGTTATACACAAGCCTTTATGTAATTAACACTTTACCTCATAATTTTACTGGCTTTTGAATGCTGGTGTGACACCAAATAAGAGAGAAACAGGTATGAGTGTCCTCTGTTTGTACCAAACATGTACTCACAAGTCCCAAATCACCCATGTCCAGTGTATGTTCAGTATATCGCGTTTCCAGCTCCAGGCCTCAGAACAGAGAAGGAAACTTGAATGGTCACTGAACCACAATGCAGGACTCTAAGACAAGAGCTCTTGACCAGTCTGACCCAGGAGAACTCCCAACCAAGTATGCAGCAAAATGTTAAGCCAGAATAACAGTAATGAACATAGTTAACTTTGATTCCTTTTCTCACTAAACAGCCCTATAGAAGGACTTAAACTTCATTCCTGCTTTTGTTAAGTGCATATACAACCATCAGTATTAGTGCTACCTACAAAAGTACCAAGATAGTTTCATTCATTTCATTTTGAGCTGCTATTGTTATACTGTATTGTTAAACACATTTCCCAACCCTTGTTTCCAGATTCTTCTCTTTTGTGATGACTTCATGGTCTGTTAAATGTTGTTGTTGTTGTTGTTATTATTATTATACTTTTTATTCTTCTTACTATGCTTCTTGTTGTTATTAAGCAAATTCCTGCGGGATCAATAAAGTTTTCTAATTCTGATTATTATTATTGTTGTTGCTGTTGCTGTTGTTGTTATAAATAACTGACTAAGTAAAATGTATCTGTCAACAAAATTATGAACCCACAAATCCTTAAAGCTGTACCATGTGTATTTTGTGTTTGAACGTTGTCATGACCAAGAAGCCACTGGGCACCACAGCAGGCTTAAATGTTGCCAGAATTGTCCATCGTTTATACGTTTAAATTTAAAGAAAATAAATTGGTGCAGAGCATGAATACACACTTGAATGCAAAATGGAACTGAGAGGTAAACTATGCAGGCAGTCCAGCACAGAAATGCTTGCCTGTGTTTGGGAATCATCAGTATAACAAGAGCGCCACCCCACTCTGCACAGGCGTGTATGGGTACCAACTTTATTTTCATAGTTTTGAAGGCACACCAGAGACTTTTTAACCAAGGAAGAAACTCCAAAATTAAGTTTGTGTGTAACACAACCTTTGTGTGAAGTAACACAAACCGTGTTCTTATTACTGCTCATTAATCTTTTTACCGCAAACAGCTTTTGTAACCCTGCTGTAGCGTAGGTTTTTCTAGGAAGACAACCATTAAAGCATTAAATCTTAAAGCAAGTGCTTAAGAAACAACTTAATTTAAGTTGCTTAAATTAACTTAACAGTTAAGTTCATGCGTTGTCTTTGATGTAAACAACGAGCCAATTGCGCCTCTCTGTGGATGTTCTCTGCAAAGGTGCCGTCCATCCCTGTCCTCCTTCTTCCACCTCTTTTATTCCACTCCCAGCATTCAGTGTGGGCTGAGCTTAGTTGGTGACTTAACACTTTAAAAACTGTTAAAGCGTAAGGTTCTGGTTCAACAGCACACTAAAGATCCATTTTAAATGGTGTTTCCTGAATGAAACGCACCTCGGCCAATTAGAAGAACCGCACTGTGTGGTGTATTGAGGAGCAGCGTTTCTTACATAGGGCTCTGTCGCCATCTAGTGGTCTGCATAGACCACGCTGCCAATAGTGGGACCGCCGGAGCGGTTCGCACAATATCTGCTTCCTGACAGTAGAGGAATCTAATCTGGATCTTCTGAGAGGCAATAAAAGACTAGATTACTTCCTTTAAATGAAAGTCGCTCTTATTACGGCGCTGAGGAGCCTCGTTACTTGGAGATGCTTGAGATATAGAATGATTTATGTTGAGGTTCAAATGGCCACGATTACGGAGATCCATGGACTCCCAAGTGCACATTTCCTGAAAAAAATCTATTCTGAGGCATGAAATTGTATTATCTACGGGTTAGCTCGTGCTCCCTCTCATCGCTGTTTGCTTGAATATTTGTGACTTTTATTTTTTTAAACAATGTCTTCTGAAATACCCTGCAACCGAAACCTATTTCGAATTAGTTTAGCGCTTCTAGAAAGGTTATAGTCTGATTATTTTTGATTTTTCTGTTAGAATGATGCTCAGTTATGCTGGTAAACCAGTCCTGTTGGTCCCAAAGGTGCGTAATATCGGAGGGCCACTGCAGGATATTCAAAATTTAGTGGCTCCGTTCAATTTGTACGGCATTTTCAAAGGCGTTTCAGTCTGTCTGTTTGAAATGAATGCTTACTACCCGATCGTTTGTTCAAAGATAGATATCAGTTAATAAACTTTGTGGTTTACCAACCAGATGTAAAATTCGATCTTCTTCTACGCTGGCCTAATTTCAGTTTTTGTCCATATGGTGAATTAACATCGTAAGCAATGTCGTTAGAACTTGTAGACATTTTCCTTTTCGTTTCATTCAGAAAATAAGAAATGAAATTAGAAACAAGAATTGAGTTTTTAAGAACTGATAAATTAATTGAGTTTTTTTTCTGACAAAATCGATAACTAGGTAAACAGCGCGGACACATTACGGCAGGAAACAAAAAATACCACGGCATTTTGGCGTCGTATATGGTTTTGTAGCAGTATATCGCCACAGACTTTGCAGAACAGACAATAATTATTCTCTTTCAACAGGAAAAGTGAGAGAGAGAGAGAGAGAGAGAGAGAGAGAGAGAGAGAGAGAGAGAGGGAGAGAGGGGCAATGAGAGAACTGTTGTTAGCACTGCTATATCAAGGAAGAAGGACTCCCTGTTATCTATGAATGGCATTGCCTCTTTCCAGAATAGATATAGCACGAATTTTTAATTCGTTTTTCTTTGAGAGACAACAATGCTGCATTTAAAGCTGGACACAATTCGGGTTTTGTGAAGGATCTCTTTCTCTTCTTGTGGGCCCAGCTGTCCATATGGAATAGGACGTGTACAACAAGGACCACAATGGCACCAACAGACAGGCTCACAAAAAACCAAGGATGTATCTCCCTGATTCGGGATGCACTGAGAGAGATAAAGGGACTGAATAGCACCAAGAAACTCCGACACTCACTCACTCTCTCTCTCTCTCTCTCTCTCTCTCTCTCTCTCTCTCTCTCTCTCTCTCTCTCTCTCTCTCTCTCTCTCTCTCCAGTCAACAAAGAATACACTCCCCTGTTAAAATGCACGCCTCTAACATCCACAGCCACCGACCCCGTGCCTTTGTGCTCTTTTTGTATCTTATACAGTATATTGTGCAACGATAGACTGTTCTGTCCCTCTGTGGCATTCTGTCGATTATAACGCGTTTCATACTCTGATGCTTAACCGAGACACCACACCCCCGTCCACTCCTTTTTTTTTTAAATACATTTGATTTTCCTCCGTGACTATGTCTTCAGTCTTATAGGAAAATGAATAAAATGTGCAATATGTACAGCTTTCATCAATATACATAATAAGTAATGGCAAGCATAATAGTTCAAATCCAAGTTCATTTTTGAATATCCTCTGTTCAATTACCCTTATATTCTGTTCTCATATGTTAATAGTCGTATTTTGTGCCAAATTCGAGCGCGCGGTGTTAGGGTTGTGTTAGCGGCACTTTTGCGGAATGTTCTGAGTTAGAAACTACAATCTGAGATCATATTCTATATGAAAAACCGGAATTAGCCCGTGAAAAACAAGTAATTGGCATGACTCAACGAACCGTGCTGAAAGAAAAATAGTACTAAATCAGTTATTATTACGATGTAGCCCTCAATACCGCTCCGTTCTGTCAAAATCGCTTGGCTAGGAGAAGAGCCCTCTTTCCCTCGAGATCGACTTCTGTAAATAATTAGCACCGCGTGTCAATTCTGGAGTTTGTTTAACGATAGTGGGGTCGCTCGAACATCTGTTGTTATTTGCGGGGAAAACATGAGCAGCGTACGATTTTGCTGGGCCCAACTGTGCGTCCTATAGCTGCTCTTCCCATTCAGACTCATATTATTTTACGTTTCTTATCTGACTGTATTTGCATTCTGATTTTCTCTACGATCTAAATGGTTTTAGTGGAAAAAACACAAAACTGTGCCATAACCTCCTTTGCGGTATTTTTTTTTTATACCGCATTGTAGTATTAACGTGCGTCAGTTCTTAACAACCAATTAGCCATTTTCGCAAACCGTGCACTATTTCTCACCTAAAACATTTACAGGAACTGAACAAATGCGATGGTTTTAAAAGTGAAGGCAGGCTGGAATGAAGCAAACAAATCCAGAATGGATCCTTAAACGTGCCATTTCATCTTTCGAATTGTGGAGCACCGCGGACATTGAAAAGACGAGGGCAGGCGAATGAAAGGCTACTTAGCTGAAGAAGCCCTCTTCTATTAAGTGAGTGGATTTTTAGCCCATCTTACAAAGTGACTTTAACCTTCTCCTTCCTGAAGTGACCATACAGATAAATTCGGAAAATTGAAGGCAATGAATGGCTGATGAATGCAGAGGGGCATACTATGCGCACTCAAAAAAACTTTCCCGTTAAATGCCTTTTAAAAACACACTGTGTCGTTTTTTTCGCTTCAGCTGGGGTGTATCTTCGAAATATTTTTAAAAAATCACGATAAAGATCTTTTTATTTTCACTTCGCCCTCCCCTTTAAAGCCAAACGCAATCCCAAGCGACATTTCTGAAACACAGCATTTTATTAAAAGTCTTATAAAAATTGGGGTGTTCTTTCATCAACGCGCTTTGCAACTGCTACCAACATATTAATGAGGAATATTTATCTACAACTGCTGTTCCATTTTTTTCTCCTGCCCTAAGTATCGGGTGAACTATCTTTATGACTAGCTGAGCGACCAAATAGATCTGCATTGCATACAGTAACCACAGATATTTACAGTGAAAAGAAACCAAATAAAATAAGCTAAAAGTTGCCAATGTTTTATTCATGGCCATAAATATATTCGGTTCATTGAAAAAAGAAGAAGAAGAAGAAGAAGAAGAAGAAGAAGAAGCAAGAAATAAAATTTTCTATAATTATAAAGTGGTCTTGAACGTGCGTATAACACGGGGGGAGGGCAAAAAAACATTTCTACAACACACAAACATATTTTACAAAATTTCACAAGAGCTTTAGCATTCTTAGTTCTGGGGAGGAGGGAGGGAGGCTGGACCCGGTTTTTCTGGAGGAAAACACGTAAATACGGCGCAAACATCAGCCCCGAAAATAAAACTGTGACGATGAGTCTTTCTCTTTTCTTTTTTCCTCTCTTTTTTCTTTTTTTCGTTTTGGAAAACTCCCTAACGAGGTCTTTAAAATGCAGCCCTGGCAGAGTCCCTAACGGCTCACCAAGTCCACTGTTGCGTCTGCACCAAGTGGTGCGCCGTGGGGAACTGCGGCGTGGTGGCGGCGCTGTAATGTGCGTTGTACTGCATGTGCTGAAGGGACTGGGCGCTGTACGCGGAGAACGGGATGCCAGCCTGAAAGGTGGCCGCCAGGTCCTGAGCTTTTAGCGTGTGGCACGGCTTGCCATCCCTGACTAATACAGGCACGGCCACTCGCCGGGGGGAGGGCAGGTGGGTCACCTCCATACCTTTCTCCGCGCGAGCCCTCTTCATTTTGTACCGATGGTTCTGGAACCAAATTTTCACTTGGGTCGGTGTCAGGCGGATCAGGCTGGCAAGGTGTTCCCTCTCGGGCGCTGAGAGATAGCGCTGCTGCCTGAACCGGCGCTCCAGTTCGTACGTCTGTGCCTTGGAGAAGAGCACCCTCCTTTTTCGCTTCTTACCGGAGTC
>JBBPCW010000001.1:27895199-27913144 GCA_037974425.1 Phenacogrammus interruptus
CTACTAATAATAATAATAATAATAATAAAAATAACAATAACAATAATAATAATAATAATAATAATAATGAGAAGAAGAAGAAGAAGAAGAAGAAGAATAAGAATAAGAAGAAGAAGAAACAGAAGAAGAAGAAGAAGAAGAAGAAGAAGAAGAATGATGATGAACAATATTATGGTCAACTATTTATTTATTTGGGCAATAGCAGGCAAATGTGAATACAGACTCGGCATATGTGGAGAGCATAACTTAACACTCAGCTGTTTCTTGCTGCTCTGATAGTCAAGGAGCCCTGAATTGATGAATTTACTGTGGGAAGCGTTAAATCCTCCAGTGATAATGATGGTGTTGCCAAGTAAAGTGGGTCAGGATCAATCAATGAGGAATACATTACTGATAGGTTTTGTGTGTCCCCACTTTGCTGATGAAAGACTGAGATTAGCCTGATGCTATCTTGCTTTTAAAGGGTGCTACTAAGACCTATGGAACACAAATAAATACACTGGCCCTCATCACAGCATTCAGATTCCACATTAACCTAAAGTAGCTGGTAAGATCTGCAATGTATTCATGCAGCTCCTAGTCAGTACAAAATCCTTTCCACTCACCCCAGTGTGTGAATCCTCTTGTGTGGTGGGAGTTCCATTAAAGCCACTCAGAGGGCCAACTAAAAGACCTTCAGAATGAGGATGGGGAAGATAGACCCTTTGCGGTCAAGCTATTAGAACTCATCCCTGCCCAAAGCCTGATGACTGAGACACTTCAGATGAGCTGGACGAGCACATAGAGCACATAAAGACACCAATGGCATGCCATTCTTCAATCTATCAGTTCAAGTTTCGATATATCAGCCACTCAAAGAAGACACTCATGAGGAAGGAATGCTCCTCCATACACAAATGCAACTGAGAGCTTTGTGCATTCTCATCTAAGGGTGCACTCTGGGGAAAAATGTTTAATTAACAGCCGGGCACCCCTGTGCATTCTCAGTACGAAAAAGACTCCTGATCTGGAGGCTTGTTCTCTCTTTACTTTTTTTTTGGTGAGTGTGATGGCCACAGCTCTCAACTTGAAAGGCACCATTTTACTCCGCTCCCAGAAACACATTTCAAGAAATCTCTGTTTAATGGTGCCTTAAGAAGTCAGGTCACATAAATAACGATTCTGCAGCACGTACAGAGTCTAGAGAGATGATTCAAACAGAAAAGCTTGATTCTACATGAATCAGACAAAAGCAGTGGAATAAAAAGCAAGCCTGATCCTGGGAGAGAAGACTTGCTGGATGGGGCCATGTCCAGAAAGGGCTCTCCATCTCCTTCGTTGCAGCATATGGTCATGGGAATACCTGCTAAAGTAGTGGTATTTTTTATTACAAGGAAGACTCTTTAGGACTTTAGTACAATTGACACTGCTAAAAAGTCTTATGGCAATGGACTGCAGTTTTAAGACTAAGAAGTTAAATTGCACTAAATGCACTAAAAGGTGAGCTTTCAACCTGATGACAAACAAAGATAGTGCACTGGATATTTTCTATAACTGCTTCCAGTTACCCACCTATATGAGCATGGTTGGAATCACCAGATAATTTTTTGGAAATAAAAACGTAATTTTCAGTTTAATTTCTCTCCAAAACCCTTTACTGTGATATCGTGTTCAAGGAATGACTCAGGAGCAACATTAAACCATAAACGGACATTGTTAAAGTAGCTGGAAGTTAAATTAGGCCACTGGTGAGCTGGTGAGAAAAGGTTTTCACAAGTGGTTTCAGAATTTCAGCATCATTTTATGACTTACATGGCTATACAGAGATAATCAAAAGAGGTCACATTCAACAAAATACAAAAACTCAACAAAATACACACATTTCTCCAGATTTAAGGAATTTCTCCTCACCTTTGTCATCGTTTGCTCACTCCTTTTGACTATATAAACAAAGAACTACTACTACAGTACTGTACTGAAGAGGCCTTTTTTGTGGATAGAGATATAAAATTCCTTTCAGAAAAAAAAGTAAGTAGCAGATAAATAACCCAAATAACAATCTGCCACAACAGAAATGGATGACCTATGATTTAAAAGAGGAAAACTGCATTAGTAAACATCTGGGTTTAGTTCTCCTGTGATCACCCTCAGTGGCAATATGGTATTCTAACAGTAATTTGAAAATCAAAACTAAATGCTACTCACCTTGTTTGAGCAAAGTACAAATAGTTCAAGTCAAGCCAAAGAGGCTCAGATCAACCAAAAATCGAGTTCTTTGATAAAGATCAGTCTGCAGTATTAGTTGCATTTTTCAGTATACAGAGACATTTTCCTTTTAATAGTGTGTGTGGGAGGGATGAGGACAACTGTACATACCCCTTTTCAACACTGCATCCTCTGTTGCAAGGGCATTGCATTAAGACAAGCAATCTTGGAAATCTGATGATAAGACAGATCTGAGATATAAAAAAGAAAAAGAACAAGGTAAAATTATCATGGCATGCAAATGTCACCTTTCCTTTAAACCAGTTGAAGCATATCATTGGCCTAACGTTCATCTGCTCTATTAGAACTGTCTACAATATAAACCATGAACAATAATAAGTCTGCAGCTTGTTTTATGTCACATTGCATGATTTTTCAAATTATCTTTATGTCTGTAGTTTACCTGAAAACAGGCTGAAAGTTGTTTGTCCATCTCTGCTTAGAGCTCTGAAGTCTCTGGCATGACTCATTATGCCATATTGTACAGCTAATCAGTTCAGTCGTAGCACTCAGCATGTTCACCACACCCCTCATACAGTGAAGCGGACCTGCCAGAGCTCCCTTGCAAACCCTCTCCAATCTTCCAGACTGACAGCTTGAAGTCCATGTTAAGAGGCTGCCTAGAAATGCAATAGCTTTAGAAGTTATTATCCAGTACCCTGCAACCTAAACAGACAAAAGGAAAATAATTGTATTTCCGGTTGAATCTATCTTTCACACCATCAAATTGTAACAAGGGCTTACTCCACATTTCAAAAGCAGTTTTCATTCTATTTTACTGGCATATGCTCATGATGTATTTGAATTCATCAATCTTGTTTCTTTTCTGACTAAAGACTGAAATGCCTTGACAGTATTTAGATTTATAAGATGCAACAAGTCCATCTAAACTTTCTTTCAAAAGATCACTATTAGAGATACATCACTAACATTGGCACGCAATCATACTAGTTTAAGAGAGTATATAAGATAGCTAATCTTGCACTGATCAAGAAGCTTGAGATATAATTCTCTAATAATCCTCATCTGGTAATCAACACTTGCTCTGTGTAGTTGCACTGAATGTGCAAAGAGGGAACAATTGACTTTAGATTGCAATATCTCTCCACTAGAGTTTCCCTCTGCAGAAAATGTTATCTGAGCTGACAACTTTAAAAGAAGAGATCCCACTTGGTAATACCTTGGATAAGTATCTGATATCATGACTTTATAATGTTGTGATTCATTGTAGTGTGCATATATTATCTTATCTGCATGTGTGTCTGTGTGTGGGCAGGTGTATTTGTGTATGTGCCTCAGCTTGGGTCTGCTTGTTAGGCAGCTAGAGTGTACTCTCTTTTGAATCGAGGGTGGGCTTGCGTTCTCCAGGTAGGAGGCCCATACAAAGGGAGGAGACCAGGGTATTAAGATGGTTGTAAGACTTACCTTGAACCAGACATCACCCCAGAAAGACACACATTACCCATCTGCTTTTTCTGAAGCCCTTTAATTAAAACATCCAAAATAAAAGCTGAGAAGAAGAGCAAGAAATTCAATGTGCCTTCTACAGATGGGCAGACACATTTCAGGATAATAGTGTAGTAAATATACTCTTTATACTGGGCCTATGATGGCAATTAGCATGTTTTGTGAAGAGGTGAAAACTTTCCTCTAAAGCGGTCAAGACGACAATTTGTGAAAATAGATGGAAGTCCATTTGTGAAGGTAATCAAATTTGCTGCCCATTCTTCAATACTGAAAGGGTGCCTTTATAAGGTCATATCAATTGAAGAATAAAATGCAAAGGACCTATGAAGAACTCATCTCAAGCAACCTTAATTGGCCATCTCCTTTTTTGAAGCATATAAATACAACTCCACAATGAAGGCCAAATATCTCATCTAAATTTGCCATTCAGTGTGCTGTAAAGCAAATTTAGATTCAATTAGCACAAAGAACAAGAATGCCAGAAAAAGCTTTTGGACATTTAACTGCTTGACACAATGTAACCATGCAATAATATTTACAACATTAACACTTACTATTGGCTATGATCCTATAAGGTGTATCATGTTGATATTGTTTGTAAATGGATATATATTGCAGAATTGTATTCCTTATTTCTTATTTTGTCTCTATAACTATACCTTATACATGGTCATAACACAGTTTATAATATAGAAAACCAGATTAAATATAATGTAAGTTCACCTCTGCTGTAAAAGACTTTGGATTAAAAAGCTACCAGGTGACTTGCAGAAATAAGTAAAAATATGAAAGTAGAGAAAATAGACCCAATTTCTTGTGTTCATGTAAGTAGGGTGCAAGAATAATGAGCAGTCACTGATGCTAATGCATGTTTGCATACTGCAGGCCTTCTGGTTTTGATTTTTGTATTGCTTTACTATACTCCTAACCTGGCAAAATTAAAGCAATATCATTTGCTAATTAGTTGAAATAAAGCAAACAAGAATGCATCACAATAATCTGGATATGGGTTTGACTCTGTATGCAGTGAGGTTTGCTAACCATTTTCATTCAAGATTTTGTTCATTTTGCACATGCACAGCGGTCTTCCCCACTGACATATGTGTACAATAAACTCTTTTACATGACTGTGCAGCATGGCAAATTGCTCACCTACAAAGTAAGGTAACTCCCCGCTGCTCACTTACTAATCAAGGTAACTCCTGCACTACTTGGTAATCAGAGACATTTGCCTCTCTTCTTTGCTGCCATCTAGTGGTTGTAACCTCATTGGGCACAGAACCCATTGCTAAGGCAAAGTACAGTAGAAGTACTAAATGCAGCACCATGCCTCCCAGGTAATTATTTCTTTTATTCACAGGCCACAAACGGACACATTCTCAATGGTTGCCATATAATGGGCCATTATTTAAATAAATGGGGGTAATGACATGAGGTTGGTGACCCCCTTAGTGCGATGGGCCTCTCCATATGGGCACACCTGCTGAGACAAGGTAACATTTATCACTGACTTCTTCTAGGGCAGCGAGAGAAAAGGGAGCCAAAATGGCTGCAAAGGTCAGGCCTGTAGGGCCATGTAGGGCCAGTCGCATCCCAAATTCAGCCATTTGCTAAAGCTACACTCTTGTGGTTGCCAGGCTACCACCTAATAAACGTGGCGAAGCATGGCATCAGAGAAAACAGAGGCAAGATATTGACTTTGAGATAAGTACCTCTTGAAATGTAACAGCACCATCACATCACATTCTAAACAACATTTTCAGAGGTGAACTTTGAATGGACCACAAGCTGGAGGGGAAAAAATCTTTGTATTTTGCAACTCTCTCAGACACCCACATTTGCATAGCAGTTAGGTTAGTTAAAGGCAGTTAATTACTAATGTTTTAATTACAGCACATGAATAGGATAATATACTTCTTTAGGTTTATTTCTCTAGAGCATGAGAGCGCATATGCGCTTGATGCTGGAGCACTCTGACGTCTCTTTATTAAAGTAAACAAAAAGATAATTATATGTTCTCTTGCTAAATTTTGATGTGGTGGGTACTTAGAAAGTCATTGTTGAAATGGTGACTGGAAAGTATATGCCCCTGCCTTTACAACTACTGTCTGCACTGGGACTGGTTCACACTCCCTCCTTTTCCCACTATTTGCTATGGTGTCAAGGGTCAAGAAAATTGTTTTGCTGGCCCTTACATCTGCTAATTGCATGTGATATAAAGAGGTTCACACAGGAGGCTTGTTTGAGAAACAGCTCATATCAATCAATGCAGAGACAATCTGATGGTGAGAATGAGTAATTTACAGTGTAACCACATAAACATTATAGTATACACAGAAATATAAGCACCATTAGCTTTAATTTTAGCCTTTAGTCAAAAAAAACAAAGTTAAAATGAGCACAAATTATATACAGTTATATATCTCTCCTATTCTGTAAATTGCTGGAACATTCTCTGGATTCTCTGTATTTCTCCGAACTTTTCCCCACTGTGATCACTTATTATCTCATGCTGAATGTTATATGATTTTGTAATTGTTTTTATATGTTTTATTTATACATTTTATTGTTTTAATAGTATTATAATGTTGCACTATAAATGTAGAAACTTTGATTTGCAAGCTTCAGAATAATTAATGTTTTGCTTAGCATAAAATTGCAATTCCTGCACTACATTAAGTTATGTCTGTGTATGTTTAAAAACATTTGCTTTGGTTAAGCATTTGAGCATGGGTAGATGATAGATTTTTGGCCTTGCACTTAGAATCATCATCTTGTTGAATGGAAAGCTTTCTCCCATGCTTCAGTTTCTAAGCAGGATAAAGCAGGTTCTCTTACAATATTTTCCTATATTTATAGTGATTGTAGCAGTATCATAAGCCTCCCCACAGCATGATACTGCCACCACCATACTTCATGTTATGGTTGGTATTTTTATGTGACCTGAGCAATATTATGCTTGGACAATACCTGGAATTGATAAATTTCACTGTTTTGTACTTGTATGACTGCATGTGACAAATAAAGAATCTTGAATCTTGAATCTTGAATTGTGAATTGTGGCAACAAATCCTTATCTTGGACTTATCTGACCATAAAATATTTCTTCATACACCCATACATATATGGTATGACATATTCACAGAAACATAGATCTGTAAGCTGTAGGTACATCTCTTGCTATTGTGGACTGGAGTACCTGTACTTGATTTAAGCTACCAAATTTTAAAGCTCCACCAAAAGGAGTGCTTGCCTTACTCAGACACGGACATTTAATAAAATGGTCTTTTCTAATTGCTAGGTTGTATAATTTCCATTTCTTTACTACTAATCCAACAGCACTCACTGGGAAATTCAAACACATATTATTTGTGTAAAACTGTGTATAAATTAAATAACAATAATTTAAACCTCAGTCTTTTTCAACCTCAGTCTTTTCCTGCACTCACAGTCTAATTTAAAGTGAGTAAATATTGTTTAATGATTAAATGGCAAAAAACAATTGTCATTGCATTTTCATTAAGGTTGTGTTAGGGTTTCCTTTTGTCTTTGGATCTTATGGAGCAAATGCTTTCAAAAATTATTACAGCAAGTATTATAGCAATGCTGCTCAGATTTTTGGGGAAACCCTAGCATGACTCACTACATGGTTAGATGCTTGATTACTTATTTTAGGTACATTCCTGGATTTTAAAGCAGGGCTGTGGTGAATTTCATGTATGAGCAACAGGGCTTAGAGTGCAACCAGACTGGCCAAGACTAATGAACAGTTAGAAGACATGTAAAGAATCTTACTGTCACTTGAAGCAGGGCTTCTAACTCTATCGTCTAACTCTGCTGATGACCTTCTAGAAAATTGAACAAACCAAACAAAGAGAAACAGTAATAGTTCCATTAGTGAATTTTCACTTATTCATTTTACTATGAATAACGTTGTAAATGTTTCATTTTTCATTTCAGTTTCTGCATATTTGCATTCATGAGTATTTCATTCATAGTGCTAACAGTCTGAGAGGATGAAGGTTACAATATTTAGGAAGCATGAGAGCCTGTCTGCTGCTGTATCTCTTTAAGCCACTTGTCACACAATGCTGTCAAAAGCTGCAATAGTTCATCTTGTTATTTTCTATGTGAAGGCATGGGAGTAAGTATCCTTAAATTTCATATGTTGCTTCAATATTTATTCACCCAAAGGATCACATTATGCTTTGCACCATTTACCAACTGGTTCCTGTGAGACTGCCCATTTAAAATGGGACTGATGTTTTAAGATCTAAACAGGGGTCATATTATCTGTCTGGTCACTCAGGAAATTCCACATAAATTAAATGAACAACAATACACTGAATAGTAAAGCAATAATCTGACAGGTCTTACACACTAGTATATTTGGTCACATGTCTTTGATTGCACATCCAGATAAATGAAACTGAACTGTATACATTTATTACTGCACACTGGTGGCTGCAATGGGTAATTTAGGATGTTTTGTTAACATGTAGACTACTAATTTAGTGGAATGTATGTGTGTGATCAATACAACTGGTGACTTGCGAAATGTTGCTTAATGCGAATGATACAATTAATTTTCTCCTAACTAAACTGTCAGCATAATGAGAATATGCCACACCAGACTTTTTGATAATGTTTGATTTCTTGTATCAAAATTATTGAAATATAACTTTTATTTTGGTAGCTACAGAAGATCAGAGGATATGATCCACACAATATATATATCTGTATACATAGTACAAATACAGTGCAAAAAGAAGAGAATATGCAGAATACAACATTCATTAAAGCATATTCTATGACAACTACTGCTGGAACTTAATATGCCATTTAAGAATATGCACGTGTGTTGGGGGGGTGTATACATGCAGTGATAATGGTGCATTTGAAGAAGAAAAGGCAAAGAGGGTGTAAGGCATTGACATGGTTCATAAGTTGGTGGCCCAACTGAATCTTTCCCACAGCTCACATCCACAGCTATCACCTGGTCTAGGGGCCAGTGAATGGAGCATGGTGATGTCACCAGCAGGGTGTACTGATTGACCAAAAAAGATGCAATTAAGGGGACGAAAACACACAAAGTAAAAGCTGTGTACATAAAGAGAAGGTCTGAACAATAGGCAGGGCAAGGCCCATTCAGGACCCCAGTCCTTAAGCACTGGCCAGGGGTCTTCTGCAAGGACTGAGAGGGGTTCTTGAGAGGGGGTTGTGGGTGGAGTGAGGAAGGTTTGTGTTGGAAGAGGAGTGTGAGTGTCCAGGAAAGAGGACGCTGGGTGTTGCTAGGATGTAGCCAAGTGGCCATGAAGAGCCCAACTCTTGTTCTATGTAACAATCGAGATGTCAAGCAATTATTTTGCATGGCTCAAGGATGGCTGATGGGGTTGCTAGAAGCTGTCTCTTCACATAGAACAGCTAATATGCCAGCAGACAACATTAAACAGATATGATTCTTAAAGGTATTTTTACATAGTGAAAACAGCTAGCAATTTCAAATGATTCAAATCATTTCAAGTGACTAATTTAATAAGTGTTGGTACATCTTAACAAAGTCCATGATCAAATTAATCTCTGTTCAGCAGCAAGTAAATGATTTATGATGGATATTCAAGCCATGGTCTAACAATGACAGTCTAAGCTTAAGTGTCAACCCTGCTCTGAAGCAACAGTCCTTTAATACCCCTCACCTTTCTTTGCTGTAATTGCCTTTTAACCACCACCTGGCATTCCCATCTCCGAGGAACAGAGTACTGTCAACCTCTGGTTGTCTGTCTTTAATCTGCCGTTCTTCAGGATTACATAGGGTCTCCCTCACTTCACATTAGGCCACTCACCTTACACGTCCCCTCTATCCATCCAGATCCAACCACTGGCTCAAGCTCACAATGCTGCCATCGAAATCTGCCTCCCAGGTGTCACAGAAAAAAGTGTTCCCCATTCTTGTTTCTTCATCAAACGGTTCTGCATTAGCATTTTCTCATTAGACAGACACTTTTATCATTCAAATTTGTAGATTATTGCTTGTCCTACTGGTGAACATAGGTTGCCCTTGACAACAAAACAGTAGGGAGTGAGGTATGCAGGACTCAATACAGAACTGAAGCCACTTGATCCAGTACCAACCGCTTGTTTTGTACATTTCTAGAAATAAAGGTTCCTACACAAATCAAACCAAGGGCATACAGTTCTAGGCAAATTGTTTAATTGGTAAAGACACATTTAGGTTTGTTAAACTTTAAAAAATAGTACTCCACAGTCACACTCATTTTGAAAAAATAATCTCCAACTCTTTATAGCACCTCTATTACAAAGAAAATATTTGATACAATGAAAGAAGCAGACCCAGAAAGCTTATTACACGTAGTATGTGAATGTATTTGTTTTTGGTTGATTTAGTCATTAAGGTTGCACTAAGCTTCGAACACAGTGCAAATAATCAGTTTTCATTGTTTGGCAGCTGTTAAGAAGGCTATATATATTACCAGAACCAGCCAAATGGTAAACTCTATAACCAAAACCTCAGTACACAGTCTGGGATCAACACCCCAGCAGCAGAGAAGGCTGTGACAAGCACAGAGGAAAAGCCCAGCAGTTGATGGATGGCCTGGTGGAAATCGCCATCTCATTAAAACACATGAACGGGCACCAGTCTTCACACACAGTCATACATCAAGAGTGCTGAAGAAGGGACACAGCTCTAGCTCTTGCTTTACTTAAAGCAAATGATGCCGTGTATTTCTCATGTGTGTATATTTTTTCATTGTTGATCTGCACACTTTTTGTATTAAGCAGGAGTAATCACATCAAATGAATAGCACATTATTAAGCCTTCTAGTGGCTCTTAGGGGGTTTTTTATCAGGGCTTTGTATCAGTGTGCAATTCATATTCAGCCATTCTTCACTGGGAATATGTTTTATATGAGACCCCATTTATCATCCCCTGTCAGCTCTTAAACGCAGCATTATTCTCTCTAGAGTTATAAATTGGAATCATTAAACAGTTTTTCATTTAATCTGATGCAATAACGGTCTCGCCTTTATTGGCGTGTGAAAAGAAAATAGTAAATACAATTGTCTGTCAAGATGAGCCGAGATAGCGCCTGCTCCCTCGCTTTGCTGCCCGTGTGCGCCCGAAATGAAATTAGGAGGCGCAGAAAGTGGGATCGATGTCAGGTGATTTGCTTGACTTTCAGCGTGAAGGGGACGCGAGAAGCAGGGCGAACCCCGTAACCAACACACGACTTACAGGCCATTTTTGCACCGACTGGGTTGCAGCCATCAGATGAGTCTTTTCAAGCTCGTGAGGTGGATTCAACACGCAGCCACAATGGAACCGCACAAAGAGTGCCATCAGTGAACTCAATTAGAAAGGCAACAAAACCGTCTTGTAGTCGGACGGACCCCTGTCCCAAAAGCACTGACCTATTACGCAACAGAACACCAGAAATGTAAAGAACTGGAAATAGCTGGACAGATCTGCACCCCCAGTCAGCGAACACCCTAACAGAAAGTCAGTCCGAGTTCAGTATATCCTCAGCGTGTCCGGAAAAAATCATCTTAAGCGTTTTATGCCGTTCACGACGAGCTATTGGATATTTCCATCAACTCCTCACACAGTTTCCCACAAGGGGAACAGGTCCTGGATATCTAGAACACATAATGCTTTTCTGGGGGTAAATATTTGTTTTTGTCACCAGTTCTGAAAAGTATCTGCGTTTCTGAATTCAACCTCATTTTCATAACTGCCAAGCTCATCTCAGATCCAGTTTTCCTTCCTCCTTACTGGAAAGAATGAGGAAAGACTGCCACCTTCTGGCTAAACCATTCATCTTCAAGAGACGTCAGATTACAGAGATCAAGGGGAAAGGTTTTGGAATCGGCACGCAAGTTAATCAGCTCCCTGTTTAATCGACTTAGAGTTTTGGACAGCCCTCGGTAGCGCATTACGTGCGTCTTTAATCAACGCGTTTACTCTAGGTTTAAGGGAAGATATTAATTGAGAATCTGTTTAACAAATAACAGTGTAACGCTGACATCGCTGAGTGTAAAGAGTTAGGAGTAGCCTACTGCATCGGCAGATTCGTAGTGTAAAATGGCTTTTTAAAGTGTCATGGTGTTAATGTTATAAAATAAAATAAGTGCAATGGAATGCCATTAAATGTGGTAATGAGATTAACCACACACACTGAGCACAGGGTGCGGGTTAGGAGAACTGCATTTGATGAAATATCTCCAGTTTGAACGCCCAGCAATGTTATCATCAATGCTAATTTAAAGCGAATTTAAAGAGACTCCTGTCAATGAATTTGAAAAATGAAAAATGTCAGATCAGTGTGATCTACCAAACTGCCTATCACAGTGTGCACAAAGTATCACAAATAGAACGAATGATTAAAAAAAATGCATAATATAATGATATAGATTATATTATTGTTGTTGTTGTTGTTGCTATATTTATGATTTTTTATTACATTTACTTTTTTTTAGTTATCATTGACATTAAAAGAAGCACTCCTTAAAAATATTATTACTGAATGAATGGATTTCATGTATACCTTCTGCGACTAAACTTCTTTTTAGCCTCCGATAGTTGGCAGTGCTGCTTAATGAGAAGGTTAATATACACACTTGTATTCCCTGACTGAGCTTCGTGTGCTCTGTACCTGGAACAGAGTTAAATATAATTATTATGAGACATAACAATAATAGAAGTTATCATATTGTCTTTCAAATTGCTCGATATAAATACAAATATGAAAAGGAAGTCCAATGACTTAAGAATATTCTGTGGGTATTACTAGAGAAATTAATTGAAAAGTAATAGAGAATTGCATGTGTGTATTTGTTTTTCAAAATGTCATGAAAATGCTACTTCCATTCCTGTCCAGAAGGTGGCGGATTTGTTATAGAACACGATGAACCGGTAAAATAACGTTGTTTATTCACAGGTAATATGTAAACGTCCATCAAGTGTTTAGTTAATTTTAGAAAGAAAAGCAAATTTGAACCATTTCACCTTGTGTTAAGCCATTACATGAATGGATGTGCTATCGGATGTGTAGACCCAGATCAGTCATAACATTACAAACACCTGGCTAAAATTGTGTAGGTCGCCCTCTTGTGGCTAAAACAGCTTTGACCCTGAAGGGATTGCCCCTACCAGACTTTGGAAGGTAAGTCTTTATCAGGGGATCCTGTGAGTTGAGTGAGTTGGGAGGTTGGAACTCCTTGGACAGGGCCAGTTAGATGCTCTATGAGATTTGGATCTGGGAAACACTTTGTTGAACTCTGTTATGTTCTTCAAACTGTTCCTGAACAAGTTATCCAGCTGAAGACCACTGTCTTGTGGGAAAATTGTTCCCATGAAGGTGGTGGTCTACAACAATGGTTGGTAGGTGGGACTACCAAGGTGGGACTACCAAACATCAAAATAGCATCCGGGTGAATGCCAGGAACCAAGGTTTCTCAGCAGAACAGTGGCTAACAGTCATGCACATGACCCAAGTACCCCCATCCCCAAAAAGGACAGAGACACATGTTTCCAAATACCCCCATCTCCAAAAAGGACAGAGAACAGTTATAATCAATTCCCCAAGCAGGTCAAAACTTTGTTTTCCAGAGGTGAGTTTAACTTTGAATATGTCAGAACAGACAAATGTCAACTTCAGACCAAAAAGTTTTATGAAAGCCATGACCTTTTATGAAATATATTTGTAATGTTTTCTTTTCACAATAGCTTGCTTCTACATTCATGTCATAATTTATTGTAGTACATCTCATCACCAACTCATTTCCCACCAGAGAACTTGATATGACAGAGGCTACCATGTCAAGAATCGAGGAGGGGGGGGTAGAACTGACATTCTAACTTTAACTGTACAGGACCAGCAAATAAAAACTAATAACCATCAACATTTATAGTTCATTTCAGACATGAAATATATTTTTCCTTATAATGGACAGGTTAACTAGTACAAGCTTTCTTTATATATTTAATCAAATACATTGAAAGTTTTAACATTTAGTCTTAAAAACATTTATTCATTTGTTTGAAAATCAAAACTGAATGAAGTGTTCCCTAAAGGGACTTGCTTAAGCTTGTTTTGGATCAAATCTGTGGAGAAAAAGAAAGCAAGGGAAAAGAAAGGCTACTGATACAATTAATCATCTTCAGAGCAGCACAGACAGTGACAAATTCACTCCTAACTTTAAGGCAAACATGTTACCTTAAGAATGCTAATAATGTCATGCTTGATTTAGCTTGGGCCTCCAGACAGCATGTATTGCTTTCAACCTGTTAAGCAAGTTGTTTAAGAACTCTATCCACACTACAACACCTACAGAATTCCTACCAAATGTGAGATTATTACAGCACTGAATGAACAAAAGCCATAGAGTATGCAAATAAGTATGCAAAAATCAAGAAAATTATGTAAGTTTGTATACTTAATCTTGCAAAATTTGAAATAATTTTATCCAACAGGTAGTCCATACCATCATGTAATGATAAAAAAACATAAATGTATAGACTAATACCTTTTCCATATCCTGGAAGACCAACTGTTAAATAAAAGCTAAAGTATGTAAGAACCATTAAAGTTTCACAATATGTAATTCACTTCACAGTTTGTATACTCCATGAAACTCTGTTGCTTGAATAGCCAATTTGTAATTAATTAATTTTGTAAAGTGACAAAAAACATGACAAAAAAAAATTAAAGACCTGAACTTGAAATTCGTAATAACATGCAATACCTAAGTCGTTCACAGGGGTGTTAGTCAGAGGAAAGGGACGCACTCAGCAGTGATGGGCACAGCAGTTAGAGGTATTGAATCACTAGAATCACTTCACTAAAAAGATTCGTTCAAAACATTCGTTCACCGAATCATTCAGTGCATGGCGGGAGGAACCTGCGATTCCGACTTCCTGAACTGATACACGTCTGAATGGTTCAGGTCTCAGTTCAGTTCGCGAAGAGAGTGTTGTGGCTGTGTTGCTTTGACCAACACATTTGTAAAAATAAAATAGTTTATGAATCATGATGTTTTAAGTATCCTGCCCTATGGTATGCTATTTAACTGGTCTTCTCAGCAAATTGGGCTTACAGTGAGTGATCCGTTCACTGGACGTATACCCCACAGTACATTCCGTAAAGGATTCACACTGAACATGCACCGTTCTCTTGCAAACCGTCACAGTCATGCATTTTCTCATGTAGTGAGTAGCTACACCACACATTGTAAACAACAAAAGGTGATGACAAAATTGTTTAATATACTGTTGGAAATAAACCACACATACCGAAGAAAATATCAACTTAAATGTGCAATATAAAAGAAACAAATATCAAATCAAGAGCAAAATATCAAGGGAAAGCAAGTATAAATACTGTGCATTCAAAATATTAAGAAAATATCACTATAAATGTGCAATTAAAAAGAATATAAATAGCCTAACTGTAGCGCAAAACAAACAGTCAAGGAACTAAAACAAAAAAATAAAACTTGAACAAAGACACATCCATACACTAGGTGCCAGACAGATGATATCCAAACAGGATCATCATGATAAAGGTGGCCTTATGCCCTTTACCTCTGGTTGGCATTTTGGAATACAAGCTGGCTGTCCTTTGTAGAATTGAGACGATTTCATCACTCTGAAATGATCTGGCCCATTTTACAAAAGACTCTCTCTGATGGGACAGATGTGATAACAATGCAGAGTCTCATCATCATCATCTCAAAAAGTCTCGGATAGACATTCCCTCGACTTTTCCACCATGTAAGAGAGTTTGAAGACCTTGGCACTAGAGGTTCTGCTACATGGACTTCCAGTACTGAACAGCTGTTGGATTTCGAGTAATGTCACATGAGCAGGGACTTGCTGGTCAAAGTCTTTCCAGAAAGCACTTTCCTGAGTGGAACTCCCTTCTTGTGCTGCTGCTCCCTGAGCTCCCTTTTCTTCTTCTGGCTGATGGTTGGGAAATGTTACCCTCGCTGCAGCATTGAAGCGTTGTTTATAGGCCCTATCAGCATCTTCATCCCTTCTAAAGGCCTTTATCTTGAACCTCCCAGAGCACAATATGGCACTCAATTTTGTGAAAATGGTGTGACATCTGCTGGCAAATGACCACCAATCACTATATGTATAAATTCTACATTTTTGTATATGACAAAATTTTTGTCCAGGCAAAATTTGACCTTGCTGTCTTAATTAAATACAACTCAATGAATGATGCAAAACTTTATTTTGGTATAAGCATAATCTAGAGGGCTTTATCTTTCTTATAAGCCATTTCTTATTCCAACTGATATATTACAAGTCAGGGACGTCACTAGGACGGAAAGACAAGGGGGGTTCAGCCCCCAGGGTTGCAGGAAGGAATTAGCGTGTATAGAGGGCTGAAAACTTTTCACCAAACCTTTGCTTTCAATTAAGGACACAAGTAAAGTTAAGCAATGAACAGTTATTGTCACCTACTCATAGTATTGTTCTGTTTAACTGAATACAAACATCGCTACCAGAGAAATATCACTAAATGGTATCCAGTTGCAACTTGCTAACAAGCAGCTATGTGTAGCTTCGCCTGGGTTCTACAGCCAGTACATCATTTTAATTAAATAATGATAGATAGACGTACTGTTTTTCATTTCAATTCCTAGTCTTATTTCTATTTGCAAACTGCGTATCTGCGCTCAGTGATATCTTGTATGAAATGTTTGGATATATAATTTAAAAATTGTATAATAATTGCTATATATTTAGGGTGGCTTGGGGTAATTTTGGGGGGGCTTCACACCCCCCAAAATAGACCTAATGACGCCCATGCTACAAGTTGTCATTTTTTCTAGTTCCTACAACTTGATCATCTGACAAGACTTTTGTCAGGCACTGTATGTTATGACTGTACTGTTCCAACCCACTTGACATCTAGTTCCTGAACCAAAATGAGTTTGACAGCCCTGTACAGGAGAATTCTAGATAAACCAGAATCAGTGATTGTGAATACAACCCTACATGTAGATTCATGTGCAGAAACATGTGGACTCTTAAAAAGAAAGAGTTCTTGGAAGTGACGTATGGTTCTAAGAAAAGCCCTTAATGAAAATTTTATTTTTACATTTTTACAGTTTCTTGGACTGAGATTAAGTCTAATCATAGCCTATATTTTGTGAATTTAGGGCTAGTTTCACACATCTACTAAAATGCTTATTGAATGAATCATCCATAAAAGATTTTAATTAATATATTACTCTATGTCATTACTGCACAAAACTTACTTTGGCAACTTTATTTTAAAGAGTGGAGTCTTGTATAGTCTACTTTAGTGCAAGCAGTTAGTTCAGTATTAGCCGTGTATGTTTCTACATAAAATCAACTGTAGAAGCAACTACAGAAGCAATTTATTAACAGACCGATTATGCACTAAGGATGTTTATGAAAACCTGTGTGCTATAGCAGCATGTTTGATTAATAAGAAGCAGCACAGCCTTAGTTGTTCGCAAAACATGAAAAGCCATTTGATAAATCAAGATTATTCAAGTGTCAAAAATCATTTGAATATGTGATAATCTGGATCTGTAACAGCCTACTTGGATGGTACTGTAGCTAATCTCTGCTTCATGTTTATGTGAAGGGCTTTTTGCACAAACAATGAGACAAATACTTATCATGACACTGTGCAATATATCTTGATGTGCAATATCTGTTCCTATATGCAATTTTTTAAATTCCAAATACCTCTTCTCTCTTGATAACTGCATTTTTGTAATTTGTAATCTCACAATTCATTTTCTGATAAAGGTACTTAGACGTAACTGTTTTATTTTACTTATTGTACAGAGTGTTCTAATTTTTTAACCTTACTATATTCTCCTCTTAGTATACTTTTACTACAGGTAAGCTGTACTATCCCCTTCATTAATATATTTAGAGTCGGAGTATATTTATTATATATTCAGGTATTTTTATTCTGTATTGTTATGTCTTGTCTGAGTGTGCAGTTGTGATGTGAGCAATTTCCTCTGGGATAAAAAAAGTTTTCTGATTCTGATTCTGATTCTGAAATAATCAGCATTGTCTCATATCTGTCATACATTTTCTGTGGATGATTAAGTGTTAAAAGTAGTGCTGTCAAGCGATTAAAATTTTTTATCTAATTAATTACATGGTGTGGCGATTAATTAATCTAATTAATCGCATTTAATCGCACATACATACAGAC
>JBBPCW010000001.1:27927244-27950339 GCA_037974425.1 Phenacogrammus interruptus
TAGTCTTGGACTACCCTTTCCTTTTCAATGGAAAATGTCTATTCCCAGCACTACATAATCGAGGACTAGGCTTAATCCCTGTCTGGGAAACCGGCCCTATAAGTTTATTATAAGATTACAGTATTTAGTGATATAGTGATTAGATTTTGTGATATAATAATTAAATATAATGACTCCTTCTGCAGCCTCAATGCTTCCTCATGGTTACAGGTTCAAATTAATTCACCCAGCAAATAAGATAAGGTATAAATGATCTATCAATATAGAGATTAAACTATAGAGATTAAACATTATAGAGATTAAACAGAACAAAACAGATCTGTATTCAGGCCTCTAAGCCACACCTGAGAGAGATAAACTAACTAAAAAACAACCAAAAAAAATGACACGCCATATGCACTTAGCCTTAGGAAGATCGTTCTTACTAATTGCATTCAGTTTAGAGTCTTTGTATTTGGAATTGACACATTTTTTATTGCAAAAAATTATTTAAGACTGCCAGAAAAAAGTGTACCATACATTTATGCACTGTGTCATTAAAATAATTTGTCAAATTGCACAGCCATTTAAATCTCGACTATGTGTCTAAAAGTATCCAGCAACTTGCCACAAGAAAGCAATGGAGCAACTGCACTAAGGTCACCATGCCAAATGGCTAGCATCAGTGTATAAAGCTCCCCAAAACTGGACAATGGAGCAGTAACACAGCACTCCTTAAACAGATTTTGAATGACGTTAAGTTTTTTAAGAAAATGAAAGTATGTTTACATTCACTGCATTAAGCAGACATTTCTTTCACTTTTTTAGTTCTATGCTGATTATTAGATAATTTCATTTAAGGAACATGTAATCTTTTTTTTAATGTTTCATTTGCTAAATATGAACCCATTTTCACACCAAGCCCAACAGAGATTATTTGACTTAGACGTTTTATTAGCTAGTGTTTTTTCAGCGTGAGATGGTTTATTTGTTGGACCTCATTTGTTTAGAATATAGGATGTAATGATATTCAAAAACAGATACTCTTATTGAAAAGAATGAACTTCATTGCCGCAGCCTTTGTGCAAACAATCAGCTGATCAGACTATGCAAACAAAGTTTGGAACAACTACTCAGTCTAGCTGTTCTCTGCAAGTTGTGGCCTGTTCTGAAATGCTGTTTATTCTGTACATTAGTCTTATTTGTTGTCAGTTTCGACAATGACCACTAGATTCATTTCATCATCTCTCTATCACTAAACCCCAAGCTTCATTTCACTATTCTGCAAACACACTTTTAACATGAATAAATCATGACTAAACAGCAGAATTGGGTTTCTAGGTGCTTAAGTTTTCTATTTTACAGATGTTTTTCAGTGTCACCATATTTCTACAATATTAAAACTAAGCATAGCAATACCATATAATAAAGTTCTCTGTAGGGAACATTTGAGTGAGTGTATTTAATGAATATTTAATGTTCTACTTTTATTTCTTGAACAGTGTGTCCTACAACATGTTTCCAGGCTTGAGCCAAAAGTACACTTGACAGAATGGTGGACAACTAAACAAGTGTGTTCCTGGGGTATGAAATGAATGCATGGTTAGGTGACACAGCAGAAGCAACCGACTTAAAACCATCAACTTCATGGGAAAAGACAACATCACACTGTTTACCTTTGCCTTGCAAATGTATCTTCATTCTTTTACAGGTGAACAAAATATGTGTGTCAGGAAAACTTCAGGAAGTGTTTTAAAGCTCCTCTTGTAGTCTGAGACTCAGGTGTCTGTTTTTGGTCTCAGAGGGTACTATCAGTTTCCGGCCAACAAAGTTCCAGATCTTGAGGGCAAACGGTGAAGCTCTCTTTCAAACTACTCTTCAGCACTTTTTGTTACCCCCAAGAAGCAAAGCAAACAAACATGGGGGAATGGACTGTTTGTTAGTTCAGGCTGTCAGCAGGTGATCACTCCCCTGTAGACCCACAATGCCATTCTGGTCCACCTGCAAATAAATAATTCTTTATGAAGAAATCCAAAACAATGTATAGACACAGTTGAAGTTAAGCCAAAGGTAAACAGCACTGATACTCTGCTGAATATGTCCATCAAAAAACAGGTCCAAGCATAATTATATTATAGAACCTTTCCACATAGATCTGCTTTCATTTTATGTGCATAGTTCAACAGTGAGAGGTATTTAAATTTATAGTGGTTGTCTTAGATCAGGGATGCCCAGTAATGGTAATGGAGTTCTATCACCCTGCAGAGTTTGTCTCCAGCACCAATCTAATACACCTGATCCAGGTAATGCTTTCAGGGATTTCTGAGTGTTACAGTCAGTTATATATCTGAACTTTTCACGGTAGTAGATCTCCAGGACCAGTTGGACCACTTTCGTAGATATATATTGTACATTGTCATTTGATTTTTAGATGATAATGTAATTATGATACCGTCTTCACCTCTCGCTTTGTTTCCCCCCCACCACCACTAAAAGTGTTCACTTTACTTTCATCGTATAGAAATAGAGAGGTCAAGTAAATACCCCTTTTTGTGGGTGTTGATGGTGGGGATAAAAGAAGATTGATGTCCCTGGGGTCCACATTGCAGGTGCCTGCTTTTATGACCAACCATTGTCCGCCAGCAGTTTCTCATTAGAAGCCGGAGAGTAGGACAGCCTTCAAGTCTCCTAAATGGATAAATTGTGCCTTGGACTGTGTAATTTAAGACACTAATTTTAGGAAGAGGCAAATCAGATTTTATTCAAAGCAGATCTGAGTCAAATGAAGATTCACCACGTTGTGGCCAGACTTCAAACCCAGCTCATTACTAGCCCTTTTTCATGTCCAGAGTGCTGCAAATCTTGCACCAGAAAAGAGGCACAAAAAAAATCTGAAGTCTTCATGTTGACTTATCCACACCACACAGTGACTGATAAAGGAATACTAGAATGATCATATATGCAGTTAGTTTGTTAGTCCAAAGGACAGCCTAATTCTGTTTTTGAAAGAATAGCAGTCATAGTATCAATAATACATGTAAGATGTATCTGTCTGAATGATAGATTGAGGGGGAAGTCTAGTAACAGAAGAAAACAAAACAGAGTTATGACTACCTTCCAACTGCATAAACCACAGAAATAAGGTTAAAAAGTTGTAAAGTACACAACTGTCTGGATTTCAGCGCATTTGAAATGAAGGCATGAGCAAGAATCATACAAGAACAAAGTGAAGTACATTAAAGAATATATGAACAACATACGTTTTTCATGTCTATAAATAGCAAGAAAATGCTCTGACTAAAGAACAAAGAAAAATTCACATTACTTTCATATCAAGTTGTTTACTGTTTCAGAAAGTAAACAAGCTAGAATGCAGTACAGCTATAAAGAGAAAGGTTCTGTGTCTGGATTGATACACACTTCTCCATGAAACATCTGTAAAGAATTAAGGCCTTACTGTTAAAATTCAAATGGAAAATCTTGGCTCTGAGGTCAAATAGAAACAAGGACAAAGTTTCAAGAACCTTCCTTAAACCTTTGTTCTGTACCGTCCCTGGTATACATGGGCATGTTAGCAACATCCAGCAGGTCAGACTTTAGCTTGAGGTCTCAAGTAGGAAATATATTGTAATATAAATACTACAAAATGTATGCAAGACCAGAGCATACTCTTAAAAGCATGCAAGATCACTGTAAAATGAAAGTCAGCATTATTCATGGTATCTATTAAAAGGGGGTATATTATATGCAGTGTGTTAAATTGTTTAGCAATTTTAGACAGCAGTTAAAAATAAGGTGTTATTTAATGCATTTCAAAGATGCAATGTCAAAACAATTGAAAATAATAGTCAAATGCAGATGGGTGGGGTGTAACAGTCAGATCAAACCTACACTGACGAGAAACACAGTTTATATCATCAGTTTAGTACTGTAATAGTACAAGGTTTAATGACAAACCTTGTTGCTAAGGTAGAAAAATGTATTTAGGAAATGACTAATATTTTATATTGTTGTGGCAACACACCTTCCATCCCTGAAAAGGTAACATTATGGAAGAATCACATGTCATTCTTAATAATTAAGGAAGCAATTCTGGATCATTTCATTTGGTCCACTCATCAAGAAATGTTTATACATTTTATGTTGTGTAAAAATGTGATTTGAGGGCTTTTATTTTGTTTGCATGACTGTAGCTTTATGCAGGAAATGCAGCAAATCAAACAGAATGGAGGCAGTACAATCACCATGAGGAATACATTTCTTAACAGAGCTTGGGTTTGTTGTGTGGAAAGCAGGCAACTCAGCAATGGAAAACGATGTGCGTAGATATGACATTCAGTCAGATAACGAGGGCTTTCCGCATGAAAGCCTGACAAATAAGTTGAGCATTTAAATTCTCATCTGTGACATTTTGATCTTGTGCGAATGGAATGATAGCGTTTCTTGTGAACTGCTGTTTTTATGTATGTTCTTTAATTGCAATGCTTCACTTCCTTTGTAGCATGAATCATGCTTGGTGTTTTCTGTACTCGTTTGATATAACCCCAACTGTGAGGAGACAATGGTGCAAGGAGAGGAGGTGTGGTAGATAAGAGCTGTAGCTGGTTGATCTTGCCTTGCCCAGTGCTTCTGAAAGCCCTCTCTCTTACCCACCCCCCATCCCCCCGATAATAATCTTTAATGAATGGTTTTGTGCAGAGGTAGTGTTGACTGATAGCGATCATGTCAAGGAGAGTAAGGTTCAGCTCTCAAAAACAAATCAGGACATTCCATCTTAACCATCTGGACGTTTTCCATAATGCCACACACTCTTGTAATAGACCTACACCAAAATCAAACTTGGCACCACGCAAGCATTTTTGCCCTGTGCACAAGGTGGCCCATTGCTGGGCTGCTTTTTGCGTTCTCTGCATTCTGATCTCAGGTGGAGATATAGCGTGTGTGTGTGTGTGTGTGTGTGTGTGTGTGTGTGTGTGTGTGTGTGTGTGTGTGTGTGTGTCTGTGTGTAATTGTCTGCTCCTATGTAATGTTGAAGGCATGGGTCTTTGGTTTACATGTGTGTATGTGAGCTTCTACCTCATAAAATCAGTTGAAGCTAACTCAGTAGCTTCTGAAATTAGAAATATGGGCGAGAGGCTGAAATAAGCACACTGCCTCCAGGCCCTCCTAAGCAGGGAAAGCTTATCATCCACACTTAACAGAGTAGCCATAATTAGCAGTGCCCTATGCTGATATAGTAAATGACAGTTAATAGCCGTTGAGGCAGTTAAGTCTTTCTGTGGCGGCTCGGTCAGTAATTGACATAAAAGTCTTTCCTCTGAAGATGCCGTGCAGTCTGACTGCAGTCAATCAGCCCTCGATGGCTGTCGTCTTATGTGTTGAAGAGTAACTAGGTCTAATTATGCCCTCCTCAACTTATTTAACAAGCTGAAATAAAAGGAAATATTTGCTTGTGGTTTGTTTCTCTCTCAGAGGTACATGAGCAATGCAATTACAGTTGTCTCAGTATGACAGATTAGTATTAATGTGATTTCTAAAACTGAAATATTGCTTCAGGCAGTATTTATCACCTGTGTATTCTGGAATGAAGTATGTTTTAACAAGTTATTTGAATTCATGGCATACCTTTAACATCAGGGATCAGTATGTGCTTATATTACACTATATACCATAAAGTATAAAAAGTACTGTGATATTTTATATGCATATTTTTATTTCTAGGTGTTGTGTGCTTGAAAATCTAATGTTGAAAAAACAATCCCTCTTAGCGTGTGAGCATTACTGCAAATGGACACATTTTCAAAAAAAAAACAAAACATTTTTTATTTAAATTCTATTTAAACCCACTCAGGTTTATGCTGATGGGAAGTAAAAGAAGAGGGTTGACTCTTTGTAATGTAAGACCTGTCTTGGCATGCCTCTAATGTCTGGGAAAGCTTTTCAGACCATCAGCACCATGTTTTCCTTCTAAATCAAGCACAGTTAAATTTGTCATTTGTAACTGTACAATTTTGCATAAGATTGTAAATAGCAGCATTATTTGTTTGTTTTATTTCAGTGCATCTTTTTTTTCTAATGGCAAATTTAAAGCACTGGGACATGGTCGATTCTCCTAGTGAAAAATGTGACCTGCTTGCCAGTGGCATGTGCTTGTTTTCTCACAAAGCTGAAACAACCCTAAAAGCTTCCTACCTGAATCCTTTAACCAAATATTGTGAGAGACCCTCTTGATATTCTAGAGCTCCACTATTTACCAGGAGATTCCAGGGATTAGAACATCTAGCTATTGTTGTTGAGAGAGTGAGAAATGGCTTTCGTGCAGTTCAAGTTGTCAAAGGAGACTAATGCACATTTTTAGGAATCATGTCACTGCTGGGGCGGGGGGGGGGGGGGGGGGGAGTTCGGTGCGGAACACTCTTTCACTCTTTTTGCTATTATCAATGTTTAAGTGATTTTACTTGCACAAAAATCAAGGAAGTGGATACTACTATAGAATGTAAAAATAGTTCCTGGAAATGATGAATCGGTAATGTGCAGTCAAGTTTGTGTTAAAAATGTTTGACATAGTTACACATGTACATGTACCATACTGTCACTAACCGTGTCTTAGTAGACATTCTCATCCTCAGCTCTTTCTAGGCTCAGCCACAAGCTGTTGATTTCTGGTCAGATAAAGAGTGCATTTCTTAAATGAGGGTACATTGATGGCATGCAGTGGACAAAGTTATCTCTATCTACAAGGTACATATAAAGTTTACAGTGCTCTTCCAGTGTCACCATGGCTGTTCCAAGGTGTAAGCAGCTTTTTTTTTTTTTACTATAATTGCCTTTGAAGTAAAGCATTCTTAGCCACAGACCGTGACACACAAATTCCATGTATTTGACTTGGTGGAGATGCTATGTAGTGTATGGTTGCAGATTTTAGTATATTTTCATATGAATGAAATATGGTTAATCCAGCTTTTGCCATCTCTGATCCCCCCTTGGCTTATGCCTATTTATTTAACCTGACAGCTTTTTCCCAGCCACTGACCCCTGCAGGCAGGCCAGCCATAATGGAAAGTGTGTGCCTCCAGCAGCTGCTTTGCAAAAGGTTAGACGCTGTTTAGGAGTGTTAGGCTAGGCCAGCTTTCCTGACCTCAGTACACTGTTTCAAGAGGTTTATCCTGTACAACGGACAACTTAATGCAGATGCTATGATGTGCCTGTTTATATGGAAAACAAAATTTAGTTTTTCCTTACAAACATGCACTAGACACAATAGACAATTCAGACACTAATTGTAGAAACACGTTTAAAAAAACACTAAATGCCATAATCATATTTCTATAAACTGGATCTCCATATTGGTGACCTCTTTATTTGCTGTAAAACTGAAAGAAAGGTTTGGAAGACAGGTAAAAATAATGGGTTTTACTTCATCATTGTTAGTAAACAGTATAATCATGAACATGCTGGGTGAGGAAAGGGTCCCTCAAAGTATTGAAAATGAATTCTCCAAAAATGTGAATACATAATAATGTTGAAGAAATATATTCTTGGGATTTCTCTAAAGAACATGCAATGCTATTAAATAGAATAACTTGTGTTACAGTAATTAGTGAGTCATCTGGCAATGTTCCTACACATAAGGAACTGAGTTGAAGAATGGGAGATGCATTTCCCTTCTTCTACACTGAGTGGCATGAGATCTGTTGCGAATATTTTCCTCTTGTGGCTAGTCTTTCTCTCCAAGGCCATTTGCTTTAATGCATCTCAGCTGCCTTCACTCCCATTGTAACACAAACCAAGCGCACAAAATCCACAGATTTAGCCTTAGTGCTGTTTTTCATAAGGCATGAATATCTGCTGCACGGTGAGGTATAATTTCTGCTTTATTGTGTTGAGTAACATTTCCTCATCGTAGCTGGTGTCCTCCAGTGCTCTGTGTACCAACAGTGAGAACTCTTTTAAGTCAGAGTTTTGACAAAAGTTCTAATTCGATGTATTTGCAAAGGCAGGCTATATTTCATACCTTAGTCTGCATGACATGTCATTGCACCGCATGGGGTTGTTTTATAATATGACTGATTGGATGATACTCCATTCCAGTTGCAGATACTGCAGACTCAATTAAGAACATATTCTGATCTTTTGTTTAAATTTATAAAAAAGTGAAGGTGAGGCAGGGGAGAGAGAGCACCCGTGTTTGTTTTTGTTTTATTTGAGAGGTGTCCAACCCTACATGCACCATGACCTGTACTACCATTACTCATCTTGAAAACCTTAAATATACACACCTTTATAAACCAGACCCTGCTTTCCAAAATATATGGGAATTATGCACCACCTCACTCTTGCTACATCTAACAGTCATTCACATTTGACATTACTGAAAAGGAATTTGTTGTCTAGGGACTCAGCTTCACAGTTCTCTCGCTCCTCCAGTGGCCGGGCCATGTATGGCTGCGCTGCTTATTCCAGCAGATGAATCCCCTGTATGAATCAAAGCTAAGTTTTAGGCCAGGCGTGAATGTGTGTGTTGGACTGGACTGCACATTTCTGAAGACCACACAGGTTTCCTGCCTGACAGCCAACTCTCTCTGCTGCCCTCCATCTTTGTCTCTACATGTCTCCATGGAGATGAGGTCACAAGTTCAAAATCAGCAGGGGATATGGGTCTGACAGAAGCCAGCAAACCTACAAATTCCCCTCCATCTCAGAGAGGGACAAAAGCTTGCCCACAATATCTTTTAGAATGTTCATTATTATCACTTTCTATGTTTCTAATAAGTATAGAATAACACAATAACAATACATGCTATAACAGTGTACGTGATGTTTTCACTGTTACAGATAGATTACAGTGATATCTTATATTATTACACATACCTAATAACTTTTTCTTATATAATTACATGTGTTTACAAAAAAATACATTTTAGGAATTACATGAGTAAAAACTAAAATCAAACATAATTATTGATTAATTTATGCAAAGGAAGACGAAGACCTTATCTCAATGCAGTGTCATTATAGACCCCGTTGGTGTAATGGCCAGGCGCCCCAATACTTTTGTCTATGTAATATAAATGGGACACTTGACCACGACAACCAACCGAGACCAAATAAAAAAAAAACCAAATAAGCAACTTTCAAAATAAGAGGATTCAAACAAATTAACATGGGATAAAACAATTGTCAGTGTCAGGTAAATAATGCATTAATGCCATAATAACATGTTAACGTGCACAGCCCTTATATATGTATACATAAGTGCTCTGTTCACGACTACTTGACTTAATCTTCGGAACATGTGCATTCAACCTGTTGTCTTGGCTGTGTTATGGACGCTCTGCAGTAGAGAAGCCTCAGTGTGTGTGAAATGACCCTTAACCTTTCATTCCCCAGGCAGTCACTACACACCTCCCTTCCTCATCATTTCCTCACATAAATATACACACAAGCAGATTATTTCATTACCTATGGAGCCACCATTGGGGCCAAGGCAAGAAAAAAAGTGGGTGGGGGGTGGGGGGCTGTTGAAACAGTGAACATGGGAGAGGAAAAGAGAGAGAGTGAGAGAGAAGACATGGGTGATCTCATGTGCAGCGTTGAAGGCTTGCTGTTATAAATGAGTTTATCATACCACCATGGTTGGCCATAAATGACCTCAGCAGACGTGCTGCCGTAGTAAACTGACCCAATAAGAATGTGCAGGAAGGAAAACAGTGCCTGCAGTGAGCAGCACTACAACATTGGGAGATGCGTGTCAGAGGGCATAAATCCTGCTGGTTTAAACCGATGCCGTCCTGATGTGCGGTAAGAATGTCACGAGTGTGGGTTCTGTATGAGAAAGTCTTTTCATGGCTGGTATATCTGTAGCCTTGGAGGACGGCTCCCTCTGCTGTGGAAAGGGACTTCCATATGTACTTGGGTTTTCAGTGGCCTTCTAACCCAGAACAGATGTCCACAATAAACTGTGCTGACCCGCAGAGGCCCATCCAGTGTGCAAGCAGGGGCCAGGTTCTGGATGCTGGACAGCAGTGGGACGGGGTGCTCAGCACCTGATCAAACTGCGAGGTTTACAATAAGGAGGTGTAAAACTTTCTCCCAGTGTAGTCCTGAGCCAGAGGCCTTTCAGAAACATCAATATATTAAAATCTAATTGGCTAGAGCAACAGACTGCAGGCTCTCATGGGAGCATTCTGCGGGTTGTTACAACCTGCCTCCCGTTACAAGGTCTGCTGCCACAGAATGACCTATCAACTCCCCTCTCTAATCTCTCTGCAGACATCTGAAGCAAGACCTGTGCATGCTCCACTTTATCATGCAATCTTTTCGCTCTCATTTTCCGTTGGAACTACTGACGAACATGAAGAGTGAAATACTCAGCACCTTAAATGAGCAGGTGGAGTTATTGACACTGGCCATGCCTTTATGCATTTGCAAGTGTGAGATACATAAGATGCACATGCGTGAAGGAGGAATCAACTTAAACTCATATAAAATTTTATATAAAATACCATACCTTTTTTTAAAAGACTTTGTCTTAACTGCAAAAGCTGGAAAAAGAAAAGTGGAGTCGACCATGAGGTTATGTCCCACATGGGCTGCCTTCTGAAAAATTCTGATAGCCATCATGAATGGCACATTTGTAAAAGACACAAACAAACGGAGCTAACAGAAGACCAGAGAGTCCTTATCATTTTAATGGCGGTCTCCTTAAATCAGCCAATGAAGCGGAGTAAAGACTTGTTCACATGCTATTAAACAATATCCAGGTCAGATAGGTATGCTAATCTACTCAGTATGGACAAGGTTTATTTTATGGGGAACGCTAGAACAATCCAAACCAATATTTACAGAAGAACTGCAGCCAAACAGCCAGCCTCATTCCCAGAACTATATCAGGCAAATCAAGCTGAACTCAGGATGAACACGAAGCTGCCTGCAGTGTCCTTGCTTGAATTCCATCATGTTACCAGCTTTAATTTAACTTTAACTTAAATTTTCAATTTTAATTGACCACTGTCTTACGTATGATGCTCTTTTGTATTCTGTGGTACAGAAGTTGTGGCATCTCACAATTACAAAACAGACATTTGTGTTTTGTTATACATTTCATGTGAGTTAGAAGATGAATGGTGTTTCATCATATTTCACACTCTTGAAAATAATATCTTCTTAATGGTTCTTGTCCTGAACACAGAGTTCTTGTTTCCACAATCATTAAAACTTTAAAGAGGTTTGTCAAACAAGCTCACTTTGTTTACAAACATTTTTTTGACTCTTCTGTGGTCATTTCTTGCACCTTTATTATAAATAGGGAAAATATGTTACACAGTCTACATCATAGATATGCTATGCTCTTGGCCTGACATGGCAAACAGTGCTAACAAAAGGTTACGCTGTTCATTAGCACAGCATTGCCCAGGGTAATTGTCAGAATAGCCAGGAGTCCATATCTCTTTGCCTCATCCACTTATTTGACTCTCCTTACATACCCATGCTCTCCCACCACACACATTTTCAAATGGACACCTTGGTGGTCCCATCCTTGGTCACTATTAAACTTGCATTATTTTTCTTCCCCTTGACCCCTGGCGATGGCCCTGCCATGCCACTGCCTTGTTCTGCAACTGAACAGCTGGGTGTAGTTAGGGAGCAGGAAGCAGCTGTCAGGATGGTTTTCTGCGTGCATGGCTCCCTCAGGCCGGGCCTGGGACCCTGTGCCTGTTTGTTTTCAGAAAGGGTGTGACTCAGGATCGGACAGTCCACTGCCAATGGACTGCAGGAATACCTGAGTGCCCTCAACAGATGCTGCTGTGTGAGCAGCAGGAGTAGTAAAGAGCAGCTAAAAGGGCATGTATGTTGATTTTTATTAATAACTCTAGTAGAGTTTGTATTGTGATTTTTCAAAGTAAACATCACAAACATCCTGAAGGACTGTGATGCTCAGTATATGTAATTATACCTATTGTGGTCTTCTCATACAAGACACTGAGTGCTAAAATATGTCTATACATGTGAATCTCTTCAAGTCAATTAACATTCTATTGGTTAAGAGGTAAAAAGCCACGCACTTGTGAAAGTCATGGAATCAGCTACAGAACTGTTTCAGATTCATAGCGCTGTTTTGGCCTCTGTCTTACTGGAAGATTGTTGTAAGGATTTAAGTGGATTCAGTCAACAAATACTATCAAGGTCTGATGTTGGATTATTAGTTCTAGACTACAAACATCACCCCGACTCATTCTAGAAAACATAGCTTTACTGCTCAACAGCCCAGGGCTTTATATCCCTCAAGCTAATGTTGGCACTAGCTTGGTGACCTTTGGCTCATTCTAACAGCTATGCTTTTGTATAGAGGTTACACAATAGGCACCTGTATCAGCAGCAGGTGCAGTGAATTGAGTGACTGAACTGAGTAACTGGAGTGCCTACAAACATTTAGACATACACTACCCTCCATAATTATTGGCACCCCTGGTTAGGATGTGTTAAAAGCCTTAAAATAAAGTCAATTTTTATTGCAGAAGCATACTCTCACACTGAAAATGTAACCTTCAACTTCAAGTAAATTGGAAAAAACCCTTACTAAGAAATAATTATTTTTCATTCAATCACCTGTACCTAGGAAATAAATGTAACTGAAGTATTTCTGTCATTTCTACAGTAGTTTACAAAGTTGATCAGAGTATCTAGGAACATTTAATTGGTAATTCATCACTTCCTGTTTCCCTGGGTTTTAAATATGACGTGACACAGAGGCCAATTCTGTTGGCCACTCTTCAACATGGGAAAGACAAAGGAACACACCATTCAAGAAAGGCAGTTGTGTGTTGACCTTCACAAGTCAGGCAATGACTACAAGAAAATAGCCACTCGCCTGCATCTGCCCATATCTACTGTCAGAGGAATCGTTAAGAAGTTTAAAACAACTGGAACAGTGGGAAACAAGCCTGGACGAGGAAGCAAGTTTATTTTGCCTCCACGCACAGTGAAGAGGATGGTAAGAGAAATAAAAAGTGCTCCAAAGCTCACTCTTCAAGAATAGCAACAAATGGTAGCATCTTGGGGTCACAATGTCTCCAAAACAACCATCAGGCGCTATCTACATGCATCAGTCCTCAGACCTCAACCCCATTGATAACCTGTGGAGTGAGCTGAAGAGGGGAGTGCAGAGGAGAGGACCCAGGTCCCTGGAGGAATGGTCAAAGATCCCTCTCTCATGTTGTGAAACATTATAGGAGAAGATTAGGTGCTGTTTTGTTGTACAAAGCATTGACATCAGGGGTGCTAATAATTGTGGCACAGATGGTTTGATGTAAAAGAATTATTTCTTAATGTGGGATTTTTTTCCCACTGAATAAATGCACTCAAACTAAAGGTTGGATTTTCCTCTTTTTTTCATTGTGGTCCTGTATTATTTAGAACAAAACTGAATTTATTAGAAGCTAAAGAACACATCTTAACCGGGGTGCCAATAATTATGGAGGGTAGTGTACAATATGTATTCCTGCAGATCTATTTATTAAAATTTGTAGTTCATGGGGAAAAAAATCTGTTTTATTTTTCAACTGTACAATTGATCTTTTTTTTTTCTCTCTGTGTAAATCGAAAAGAACAGATTTTACTTGTCATGATCATTTAGGCAGTCATTTTTAGACAATGGACAGTGACCAACCTTCTGTGTCTCATAGCATTGTAACTTAGAACATTTAGGGGTTCCTTTGAGGAGGAAGTGGCTATTAAATGTATGCTGTAATGATGAGAGACTACACCTAGTAAAGACTACATCTACCACAATGATTTTCATTTGGTTTGTATTTAGGCCTTTCACCAGCCTACCTCGGGCCCTGGGTTAAGTGGATCATTTGACTCTTTACTCGCCAAGGAGAATGTCTAATGAGAGAGGAAAATCAAACCATGGGGTAACCGGACACTCTACTGTACACTGTAAAGCCTGTCCGACTTCCCAGCCCCGCAAAAACTTTGTTACCTGATCAAAAGATGGCCAAGGCTCTTTAAAATTCCTCACCTATAGTTAAACGTAATGCAGTACTCATTAGGAGAAATAAAACAGATTAATGCGAGTGCTATTAAATGTGAGCCATTGGCTGAGTGGACAGAGTGACACAGACATGTCTACCTATTTTATGCACTTAGTCCACTTCAAATTGCTTCAAATTTCAAACTACAAACAATGGCTCCCCCTGGGGAAGTGCCTTTTTTTGACAAAATTTGCTATCAATTACTGTCTAAAGATATGACATTATGAATTGATGTTTTCATTTGTCTTTTTCTAAGTTTTCTGTCAAAAATGAGCCTTGCGAATATTTTTGGAAATGTTAAAGACCCATTTGACTTTGTATTTGTGTTAATTTTTCAAAGAAGTCCATGACATTGCTATATATTACCAGAGGGCCAGAGGATTTGTTTGGAGGAAAGGAAGTAACACAGTCTCATTATGGGGCTAATTTTAGTCTCAGGAAAAGATGTTTAGGGAGTCTTGGCTCAGGCCTGAAAAGCTGAAGTGCCCATTCTTAATTCCCAGTTGTGAAACAGGAGTCATTTTGGTTCTTGACTGAACTCAAAAGAAACAATTTATAGCATATACAGAGCAACTTCAAAAGTGCCTTATCTCTACAGGCATCAAACATGAGTGATTCCACATGAAAAAGCAACTTAGTATTTACCATAATTAGGGAAATAATTATTCCATTTGTATTGTACAAATAAATCAAAGTAGCCTTGGCTGAAAGGCAACTGCAAAATTCAGCATTCCATGCCTTGTAAATGCACAAACTATTTGTAGATGCAATCATTTAACTTGGGAAATTTCTAGTAACTCAAGGTGTTTTAAACTTGAAGAACTAAAGGGGTGGTGTGTGCACACATGTACAGATACATAATTACATAAAATCCATGTGCAAACAACTTTTGCCTATTTCTTGGTCTAATTTGCATTATGAGCTGTATATGTATATATGTATCACTACTCCACAGGGTTACAAGACAAAGGAAGTCAGAACTACTCGTTGAGAGGGAGAACTTTTTAAACGTTGCACTTAACATACAGGCCATTTTAAAACTGGCAGGAGCAGTAGGAACAAGAGAGGAAGAGTAAACTCTAGCAAACGTGGGTATTAAAAATGACAGTTGATTAATTACAGCAAAAACCAGAACAAGAGACCAGGGCACTTAGACAGAAGACTACAGTGGAGCACTTGTGAGAAAGGTGAGTGCTCATACTTTGGCGCCATGACTCCTATAAAAAGCCTGTAGTTTCTGCCAGTTAAAGGTATCAAGATCTCTCACCACATCAAGTTTGAAGAATAAAGAAAATGTGTGCAAATATTACGTCCACAGTCAGTCGCAAGTTGTTTTATGTGTATTTATGGTGTCTAGATTCATGTCTTTAGTGCTTTTTGCTTTGTGTTTTGGCCCTTGTGCCTTCTTTGTGTTTTCCAATAAAAGACTAAGTTAAGAAAATGAAATCCCACATCCGCGCCTCCTTCCCCAGCCCTCATGTGACAGATGGACTGACCTTCTCCATAGGTGAGGTGGGGTTCACCACACTTTGATGTGTGCCCACGGAGTGAGGTGTGCTGGATCCAGTGGTGGGATGAACCAACGAGGGTGAGTCGATTCTCCATCTATGAGCTGCTGGATGGATTCAGCTCCAAAGATGAGAACGAGACAGATTGGAACACCTGGGACAGCAGATCAGCGGACACGCCAACAATCCTGGCTCCGGTGGTGTGCTGCAGCTCACGCATCTTCGGCCCGACCAAGGGGGAGCTTCCGCTAAGGCACGCTGTCCGGCTCAAGGGTGTAGGAGGCAAGGTGGGTCGTGGCACCCTGATCTCTAGTCTGCTGATCGGGTGCCCAAGAAGTCACTGACTTCCTATGGGGCTCATCCACCTGCACTTGGTCCTGATTTGCCTCATAAGGTGACTCCTGTGCTGGTCCAGCAAACCTCCTCCATGGCCACCACAAGCTCAAGTACCTGTAAACCGGTGGAAAAAAGCTTTCTCCATCCTAGTGGCTCCAAGGAGCCCAGAGCCAGTGCTAAGGGCTTCACCGGCTCCAAGGCTAACTCCTGGGCTAGCTCCTAAACTTGCCCTGCGGATGTGGGCTCCCATGCCTGCACAGAGCACACTGGCTCCCGGGCTGGGTCCAATGGACGTCTTCCCTGGTGCTCCACAGGTCCCAGCGCTGGTCCTCAGGCAGGCTACCATGCCTGCTCTCAGAATGCACCCCATGCCCTCCCAGAGCTTATTGATAATAGCGTCAACACCAGCCCTGGGAACACATGCTTCCATGTCTACAGTGAGTACCCCGGCTCCCAAGCCGCCTGTCCAGAGAGTGCCGAAGATGATGCCCATGCCAGCTCCAAGTACTCCTACGGGGCTGACTCCCACACCGACACCAAGGACCGTGCTCTAGTTCCCGACACAGCAGCCCCTGTTCCTGCTCCCAAGGCTGCAGCCCCTGTTCCTGCTCCCAAGGCTGCAGCCTCCTTCCCTGTTTATGACCTGGGGTTGCTTTTGCTGCATCTTTTGCTGCTCCTGCCATCCTGGCAAGGTCCGAGCTCCCCTGGCACTCCAGAGGCATGCCAGGGGGCCCCTGGATTTTTTTGGAGAGGCACTAGAAAGACCTGTAGGTGGGGACATGGAGGGTCATCTCCTACAGGGACCTCAATGGTAACAAAGAAGTGGAGCCCGCCTCACAGCCAGCAGGCGCAACGCCCATCAGGCAGTAGCTGTGTGGGGCCCACAGGGCCCCTTTGTCATGGTTGCACCATTGGGATGAGTACTGTTACGTCCACAGTCAGTGACCACTACAGGCCACCCTTTTTTAGATTATGTAGAAGTCTTATTTTTAAGTCCTGTGTATTCATGGTGTCTAGATTCATGTCTTTAGCAACAGGTGTTTAGTGTTTCAGTTTAAGTGATTGTATTTGTTGATTTTATATCCAAGTTAGTTGTATATTTCACTTGATTCATGCCCTTGGGTCAGTCCACCATCTTTTACGCTTTGTTTAACACGTATCAGGTTTTAGGTTTTGCTTTGTGTTTTGGCCCTCATGCCTTCCTTGTGTTTTCCAAATAAATGCCTAAGTTAAGAATCTGCATCTCTTTCCACAGGCCCCAAGTGACAGTAAAGAATGGAAAGAAAGGAAGGTGTATATGTTCATAAGCAATAGTACAGCATGATAGACTTATATATAAAGGCTAATAAAATTATTACCATTATTATTATTATTAGTAGTATTATTATTATTATTATTATTATTATTATTATTATTATTATTATTATTATTATTTCAGAGTAATAGTGCATGTGGTGTACACAGTTCCAACATATTACATGCAACTAAAGTATTTTGTTTTTGGAAGAATAAACTACAAACTATATGATTTGACTATTAAAGTTTTTTTATTTTGCTTTGTCACCTGCTATAGTAGTAGAAAAAAGACTTACTGTTATTTCAAATGTGGACAATCTACAGGACAGTCTATAGGAAAGAAACCAGTAGGTGTGCAATTTGGGCCCGCTGAAGTGTAAATATGTGCGAGACCTCACCATGTTTATTCTGTGAGAGCAGAAGGGGGCACTGTTTGTTGTTCTGTTGTAAGAGCAATGTACAGTGCATGGTGCACATTCACATAATAAGTGCCCCTTCAGGTCAGTCAGACCACCCAGTTGCACAGGGTTGAAACACAGTCTGGTAGTGGTCATTAAAGTGTTTCCCCTGGTCACTCAAATCAGACTTGTTAAAGCTGTGAACTGGGGAGGAGCTGGAAATAGGCCAGCAGGCCCACACTAATTCTGGTAGATAATATTTCTGTTTGGCCAAGCTACAAAGCTTTGAGACCACTTTCTTCATCAGCTTCTCATCTCTGATGCTTCAGTAATATCTGTGTGAGCATGTGTGTGGGTTCACAATGTAGAGACCTGACTGTGTAAAGTATTTTTTTTTTTTGTAAAAGAACATTACAACCAGTGACAAGTTATCAAAGTTTTTGATTATTTAATTTATTTTGTTACGCCTTTTAAGATGTGGGACATATTAGGCAGCATGTAAACAATCATTTCTTGAAGCTGGCGTGTTGAAAAAATGAGCATAAGGATCTGAGTGATTTTGAAGATAAATATGTGATGGCTGGATGACAGAATCAAAGCATCTCCAAAACAGCAGGTGGCCAATGGCCAGTACTTACCAAAAATGGTTCAAAGAAGAAAATCTGGGGAACTGGCGACAGGATGCCCAAGGCTTGGTGATGTCTGGTTCAATCCCACAGAAGGCATGCTGTACAAAGTACTAAAAAACTTTAAGGTACTAAAAGGTTGTCAGAACATAGTACACATAATACGTAGTACACTGAGGCAGCTGGTGGTCTAGTGGTTAGGAAGTTGCCTGTGCAGTCAGAAGGTTGTGGGTTCAATCCCAGCTGTGTTAAAGTAATCACTCCCTTGGTACCTCCCTTGAGCAAGGTACCATCCACACACATTGGGGTGGCAGCCCCCTGCTTCACTTGGTGAATGGGTTAAATGCAGAGACAAGAATTTCACTTTGTTCACAGCTGTGCTGTGGTGTGTTTGCACGTGGCTATAGACCACTTCACTTCAAAACAACTTGCTACGTTTGTGGCTGCACAGTCACAGAGTGCCCATTTTGACCACTAGACTACCAGCTGTCCCAGTACAAGGGATGACAGACCAGTGCAATAAATAGACAATATTGCAGTGCAACTGTAATGTGAATAGGATGTGTCAATGTGTGTGCATCACTTACTGAGGAAGAAACTGTGCAAGGATGCACCATGAGAAGAAGGCAGGCTAACTGAAACAATGTGATGCTCTGGGTGATCTGGGCTGGGAAATATTAGGTCCTGGTATTCATGTGGATGTTCCTTCAATTATTAAACACTTGTTGCAGAACATGTACACACTTTAATGTCATCAGTATACCCTAATGGCAGCTGCCTCTTTCTGCAGTCCTGCCACACTGCAACAATTGTTTAGCAATGGTCTGAGGAACATGATGAAGTGTATTATAGTATTGATTGAGCCAAACCAGCATTCCACGACCACTAAAAGAGGTCTGGGAAGGGTTAAATAAATACATTGGTATACACAAAATGACTGTTTAGTGCATTATGCTGGTGCATATGTACTATTCAATGGGAAGTGACTATGCAACTGCCTCTCTTAGCTATATATAATAATAAGTAAGAGTGGCAGATGTGATATTAATGTGCTGCACAAAACTATACCCCCGAGAGCCATAAACAGGAAAGGTTTGCAATTGAGTCAAATGAATACATATGAAAGCTTTGTCCTTCTCTATTACTTCTGCATTTCACCCCTGGATGTTCTGTGCCATATTTCTTTATGTGTCACTATGTGTGTAGGTTTAGGCTTTTGTTAAATGTCTTGAATGAGTTAAAAGATTTTGCATGAAAAATGTGAAGCTTTTCCCACTTAGTGACAAATATCAGCCAGCATCAGCATGAATATTGTTTTAATTAAGGATTTAATTCATTCCTGTCCTAATTAAGGATTTTTATACTATGAACTTCTTGTCTTGAGAGTGTTCTATAAAACATAAGCCTTAAAGATTCCGTGGATTTCTTTATCATAACACAGTGTGATAAAAATGGGCTTTGTGGTGGTGGCACAGTAGTCGGGGCAGTCAAAAACATTGCCAGATTGAGGCTGGAGACTATTCAAATTGACCGCACAGAACAGAAATCTGTTAAAGCTGATCTAACAGATTTTGAAAACAATCTTTCTTTTTGTAAGTAGGTGCACATTCAGTGACAGTGTATTTCTATTCTTGCTCAATTTTCTATTGAAAGTAAAACCAATGCAACGTTGTTAGCTCTGTGCGTTGATTAGTGTTTATATCAGTTGGCAATGACTGTTCCATGTCTGTGTGGTGTTGCAGCATTTGCTGGGCTGGACTGTATGAGTGGTCAGCGACAGCACTCATAAATTTCCTACCTGCCCAGCAGTGCTGTGACTTACTGCAGCCCGGGGAGATGGCCTCACTAGAAGGAAATGGAACGCCAGAGCATTCCAAAATATCTTTTATGGAAACTCTTACAGTACATAGCAACAGCAAACAGAATTTTGTGTCCAGAATAGTATATGTCATGGCCCTGCAGGAGGCCAGCGAGGCGAGACTTGGTGAATCTATGCGTGGACACTAACTTGTGCGCCTTCCACGCCAAGAGAGTCACCATCATGCCTACCTGAAGGATACCACTAGGATATGAACTCTTTTTAATTTATTTATTCTTCAATTTTTATTACTTAATAACTTCTGTAAAGTGACCTTGAGTGTTGTGAAAGGCGCTTATAAATAAAATGCATTATTATTATTATTATTATTATTATTATTATTATTATTATTATTATGTTTAAGCCAAAATCTATTTACTGTGTTACTAATTTACTGTGTTACTAATATTAAATGATATATATTTTGTATGCATATACATACTTTGTTATTACTAGGGAAATCCATTTTTCAACTTGACTACTTTCAAGCTAGTTTTAAAGTGGAAACTGACCATGAAAAAAAAATGTATTTGCAATTAAGTGCAACTTTAACTGAACAGTTAGATTTTCATGCTGATGATTTTTAGATTAATAGTGAGAGAACACATATCTAGCACATATCTAAGGCCACACTATAACTGAGCTGAAAAGAGTCAATGCAGTGACACCCACTTCCTCGATACAGGGGCAGCCATGCACACAGGTGACAAAGGGTTCATCGTGTGACTTTTTGCGACTGGAACACAAAAGCAAATTCCCACCAAGTGGCATGAGAAGATACATTAATATTCACTAAACATTACAGGACCATGAATAAACATGCACTCCTAAAACAGGCTTGATTCCTAAAAATTGCTCTTTTTTCCAGTATGTAACAGAGTCATTTCAGGTCAACATTTCTGTTTATCATCACACAAAATGGCACTCTCTGAATAAAAGGCTAACTATTACATTTATTACTTTCTCTCTACCAAATTCAAACTTGACTACAAAAACACACAGAAATAAAGCTTTCTTCAGACCCTTGTCATGTGATGTGTCAGTCTCTTGCAAATAAGGAATTTCCTTGAATCAGTATGAACTGTTTGTGTCAAAAACAGTTTAGTGGACTTAGTTTTAATAGTATAAAATTCAATCAAATCATAAATCTGCTCATCATAAGTCACACATCCTAAAAAATAAGGAGATCAATTGTACAAAATGGAAACGGCTGAAAAAACAACGTTTAAACAAGGAACATGCCACTATCATCAAATTCAATAGAAAACTAATAATTACAAGAAACATTCTCATACCGTGCATTTACTGCAGTTAGCAGAGCATGAGGGATAACATTATTCTGAGCTAGCATTCACATCGACTAATGGCCTCCTAATTTTATGTACCAGCCAACTAATGTGGCATGATAGATGTTTGTCCCACTCTTCTGGCTTTTTTCCCAAACTGAGTGGAATTTTCAGCTGGCAGTGGCCTAATCCATAAATAGGTGCTGGTTGCTGTTTGGCTGCTCCCAGATGGATAAAATGTGGGTGGTTTTTTGGAACCTCTCCTCAATTCAAGCGCACAGAATAAGCCCTGAACAAAACCTCATGTAGCCACAATTTTTTCATTTAAAAAGTGCAGGTCTCTTTTTTGCCTTTCTTTTGCAAATCCCTTCTTGGCATTATTTTTCAGTTTTATTTATGACACACATATGCAGAGAGCAGTGCATTTTGAATACTGTTTGCCTGACTGACAAAATCCACAAGTGGTCACTGGTTTCCTTGGCTAGTACTCATCATCTTTTTCTCAAGTATGTTCTCCAAGTGAATAAGTCTATTATGTGGTCATTACATATATAATGTGGAGTACGTTGTAATTTCTGGAGAATATCTGGCCAACAGGAAAATTGCTATGGCTGACTGTCAATTTACTGTTCAGTGTGTTTGAAGAAATCCTTCTGTTTAAAACTTCTGCCCAAATGTGATGAATATTTCTATCTCAGACATGTTGCACATAGACTCTTTTAAGACAATGGTTTAGTACAATATCTGCTTCATTAAATTACATGCATGATGTCCCACCTTTCTGTAATATTAATAAATGTAGAAACTTTGTATACACTTCTTTTTTGGTGTGGAAAGCATTGAAACAAATGAAGAAACCATTTTTCATATGTACAGACACTTGGCACAAACACACTAAAAGTATGGTCTTGCACTGTTCCAAAACATAAGGGTCTATTGCTGAGAAGTACCAATGGCGCCACACTGCAATTTTCACTACCTGTCTATTAGTGTTCTGGGCTCTAAGGAAATGGGAGCTGAAGGTGGAGTCTTGCTTTTAGATGTAGTTTTGATAACACTGAGCAATGAAAACATTTCCAATTCCACTTGGCACCACTGTGCTTAAATACAAGAGAACTATCGCTGGTCCTGTAGGGGCAATCATGCAGATACTTGTCGTTCCCACAAAAAAAAAAGAGTCTGATTATGTCCATGGCGAGGTTTGATAGGAAACCTGTCCAGTTTCTGCACAGGTCTTTGATCCTTCATGAGGGCAGCTTTGGTACATCTGTGATGGTTTAATGCCTGAATTCTGCTTCAAGCTTCGATTCCTGTTTGTTAAAAAAATTATTTCTTCATTTTGTTGCTTTTAGATTACTCAGTGGTGATAAACATTTGGCTGTTCCTGTGATGCTCTTGGAACAGGTCAAATTTGTATCTGTTTTTTTAAGTAGATGCTCTGTAAGATCTAAATATAAATTGCTTTGATGATGAGGTGGTTAAACTCTCTAAATCAAATGAGTTCTACATAAGTAATGCAGGTGACAGCATGTATAACATGTCATGTATAAAGCCTTTAAAATGATTAGCATAATTCCTTGCATACTACTTTAATGTAGTCTGTTTAACATTAAGAAATCACAAAAACATACATTTTAATGTGTCTGTGTAAGTGTATATGTACATTAAGGGGCATGTACCCAACATATACACTATCGGTCAAAAGTTTTAGAACACCCCAATGTTTCAAGCTTTATTTAATCGAAATTCAAACAGTTCAAGTCCAATGAATA
>JBBPCW010000001.1:27984038-27995734 GCA_037974425.1 Phenacogrammus interruptus
TTAAAGTGATCTGGGAGAACATTTGGAGGCATATTTATGGTTTACACTATAAAAACAGGCATTGGGATCATTTTGGGTAGGGGGCCATTTTAATCTAGATTAATCTCAAGATAACAATGAGATTAATCTAGATTAAAAAAATTAATCTATGCCCACCTCTAGTTATTTTATTATATTATTGTTACCTTATAGACTCAAGAATACTGTACATATATTCCAGAAATGGAAGACACTCTGAATTTACGGCATTCATTTTGCCAACCAAATGTGTTACAACTTAGTACACACACAAATTTAAATAAAATAAATATATAAATCACAAAAAAGCAAATAAAATGAAAACGTGTGTGTGTCTATTGCCATACAACCCACACACGTGTGTGTGTCTATTTGTCCACTCTCTCTATATTTACTTCACAGTGTCTCTCAATGGACAAAAGCATTGGCACGTAATGATGTTCGCATTTACGTTGCATCTCGTCTCGTTTGTTGTAACGGCATACATGTTGACGACGATATTTAGTCATAATTTTCGTTGGCAAAAGCAACACTAGTGTGAGGGAGGTAGCACACGGGGTGGGGGTTTCAACACCCCTACTTTTCCCAGATTAAGGTGATGCTACACGGTTCAGCAAGTCTAAGCACGCCTGCCACAGTTGCGGACATATTCTCAAAGGTACGCCAGTGATTGTGTGCATCAGTGACGAGGGAACGAGGCGTAATTTGAGGCAAAGTCCCTTTGCACTCTTCTGTACAGTAGGTGGCAGTATGCAACAAAGAGATGTTACCCGCCAGTAAATTAAGAATAAGAAGGGAACGAGAACCACAGGTACTCTCCCTGGGCACTGGGTCTTCCTGTCTGCCCCCTGCTTCACCTGGTGAATGGGTTAAATGCAGGAGGACTTTTGTGCTGTTCATGTATGACAGAATGGTCACTTTCACAAGCTACGACAGACTTTAACTTAAAATGTGATCAAACCCATTTTTATGCTCCAGTGATTTACAGGGCTGTAGTCTATGTGATACACAGGTATATGCCATATAGCCATGTAGAAAGTTCTTGGGTTTTCGTACATCCAGTAAAACAAAGGTTGCAATACTGACACCCACTACAGCACTTCTGATTTGCAATGGCATGCACTGGTGTGTCTCAAGCATTGTCAGTGCTGCCTTGTATTTACACTTGTCTGATTTAGATGCACTACCTTAGCACTATAAATAATTGTTAAAATTGTTACTTAAGGCCAAGGTGTATAAAGAAGTTCTTCCATTCTGGGTCATTAACAGTACTATGGTTTTATTTCCATAGTGGAGGCCAGGCCTAGATGTATATAAATGTATACATTCCGGAAGTTATAACTGGTCGTGATTGTATTTATAATTTGGCTTCCCCGTCCCAGAACACACCCTCTTTTGGAAAGCTTGATACATCCCTGACTAGTGTGGTGGCTATTTTTGTGTTTTACTGAAAACCAAAATAGCCTAGTTTCTTCTTACTTTTTATCACTTTTATATCAGAACCACTCAACATAAGAAATAGTGAGGACTTTACATTCATACAAGTCCCCAAGGCAGGCATCCTCTCTCTACAAGCACTGAATACTCAAGAAATCCAACAGGTCATTCTCCACTTGGGGGCAGCAGAATTCAACAAACCCTGTGATAAGTGTTTGTGACCTACTTTAGAGGCCATTAAGTGGGCAGTATATCTGAAGTAGCACTACTTAATGTCTTTTCATCTTGCCTGTGCCTCTGACCTTGTGAAATTTGTTCTCAGTCTGGGAACTTGAAAGCAGCTAGATGCTGATGTGTGATAACTTTGCAAGGCTGAACAATGTGGCTGTCAGAGGTGCTGATAAAAGCATTCAATGGCTTAGAATAAGCAGAGGAATACTAAATACCAAATTTTCTGCACTATAAAAATTACCCTAAATTGTAATGGCCATACAGTTCTAAATATTCCACAGACATTGGCCTAAAGCACATCACTTTAAAGATTCATTATTCAAGATTCTTTATTTGTCTTGCATAGTCATACAAGTACATCACGCAGTGAAATGTATCCAGAACCGCTCTTTTTGACTGTGCAAACAGTATAGACAATACGTAAATTTTAAATTTTAATATTCTGAAACACAAAATAAATAAAAAAATAAGTACAGGTCGGTATAAGTCATATACATATATATGTATATATATAGTCTAATTGTAAGTACAATTTAAAATTTTAAACACAATCTGAAATTTTCTAAAACACAAATTAAACAAGGAGAACTACATGTTAGAAATTAAAAAAGCTAATAAAATTTCATGTTTTAATATATAATTATATAAATGTAGCAGCAATGCGTACAATTGGGCAAATGGACTTTTAAAGTGCGTTGTGCCACACTAGCACAGCAATGTAAAACAGAGTAGATTTTAAAAGAGAAAAGCAGAGTAATTTAAAAGAGTGACCGGAGTAATATAAACAGTAGTGTAGCAGCAGTGTGTGATGTAATAATAAATCAGGTATGATATGAAATATTACTTCTTAAATATAGAAATAAATATGATATGAGCCCCTTATGGTAATGATATGGTAATGCTATGAAGGGAGTGGGGGCATGTTCTGATTCAGGACTCGGTTGTCCTGAGGATAGAAGCTCCTCTTGAGTCTCTCTGTTTTGGCCCTGATAGTGCAGAACCTTCTGCCTGATTGCAGAAGTTGAAACAGTCCGTTACTGGGGTGGGGTGAGTCCTTTAATATCCGAAATGCTCTGGACCAACATCTCCTGGTGGAAATGCAGGGAAGGTAGAACAGACCTGTAGCAGTGTTCTTCTGCATGGATCACTCTCTGAAGAGCTTTACTGTCCTGAACACAACTATTCCCATACCAGGATGTGATGTTCTGTGTGAGGATGCTCTCCACAGCGCCTGAATAAATAGTCCTGAGGATCACTGAAGAGACCCTGAACAGCCTCAGTTGTTGGAGATGGTACAGGCGCTTCCTAGCCTTTTTGGACTGGACCTGAATGTGGGCAGTCCATGTCGCTTCTGATTAGGTGTGTACACAGAGATACTTGAAGGACAGCACCCTCTCCACTGGAGCTCTGTTGATGACGAGGGGTTGGTAGTCTCGCTGTTGTCTCCTGAAGTCTCCTTCTGAAGCTCCTTGGTGATGTTCAGCTGGAAGTGGTTGTCCTGACACCATGATGCCAGGTTCTTCACCTCGTAAAAAACTCTGAGACCCCCTCCTTATTGTTCCAAGCCATCTGTGTCTAATTAGGACCCTGATAATCTAAAGTACTTTGTTGATATTAGTAAGTATTGTTACATTTTACAATTTCTCCAAATATAGGTTGGCATCATGGCTTCAAAAATAATTGCATTGATGAACTCATGCTTTCTTGGCATTGGTACTTTCTTAGAAACTTGATACAGCTTGGGTTGATTAGAGCTTTTTTACTTACTGACTTCTCTTAAAATTACACACACACAAATGTACAACATGTACAGATAGGCATATGTTACACTTTACAGTGTTTTAAATTACCAGTTCAAAAACTACTATGCATACATACAGCCCAAAACCTTTAATCGAGAAAAATACTAAATGCTGCATTTGGGGTTTTCTATACTTAAAAAATATCCTAAATTGTCATGGACATACAGTTCTAAGGGAAAAAAACTTTAAGCTGCAGAATATTTGCTTAATGTAGATATTCTTTAGATTTTAAAATGGTCTAAAGCGTATCTAAAAACTCAGAGACTACATATATATTGATAACGTGTGTGTGTGTGTGTGTGTGTGTGTGTGTGTGTAAGGATGTAAGTATGCCGAGTCGTTTTTTAAATGGGTCTTTGAAAAAGTGACATATCATGCCCTTGATTCCATGAGAGCTAAACACAGACTTCTTAGCAAGAGGAGCATCACTGTTTTATGAACATTTCATTCATGGATATAACGCTCATTATATTTCAAAGATATTGCTTAAAAGATCCCTAAAACTGAACAGCAATATGGTCTTAAGCCTTGAATGAGGCCTGATGTCGCCTTGTAGATAATTGCCATAGAGCACTGTGTCAACATTAGCCTACACAGCACACTGTTGGAAAGTGTTAACCCATCATCTTTCACTAGAGTGAGACCACGAGGGCCATAAAGTGCAAGCTGTAGCCAATGTTAAAGGGAAGAGGAGCAGGTGCGATGACTGGTGGGCAACGTCCCTCTAATGGCAATGCTGAGTTATGGCTTTATTATAGCTGATATACCCACCACGGCCCACAAGCCAGGCCACCTGCCTTATCACTAGTCATAAAAGATGAGATATGGGCCTTACAGCAACAAACTCAAGCAAATAGATCTTATAAATGTTGCACAGCTTTCATGGAAATACAGTTTAGGCTTGAGGTGTCTCCTTGTGTAGCAAACAAGTTTCAGATTAACATGTTGTTTTGCACACAATTTTATGTTATCGGCTTATTATTAGTAGCACTTATCTTACCCAAAGCAATATAAGCCTTTTCATTAAAAAGGCCATAATGCCTGGTTTTGCTCATTATTAAAATTATAAAACAATAACTCCTATCTCTTAAAGGGGAAATTGGAGGAGAAGAAAAATATTCTTAACTTTAAAATATGTTTAGGAAGCAAGTAATTTTATTTATTTTGTGATGAACTGTTGATAATGAAGAGGTGTTTTCAAATGACTATGAGGCAGATATAGTTAGCCTGACTTCATAAAGATTTTTGGTTATAGCTATTTTTAAGTTTAGAGGATCAGTCTAATGAGAGTAGAGGAACAATGCTTTTTAGTGACGTATGTTTAAATATTGACATTACAAATGTAGCAAGTTGGCCGTACAAGTGAAAGGTGACATTGTGGACAAGATATCTTTACTTAAGTCAAAATACAATGTGGATGTTTGTTCACAGAAGGCCGTCAAAGACGTTTACAGTAACAAAGATCACTGATTATTTTGGACTGCAGAAAGTGCAGTGTATTGAAATGCCTGGATCTACAGTCACACGGCCAAAACAAGTGCTCTTCTCTTCGTGTGCTCTATGCATTAAGGCCGGAGATCCCTCTGCAAATATTGTTTTTATGACACCCATCCAAGCCAATGGCTTCAGGCCTTTCAGGCTTCAGTCTGATCAAACCTGTGGGCACTCACTCACTCTGAAGAGAGCCGCTGTTTGCTCTCAACAGTCAGTAACAAATGTTTATGTTTGGTGTTGACATTTTGTCGTCATATTAAAGCAGTGCGATCTAAATACTGCCGTGCTTGGATTTGCTTTTTATTTGACAGTGTCAGGTCTAGTATTTAAGGTCTGTTCCAGGTTAGACTGGTTCAGTGCCTAAAAATATGTTACTATTCATGAATTTAAAACTGTCAGCTGCCAATTGTGATGTTGTTGTAGCTCCTAAATTAGCATTTGATTTTAGTTAGCATTTGACCCAGTGTTACATAATTTGGTCTTACATTAATGACCATTCATAAGAAGAGGACACATAGTTAAAAACATCTAAGGGAAGGCAAATTTGTTGCAATGGTGGGTACTCTTTTTATATATGGTTATTTATATTAATAAATATAAATGGACAAATATGTACCTTTATATAATGTATATAGTGTGTGTGCACGCATCTGTGCACATGTAAAGAGTAAATGGCGGTTGGAAGGGGGTGATTTTTGACAGGGATGGCTGACATCCCCTTAACCCCCACCTAAAACTGACCCTTTTTCATAAGACTTGCAAATGAGAGGCAGAAGTCTAACCTCTAGTGTTGTTACAGTCTGATATGAGCTCACTATTCACCGCTCACCACAAGGCTTTAGTGTAACTGAGACACTGAGTCAGACTTTGATTGAAGCACATAATCCGAGGTATCGGTAAACTTCTTGTTATTCTTTCATAGTTTAGGCTTGCCAGAGGAGGACTGTTCTATAGTTTCTCAATGTGAGCACTCCATTCAGTCTTGATGGCAGTCATCTGTATGGTTTTGCTGTGTAGTTAAAAAGATACAAAATAAGGCATACCCCATTACTAGGAACATAAGATCAAAAATATTATTGAAGAAAACGGTCTAGTTCAGATATTCTAATGGCCTCACCAGGGCCTTACACCATCATTAAAACAGGATGTTCCCCAAGGTCCATACAGTGTCAATCTACCTTTTGAAGGTAGAAGGTTATTAAGGTCCAGTTGTGTGCTTTAAGACAGGTTTAATGTGCAAACTGTTCATCTCCTAAAGGGAAAGGGTCAAATTTGTATAGTTTTATAATGAGACAATGCTCAGGACAGAGTGTGGGAGTCCAATTAAAAATATAACTGGTATGGAATAAAATCATGTTTCATAACTGAATGTACTATGACTTAGTTTTGGCATACTTCCCTAGTGAGTTTCTTTCCTGAAAGTTATTAGCATGCATATTTTATAGCATGTTTCATTGGATTGATAATGCTACCCTATTTACAGTAAATTCATTGGGATTTAACATTAAGAATAAATTATTTTACCAGATTAAAAACCATTGGAATCACTAGTAACGTTTTTACAAAATGTGTTTTAAAAGTTTTTAACAACTGGCTACTTTCCTACAAGTTAGAGTTTGAGCAGGTTAGTTATGCATGAGACCTCCACTGTACTGCCATCTCTTGTTATAATTCATACAAACTGTTTTTGTGGCCAGACTGACTATTGACATTTATTATAATGCTAATATAGACCTTGGTGGTTCTTACTGTTCTCACAGTCACAGTTCTCTGGCGAATCTCTGATAGTGTGTGTACCTCTGCTTTCTCTCCTCATCTTTTAGAATGAATACTGTTTCAAGGCTTAACCCAGTTTTCCATTCTTCATTCCTGTAATGTAGAATATCCTGAATATCCTGTTCAAGATGGTTTTTATCATGTAGTTTCTGATTAAAATGCCCTTTTTATAGTTTTTTTAAGGTTGTCACATTGAGCATCTTGGTGCTTAAATAAAATGAGGTTAGAAGGTGGGGATCCCACTTATCATGTCCGATTTGCCAATACTGTGTAGGCTGTTTGGGCTCACTTATATGATACATATTACTTATATGACTTTGAGCTGAAACTGTGAATAAACTTAGTGATGCCTTTTTCCAGAAAGTTCCCAGAACACGCTCATTAATCAGTGCATGGGCTCTTTTCATTTGCTTGACACTTGGAGCATTAAGCTATAGCCTTGTGTTTACAGAGAGGGAGGTGCCAGGCTTTACAGCAGAGCTTTGGTGCCTTTCAACACCTTTGGCACTGACTTCTCTTGCTGTTCACTCACTCAGCTCATGCTGCACCTACCTGTCGGCTACAAAGCAGGGCCTACTGCTTTTCCTGACACTTTGACAGCGCTGTTTAAGAAAATCTTTTATCCACTCTCCTCACAAGTGTATTCCTTTTAATTGTCATTACTAATATGGAATGTGTGTGCTGAACATATTTTACACACAGACATCAATACCACACACACACATGTATATGTACAGGTGAAGCAGTAAAAGTCAGAATAAGATTTACTTTTTCTGTCTGGTTTTAATTTACATATTTTACTTGTAACAAAGCAATTGCTTTCCATAAGTTATTCCAGGCTTTATATCAATACTTACATGAAGCGTGGATTAGGTTGAGTGAATTTTTGAGTTGAGTGTAACAATTTCAACAGAGGATCGATATTTTAGGGGGAAAAATAGCTTTGCATAACTGGTTTGTGCTCAATCTAATTTTCAGAATAATTCTGTCATTAAGGTGTAAATAAAATAAGCCAGAGCAGTTTGGTCTGAAATTGTGTATTTTAACAGAACATTGATTCAGTTATAATGGTGGAGATGGGAATCAGGGGTCACAATGACTTTCACACAAATACTGCTACCAATAATGTACTAAAAACAATATGGCACAGACACCATGCTGCAAATGTGCAACCATGTCATGTAACGAGAGCTTTTATTTTTGATATCCCCCAGTTACGAAATATCAAGCAGATATGTAGGATTACAAACTAAGGGTTACTTAAGTCCCTAAGGTCTCATGTTATATTGATATTGAGGGAAAAACAATGTCATATTGTGTCAAGTTAGTTAGTAAACGAATCATTGGAAATCATACATTGCATTATTCTGTAGAGTATTTTCACTTCTGATGACATGGAATTTTAACATTAGTAATTTTTATAGACTTTATTTTGACTTTGGAAGTTGTTCCCAGTGTTTTATGTGCTGTTTATCTTGATCGAGCTCAAGGTGGCCAACCACACAGTTGGAACGAAACTCAAAAAGGCTTTGCTAACTTGCTAATAAGCACACCTAAATGGCCGTTTACATTCATCTCTGACCATCGAACAAACAAATTAGCAGTCAAATAAGCTGCAACGTCTGTATTATACGTTAATGTGAAAACGTTGTCGAAAACGATCAAATAAAGGCATGGTCACAGATGTAAATGTATTCATTTCAATATCTTCTTTTAGAAAGGATCTACCATAATTGTCACCATTGTTACCAAATAGGAAAATAGTATTCATGAAATCAATATCCATTTCCATACGGAGGGCCACTAATAATACAAGTTTAAGCCTTTGCAGATGGTGCCACAGGAAGAGGCCGTTGGTAGTGGTTTTCTTATGATGACTCCCCTAAAAACTTGCTAAAAGCCAGTGTGAGAATACAATATCTAATCTGCATTGTGCATGTGGGAAAATGTTCTAGTACTCATCCCATGGAAGTTGCAAGGAAGATTTGCTTATAGACTGCTATAATGTGATACAAGCTTTTCAACTGACATGGATAGCCTTACACTGGGAAATGTCCACTAAATGGTTAATAAAGGTTTTTCAAAGATGTGTATTTCTATATTTGAAAAATATTTGCATGCCTTTAGAAAGTTTGTGGGGAAATTTTGGATAATTGCTTGCATAAAATTCTTACAGAACGGATGTTGATAATGTAAGAGTTTCGAGTGTTGGTTTAGTTGCACTCATTTTCTTTCAATTCTTTTTTTTGTTGTTGTTTTCAGAAACTTTGTTCAGCCCAAGGTTAAAATGTACATGTGAAAAGAGATGAAACGTGTTTTCATGTGTGGATCCAAGTCAAAATGTGCTTGTTTGGCCAGTGTGGAGGTTCTCCAAAGTCAAAATGTCTCTACGCTGCTTTGGCATTTTTGCTTCATAGAATATGTTGAAAGAAATGACTGAAGTAGGCATGAACCTTAATTTTACCAGGAGCCTTAACATCACCAGTTGCTTTTGAAGAGATGCATTGAATGCAATCACTACATAAACCATTTAATGGCTGTCCGGTGTTTCCATGGCTGTGTGGGGCCTTATTTGTAGTGTCTCTTGTGTCATTCCTGACCATTCGCTGCGTGAGCAGTGTTTTCAACCAGGTGTGACAGGAGCACTCATTAGTGTAGACTGGTGCCCCTAATTGAAGAAGAGGGTCCTAGTTAAGGACACTCCATTGACTGATTGGCTTCCATGGAATGTAGCTAAACAGCTCTGGTTCATCTATCTGTTCTTCAGTTCGCTTCTCAATGATACAATATTATTCCATGTATGCAGGCATAAAATGGCCTACTTTGTAAAATGAAGCATCATATAAATGAAGCATCAGTCTTATAAAGTAAGATTCTTCTATAGGTTGTGTCTGGACAGTATGGTTCTAGAAAGAAAAACAACTTTGACTGGTGCAGAACCTTTACATTATGTTGAGGCTTTAAGTGGTTCTTCACCATTTCATCTACAAAAATGGTTGCTTAAATAACCATCCATTAAACATTTCTTTATGCAACTAAGAAGGGTTTCCTTACTCCAGCAATTTCTTTATGATGTATTTTAAGAATGCATCTCAAGAGGAAACTTATGTCATCCCTAACTAATGAGTAGCAGGTAAGTCTAATGAGAATGCAGTGTCTTCCAGGTGTATTGTTGCAGTATAGTTCAGGTGTGGTTTCATTAGTTTTCCAGTTGCATTTTGTTTGGGGTTTTTTTGGGGTTTGTTTTAGTACTGGTCAATGTACTTTTGTCTGAAAAGTGTTAGCATCCTATCATCAGCTACTGTTGTTGGTTATTAACAGAAATAAGGCAGGGTGATGATATTCTGCCTCTTCTCATTTCTCACAGACACGGAATGCATCCCCACTTTGATTAATCTAACAGATGTACAGGGCTTTTATAAAATGTTACTTTTGTTGCAAAGGGCCTGGCTGACTTCCAGGGCAGAAGCTTTATGTAAAATAATCAATTAATACCCAACACCTGCTGAATATGTGGGATTTACCTGTAGAGTTAACAGACCAGGATAAACCTCTGTTATCATGTAAATTTTATGATTTAGATATTTGCTGTTAGGACAACCCATGTTTTTTTGTATTACTCATTTTAAACGTATGAATGGACCAATAGAATAGAGTGAGTCCAAAATTACGAGAATAAAAACTAGTTCCAATAATTTCCATTCAAAGTTTGGAAGGTGTTTTGCTTCTCCTGTCAAGTTCACCTTTATCTTGACAGCAACGATATATTTGTGTTTATATTTTTACCTTCATATGCTGTTGGCAGGGTTTTGCCCTAATAATCTAGGTGTGATAAAAGACAGCATACTTTAAGTGTAAGACACCTACATACTTGAGTGTGCGCAACAGGCCTTAAGGTATGTGCTATGTCAATAACCTTGCCCTTGGTCTGAACTCCTCATTGTAGTTTTCGAGAATAGAGTAAGATAGAGGAAACATGCAGGAAAATGGGTGCGGTCAGTGAAGTTTATCTGAAGCTATATCACACTGCTGTTCTAAATGGACTCATTCTCAAATTGAATGTCTTACTCCATTTATTCCACAGAGGCGGTCTCATTTTACACAGACAGCTTGGAGAATGACTACTGATTTTGAGGCTAAGTATTAGTAAAATAGCTTAAATACCTAAAACGCACCATTCAGGGGTTCCAGAGTTGGGCTGTCAGGAATCATCAGAAGATGCTACAGCTATCCATCAATGTGATATTAGCCAGTGTGGACATTTGTTTACTGGCATAACAGAGTTGTTAGTAAGTGTTCTTCTCCAAGAGCATTGAAATTTTCATAAAGAAGTCGCTGCAGTTCATACAACTTGGAATTAGCGTGTGTTTGGCTTCATCCTCCTGCTGTTGTTGGTTGATAGTGGGTGGAATTTTTGCTCCAATTGTACACAAAAAAGTATTTTTTCTGTTGGAGATTAAATTAAATATTTATATCAAGCTATTAAAGCTGTAACATTTAAGTACTTAGTAGGAGTGTGACAAGATCTCGCGAGATCAGATTTGTCGTCAGAACGTGATGATATCCTTGTGTTACTAAAAAGAAATTCAATTAGCTTGAAATGGCAAACAACCCTCTCTGTATCTCTCTCTCGTTCATGACTTTTCCGGAGCTTGCGTCTCTCTCTCTTTCTCTGTATCTTTCTCTCTTGTTCTGGAGCGCGCGTCTCTATCTCTCTTTCTCATTCGTGACTTTTCCGGAGCACGCGTCTCTCTCTCTTGTTCTGGAGCTCACGGATCCACCCCCCCTTCTTTCTCACATTCGTGACTTTTACGGAGCATGCGTCTCTTTCTCTGTATCTCTCTCTCTATCTTTCTTTCTCTATCTCTCTCTCTCTCTCTCGTGACTTTTCCGTATTTAAACCTCGGGTTTATCTTTACATTTTCTTTAAGGGTGATG
>JBBPCW010000001.1:28028765-28043917 GCA_037974425.1 Phenacogrammus interruptus
TATTATTATTATTATTATTATTATTATTATTATTATGATTATTATTATTATAGTTCAGCAAATAAAGAGTAAGGATGCATGACAATGTACAGAAATGTGTCCTCTCTAGAGGTGTACTATGTACACCTCTACAGAGAACACACTTCTGCACATTGTAATGCATACTTACTGTTTAATAATAAACAGTAAGTATGTTTATAATAAGAGCATAATATGGCCTGTGCAAAAGTTAGGTTTCATGTTTTTTCCCCCCAGTGTTAAGTTTGATCTCTGTATTTATGTATTTTCTCTTAAAAAATCAACTAGAGCTGTAGTTTGGCCATCAGATTTTTACACGTGGCTGTATGGAACAAAACCTAGGACCTGTTTTTCAAAGGTAAGATCAAGATGTCTATGTAACAAATGTAGAAATGGATTTTCGATCAAAGTGCAAGCAAAGTGCACTTCTTACATTAAAGCAATGAGTATTTTTCAAACCTAATCAAGTCTTTATTTTCATGTTTTCATGAACATGTGGTAAAACCTCTATATATATATATATATATATATATATATATATACATTTTTATTTAATATTCCTCTGGACCTTCAGTCAACAATAAAACATCTTAAAAGCATCTAAAATATTTGTGATTGACTGCTTTCTTACAATTTATCCACTGTCTCTTGCTATCTGAATAACCATACCAACAAATTTGTACTGACTATAATGAAATGTAATGAATTTCATACAAGCCACCAAATGTGAAGATTAAAGCCCTTGCAAAATGCACCATTGAACTAAAATGAAAATGGCAGAAACCGAGGGGCTCTTATATATCCACCCTTCACTGTATATTATTTTGATTGCACCCTTGAAAGCGGCACTTATCCTCAAGGATGAAAGGATATGACAGGAAGGTTAGGAAACTATATTGATATAGAGTGATCTATTCATCTATAAATTGATATTTTTTTCACAATGCAGTGTAACAGAACATATAAGTTCACATATAGACAAGATGTTTACTGTTTTCCATTAATCATATGAATAACTCCTGCTGATTTGAGTTAAACAGTGATGAGTGCTCATTTTTACTATAATATGTGCAGCTATATTGTATGCAGAGGTCCTTTCTAGCACAGGATGTGTTTATTTGTGTGTGTTCTTGCAGCGGTGTCTTTAACGTGTTCCGGTACTTGCTAATCACCCAGCTTTTGTGTGTTTCATCTTATATGACTTAGTCATTCTCTTTCATTTCTGAACGGTAGGGCTCTGTGTCATGTCTCAACACTGCGGCCTTCAGCACTCATAAATTACACAGTTGTGGCAAGTTAAAGAAGTGCTGAAAAGCCATGAACAGAGCTTTACTTTAGCATCAGTGAAGCATAGTGCGGAGCCATCCCACACACATACTCACACGCTCACACACTTGTGCTCAAACACTCACCTACATGTATATACACACACACACACACACACACACACACAGGCTTGCATATCCTCAAAAGGATATAGAACACAAACTATCCGTGTTAAGTCTGTAACAATTACTTGGTTAATTTCAGTTTATGCTGTTCATTAATTGTCAAATATTTTTCTCCTGTTTGCATGATGAAAGTGCATATTTTAAATAGTTCTATTGCTCTCTCTTACAGCAAACAACACCCTGATACACACTCATATGAATACATTTTTGCAAAGTACTGTATTTATTTAACTTTAGTTAGTTTTACATTTTCTGATTCAAGTGTATACAGTATAATCAATAAAAAGCTATGCTTCATTTTGTTCTATTTTTTATAACCTTTTTTTAATGTGTACATATTTTGATTGCTCAAAATAATGAATAGATTATAAAATCAACACAGGCACTCCAACACACTTAACTTGAGAATGCTTTTCATTTTGTTACCTACTCTTTGCTTTGCAGTGGCACAAAAGAACGACAGGTCTTTGTGAGCATGGTGGCTTCTGTGAGATCGCCCCACCCAAATAAATGGTGTGTTGACCTACACTTTGAAACGTAATAAGGATATAATGGGCCATTCTCATACTCTGCTAATCAGCTCTCCTACTGTGATGTAAATCGCTAATTACACTTTCTTTCTGCCAGATCATTAATGTTCCCTGTCTCGAGCTGTCTTGTGTGCATCTCAAAGCCTTTAACAGATTGTACGGAGAATGAAATGATTCAAGTGAGGCTGTGAGCAACAGCATATGATGTGTATTCATTCACTTTGGTTGTACTGATGCCTGTTTTCCATTTTAGTGCATGAAGTCCAGCAGCATTGCTCTCTTTTCCTTGTGGAGGAGGTGTGTCATTGGCAATAGTGTCAATGATGCTTGCTGTCTCTTTAGGTTTGTGTTTCTTTCATTATTCTGTCCCACTATAAACAGAATTATTATTCTGTTCTTCAGTTTAGCAGCTCTCTGAACTAGATTGGTGATTTTTAAACAAGGCTTTTCTGTTAATATAGTTTTCCTTTATGGAATAAAACAATCTAACTATGCAAGAAAACATGTGTTCAAATTACTCTTTGAGCATTTATGGTTCTATATATTACAATCACCTTTACTAAAGAACCATTGAAGAACTCTATATTAGATAACCCAGTGAAGCACAGAATAACTCTTAAACATCCACATAATACACAATTTTAGGGGAAAAAAAGCATTTGATAAACGACCTTAACACTTGGTGGACAATCTTTAATCCTTTGAAAGGTTCTTTAGAGAGACAAAAGTGGTCCAAAAAATGCACACAATTTTGTATGTATAACCCTCTTGGTAATAAACCGTCAAATAATGGTTCTAAATGGTTCTGGAAATCCTTTATGTGAAAGACATTACATTTTAATTAAAATTTTAATGTCATATCACCTTTCATCACAGCTGATCGACATGCCATATTCAATGGTGGAAGGGCAGAGATATCAAAACCTGCAGGTCCCTGACATTTAATCTTATTTCTTTGGTGTACTGAGTGACCTTGTGGTTATGGAGGAGAGAACTAGCCACTCAACAACCCACAGGGCTGTGTGGATGTTACTTCACCTTGAGCGTTCTCTCTGGACTGTTCTCCCAGCTATGGACGGTGCATGACATGGCTTGGGTTTGATCCATGCTTATGCTGAAAAGGTTTTAAGTATATAACACAACATGCAATGCTGATGAATGTCTCTCCAGGTTTTGTAAGGGGTGTGTGCTGGAGCTTAGCTTTATCTTTTTTTTCCTTTTCTTATTAACTCCAGTTCACATTTTGATCTTTTTCTTCAGCAATTGCTGGGTTAATTCAAGGTGCAACTGATTTAATTAGACAGCTATCATTTCTAACAGCTTGAGGCACATGCATGCTCTCACAGCATGTGAAAAAGTGGGGACCAGCGGCATTATCCCTCGGCCCCAGTCTTGACCTTGCTTGTTTTTTTATACTGTCCTCCCTAAATGACTGCACATGCAAAGGTGAAGCCTAGGCCGTGGAGATACATGGAAGATATGATGCACGCTCATGGAATAACAAAATGGCGAAAAGCCACCTAAAAGTAGATAAATGGCTATACAGTATGGTGTACAATGGGAATTAAACGCATGGGGCAGCTGGGCTCTTATCTGAACGAAACCCAGCAACAAAGGAGCGCTAAGACTAAGAGGCTTGATGCATGGGAAAGCCATGGGCCAGCCATTGTGACTGCCCTTCTGCTGAGCAAATAGTCCAAACTGTTCATTCCCCGTCTTCCATTCTCTCGCCGCCACATTGTTTGTGTCCTTGCATTTCATTCGGCAAGGAAGATTGCTCTCAGGCCCAGTGAGCAAACAGTCCAGAAAAGAGCCGGCTATCTTCTGCTGTTCCCAGGAGAACTAGCATTTTGATTTGGGCTCCAAGCTGTCAGAGGATTGGAGAGTTGATGTCAGGGTGCCTGAATTAATTGCTTTAAGCCAAGGAGGGGCTGACTGCGTTTATCACCAACTGCTCAGTAAAATGTATCCTAGCAGTTATGTCCACTCCCCTGGATGCTTGCTTGAGAGATTCTAACTTACATACGCAATTTTGTTGTTTTTTTTTGTTTTTTTGCATTTAGAGCTGTGATAGATATGGTGGAAAAACCCTCAGTTTGCTTTGTTCACTCTTTAATTGTTCATTGTTGTTCTAAAGTGGACAACACATACTAGCTGGAGAAGCTCAAAATGTCTCATGTACAACTTTTTCATAGCTCTAACTGGAAAATTCTCCATTGGCTTTTAGTTTATAGTTGTCCTTGCACTTTAAGTTATTGAGGTTTTGATTACTAGAAACAACAAATCATTGCAGTTAATGGGTCAGATGGAAACCGTCACTCAGTCAATGAGTACACACTTGCTAAGCAGAACTGTGATCCTCAAATTTGTCTTGTGGGAAAAGTAAAACATTTACTGGCTCTGAAGTCAGCCTTGATAAACATCAAAAGCTACCTGTTTCCAGCCAGTATTTCATGCCCTATAAAACCTGGCCACCACCGCAGCAGTCACTGATATGTAGTGTTGTTTATACATTCATTTTAAACCTCTACATCAATTTCTGATGCTCACAAAAATGTTTAGTTCTTTCTATTACCCATTGCTGCAACCGTCTGCAGAGCATTTGCATTTTAAAAACATTAGGGATTTTAACCTTCACCATCAAGAGCACAAAGTGTTTGAAAAGCTTAACCCTTTGCATGTCATCAACCCCTTTTTTGTCATCAATCTTTCTCCTGGTACGTACCATCTGAAAGCTCAGAAAGATTCAGTACATTGTACTACCCACTATAATGCGTGGCTTTACATGTAAAGATGACTCTGTTCATGATTTGCATTGGTATAGTAACAGAACAGTCTCTGGCTAGAGTGACTTTAATAGTAGGTTATTCTACTTAAGCCCCCGATGCACAGTTACAGTAACAGTTGGTAAATCTATGAAAACAAAATGAAATAACTAAAACTAAATACAATTTGAATGATCAAGCCTCTTATAACAAGAATGACATTTTGTGGTAATTTAAATTTGATATGAACGTTGCAAAGAAACGTTATCCTACATTTTTCTCATTTTTTCACTTTGTGTGTCTAAGTAACAAAAGCAGTCATAGTATCTTTTAAATGATCATTTTCAGACCTTTCTCAAAATTCAACAGGCTTTTTTTGTTACTGTAGTTTTAAGACTGATGTATGTAAACAACCTCTGTTCTATGCTGAAACACTTCTTATAACTTTAACATGAGTAGGTGGATCTAAACTGCTGCTGCCTGAGGCCATGTTCAAACGTACACGGGTATTTCCAAAAACTGAGATTTTCCGTCTTCGTTTAAAAAAAAAAAATACGCGTCCACACAAAATCATTTTCAAAAATATCTCCTTCCACACGAAATCTCAAAAAACACTGAAAAAAGCATGTCAAGGCAGCAGTCAGCTTCTAACACAGAGAAAATGCCATTTACATGTGGACGAAAAGCCAAAACGCATAGAGAAACCTCCAGAAACCTCCAGGTTTCAGAAATACCCATGTACACGTGGACATGGCCTGAAGGTTGGTATATATATTAGAGCTCTGGTTTTCATGACTTTACAAAAACTATTTTTCCCCAAAGGATTGTTTTTGCAGTGTAATCTTTTTATATGGACTGAGGAGAGGATAATACAGGATGAAACAATGTTCAAACAGTGTTCTCATATAGATATATGTTGCATGTGAGCATCAAAATGTTTTAGGTTCAAACGCCTCATTTGCATATTGTATAATAAAGGGATGTGACTGCTGATAATAAATCTACTGCCTTAACAATAGTGCCAGCACTTAATCTGGCAGAAAATTGAATTAGACTGGCTACTTTGTCTCTGTTGACACCAGGCAGATGTGGGTTAAATTGTGTGTGTCTGGGGACTGCTAGTCTGTAGTACCTACAAGTCATCTGTTCAACTGTGTTAAGGGCACCTCTGGGCTTTTTAACACTGTCTCATTCAAGCATTAATCTCAGTGTGAGAAATGTATTTCTGCTTTTATATTGAGTATGATAGGAAATCATACTAGACTTATGGAGGGCTGTTTCATGAGAATGGCTTGCAATTTAAAATGTCTTCAAGTGCAGCACAGTCAAAACGTTTGTATATAGAATTAGGTTGACTGTTCCTTTATATAGCCTAAGGTAAATGAACGTTATTGAAGACTCCAGTAGTATTCTAGAATACACTGCATCTTATAGAATATACTGTAAAACTATAGAGTTTTAAATAAAAGCAGAAGTTTATATTAATTCAAATCTCAGAAACGCTTTCATTCTTGAGGAAAGTCTTCCATTCTTGTGTGCTACCAATTGATTATTGCCATATAATTAACAGATCAAATGATGGACTTCTACACAGCTAAAAATTTAAGTTTCTTTAGATGGTTCTTTAAAAAAAAAAATTGTAAATAAAGATATGTAAGCATGAAGAACTTATGTAAAGTTCTGTACCAATTATATATTTTTCCTACAACCATATATCCACATACATATTACATTTATATATATATATATATATATATATATATATTCTGATAACTTTGTTGCGCAGAAATGGCTATATTCTTGATTATTTTTGTCATTCATGTATGCCCACTTGCCCACTTCTCTCTTGAGGAAATAGGTTCTCATGAATATTGCATTAATATGTCTGCAGTCCTCTCAACTACAAGCTCTTTGCTGTCATAGGAACTGCTGGAATCACCCCGTGACACACCCATCTCACGTACAATAGATTGAACAAGCGCTGTCTCAGGATAACCTATCGCCTCTACCATTTTTGCATTGCGAACACATGCAGGACAAAATTTGATTCGCTTTTGTTATTCAGAGAATCATACTGGGGCATCTGGGCTTGTTTGCCTTTAGCAGGGAAATGGAGATTGGCTTGGAAGTTGGAATGAATTGCTGGCGCCTGTGTTTATTGCTTTCATTAAGATTTAATGAGTTGAGTGTCCTTCCCAGTTTTGAACTATAGCCTTTAACCAGAGGAAATGTTGGATGAGAGTAAGAGGCATTGGCATCCATACCATGCGCATATGTATGTCAATGTCTGTGCAGGGGGGGTGTAGGCAAACATGTACTACCCTATAAGGGCAATCTGAATGTCATTTAACTTCTATAGATCAGCCTCTATAAGATTTCCTTATTGATTATTGTGAGTGTGTTTAATTTTATTTCATAAATGCAATCTGTCCTGCTTTGGTTTTGGTAAAGCCTGTGTGTGAGAGAAGAATCTGGGCAGGAATTTCACACCATGCTGCTACAGCAGTGTGAACACACTCGACCTAGGTTACATCCATAACCCATTTCCGCCACCTTCCATCAAGCTCTCCACACCCTAGCCTCAGAGTAAGGAGCAGTTTTGTTTATGCAAAATATGATACTTTCTGTTAAAATTTCGAACAGAAATGTAGAAAAGACAGCCTATATTGTTTATCACAAACTTTGCACAAATTATCTTAAAATTAGCATAGAAATTACATTATTATCAATGAACGCTTCTGGGTTCTCAGTTCAGTGTTCTAATATTAAATACAAGTGGTGCATATTCGAACCTGAGACCAGGTTTTGATATCAAGTCAATATCAGCAAAAAATATCTGAGTGGAAAAAAAGAATCTGATTCTGTTTCGTCACAAATTTAGTCTGGAATAGCATTCACTCACTTGGTCTTTTGTGGAGTGGCACAATTAAAAATAGCTCATTTTAAAGCTTTGTAGTTCTTTAAAGAAAATGCATTGGATCAATATCAGTATCAGAAACATTTTTATCTTATTGTATGATAAAAGTATTTGCCCTATACAACAGTTGATTCACGCGCAGTCAAATTATGTTTTGTTGATTTTCTAAATGAAAGTTAGTACACGCCTTTTGCGTGTTTCTAATGCATAATTATTATGTATTTGCTAAATTTGACATATGAGAATAACTTGATTTTTAAAGCTAAATAAATAGATCTAAAATGTGCAGAAAAATATTGATATTTCCTATAAAAAAATATCATATCTCCTTTGCATTATTAAACCCTTTGCATACAGTGAAGTGATATTTGATACAGTCATCCACTACATATTTCTGAGCCCATTCTAAGCACTGTCAGATATGCGACCTGCTTGTGTGTTTCAGGCAGAGAGAAAAGGGAACCCCAATGTTTTTCTATCCTCATATGACTCATGACACAAGGCACAGCTGCGGTTCAAACCTCAGGTTACAAAAATGCACTTGTGACAATTGTAGAAAGTGTTCAACCGCTTAACTTCTAGGTACTCCACGTCATAACTTTGCTTTTAGGCATGTTAGGACCACCATCATCTGCAGCAGGTTACATTTTAAACATTCACCACTGAAAGCTAGTACCTTTATGAATTTGTCTTTTTTTAGTAAAATGCAGTAAAATGTGTATAACATTGATTTATAAGGTTCCCTGATGTTGCCCTACATTGACCAGCATTGTTTTACTCCTTTATTTGTGAGATTAAATTTTTTTAATCTTCTATATTTGCCTCAGTGAAATTTTAGTATATGAGTAAACCCGTGTTAATGGTGAGAACACGTTTGCAGTATTGGGACCAATTTGGTCCTCGATTGTTATCTGTAAGAGAATACCAGTGAACAACCTGAACATGTCCAGACCATCTCTCCAGTGTTTGTTTGATGTTTCACTGGTAAGGAATTACTAACTGTCAGTTCTGCTGTTTGTCCTAGTTTAAAAGAAATCAATAACATGGTGTATTATTTTAATGTTTTAATGAATTTTGTTTTGTTAAATGCATTTATCTCAGTCAAATGAGAGGCGTGAAATGAATGACCTACAACCAGTGAATCTTATCAGCTAAGGGGTTTCAATTAACATAGAATGACCTGCCTCTTCCTGAGCTAAAGCTAATAGCAACATCAAATTAATACTATAATTAACTTTCTAAAAATAAGCTCAGCTCAGCATACAGCCACTTTTAGGTTCTGCTGTCCCATAGACACGTACAAGAAAAGCAAGACTTGGATATCAAAACTATGTCAGGGGGCATGTCTATTTTATTATTATGTTGGACTAATAATTACATGGTTGATGCTAATGGCACAGCTGCGGTTCACATTACAAAATTGTGCTTGGAACAATTGTAGAAAGTGTTTAAGCCTTACTTTGCTTTTAGGCATGTTAAGACCACCAATATTTGCAGAATAATATTTTATATATTCACCATTTGCCGCTATAGCTCCCTACCAGCATTAGGTTTTGCCCGTGTGATCTGCCTAAAGGAACTGAGGCGTATGTTGCTTTAATATACTGTGGGACAGCGGTTCGCCCTGCTTGGGCTGTGGAATTAGTAGTGTTCCTAACGGGCTGGTGTGGTCAGCAGTGGGCTGAAAGCAGAATTACAGCTTGTAAGAGGTCTGTCCCAGGAGACCCCGCTCCACTTGGGTGTTCTGGGCTGTGACTCGCTGGCCTCTGAGAATCGTTTAAGGTTATGTAAGCCGCCCAAACCCAATCGGAGCATTTAGAGGGTTATATCGCTCCAGTCTGTGTCTCCAGTCACAAGTTGGTGTTATCGGTGCACATTGCATTCAGACTGAAAATACGCTTTATTTATACGAAGACGATTTCCAGTTTCAAAGCAAATAAACACACGCCGGCTTTACGGTGGACATCTTTAAAAAACAAAGAAGAAACATAGACACGACTCTTAGATTTTACAATCTCTCAGATTTCTCTCGGTCTCTCAAACAATTGAGAATGTGGTCTAAATGTTTCTTTGCATATTTGTAGCTGATTATACCAGTCGGATTAAACCAGGACAACTAAAGCAGCAGGCGAGTTTTTCGCTTATAAATACACATTTATTGAATACCTGAAATTTCGTCGTAGAATTTCTTTTTATTAACTATTCTTATTTATAGATTTATTTCAGCTGCTTCAGTCTTGATGTCGTTAATCCGTCACACGTTCTATTTCGATGCCCTCTAAACTCGGAAAGATGCAGAAGCGAACTCTGTAAATTCCTGCTATATTGAAGTGAACCAAATAAACCTTATTGACAGTCGACCACTCTCTTGACAACTGTCTCTTTCAAAAACCATTTTACTCAGAATTGAGTGATACTAATTGAGTGGTTTTAAAATATCGTTTATTTATTTAATACACGAAATAAATTATAATAAAAATAATAATTATTATTATTATTAATAATAATAATAATAATAATAATGTTTCTATTAGTGTTATTAGACGTAGTTATAGTAGTAGCAATAATAGTAGTAGCAAAATAATTTCAATTTTAGCTAAATATTGCAAACAATGTATTATAAAAAGTTTCAAAAGTACATGTGGAATTTGATTTTTTAAATATTTGGATATTATGCTCGTTACAACAACAATTATTAATAAGAACAATAATAATAATAATAATAATAATAATAATAATAATAATAATAATAATAATCATAAATGTTATTAATAAATGTAACCTTTAATAAATTCCAATCTATAAGTGATCATTTTTAAAAGTATTTTTAAGAGCCAGATTTTTCACCGTTTCTCGGACCACATATTTGCCACGAAAAACTGCATGTTAAATCGTGATAGTTTAACTCCGCTTGAGGAGCCAGAGTTGGCGCAGGTTTGCGCTCTTACCGTATTATTGATTGTGCAGATAAGCGGCGTTATGTTATTCTGCAGCCCTGCATAACGAGTCTGGACGGCCTGGGTTATAAAACGATATCACTTTCAGGACTTTTTTCTCCAAACCCGAGTCCCGCGCCGAGTCCGTAGCCCTGCCCGGGTCGTGGTGTGTGCTCAGCGGGGCTGGAAGAGGCTCGGGCCGAGGTCAGACTCAGTTCTACCGCAGCGCGAATATGAAACACCTCCCAGCGCCTATAGCACCACACAAGCCGAGATGGTTCAGAGCCACGCATCCTCAGAAACGCACGCCGGACGTCAAAAGCCACCCCTGAACCTCCACGAGATCAGAAGAAGCGAGGCTGTTCCTACCTGTGCTGGGTGAAGCGCCCTGCAGCTGGAGAGCCTCGCCTGCTGCCTTCTGCAGGGCGCCTCCAGCCAGCACGCATTTATTTGAGCTCCAACTCTGTCACTGTTGACTTTAGCACAAAGCAAAGATTTCGCTGCCCCGCTAGTTTAAAAAAATGATTATTTTACAGAGATATCGATCACTGCGCTATAAAAATTCAGCCTAGCATTATGTGTAAAATGAGGGCGCCGAAATTTAATGTCTGTGTAAATTTACCTAGAAGTGACGTGCTCACATTCCGAGTTTACATTCTGGCTATTTGGGTGTCCATGTACACATCCTATATGTGCATTAATACCATATTTTCACTGTTTACCAGCTTTTGTTTATTCGCAGATTGGGGAGGATTTGAAACGGGCCTGCAGGGCAGAGGGGCTCTAAAATAAAGGGAGCACGACGTCAGTTCACGCACCATCACAGACAGGACGCTGTTTTCAGGATCCCCCTGACAGTCGCACTTTCCTCACACACAGTCTGATGAGAGGAGATGGACATTAGAATACAGTGTCCACGCGCAGGACGTTCTGTCCTGTCCTGATCTTTAAAGCAGACAGATTTTTACTGGTGTTCATGAATCTGAGGTCTGCAGTACTAAACAACAACTCGAGAATTAAAAATTCTGATTACTCACCTGTCCTGAAAATCATATTGTTTATGGCACAAGCAATCTTAAACGCAAAATTTACGCGAAATTCTAAGGCAAATCTAACCATAAATGATTATTTCCTGACAACAGTAAATAATAATAATAATCAGAAGAAAAATAATCTTTTTTATCTTCATAATACTCACTATTCCATCTAAAAATACTCATTATTATTATTATTAATGTTTCGATATTTTCATCTTTCTTTTTCATCCTTTTATTCCCTTTTGGCCACCTGTATTCAAAACAATGACACGAATGAACAGTAAAATAGATTTTTAAAAGTGCTGTTCATTCATTATTAATCATTCATTTATTAATATTTATTAATAATCCTGTTTTGAGTGTGTGTGATTGACAGAAATGGAAACAATGGGTGGGAAATTTTATAAAATTTCATTAAAAATCGATTCAGCCCAGTAAGAGCTATTAAAGCGCCCGTTTTGATTTGCTTATTTGTGGAACCTCCGTTTGAATACTAATGTGACACTCAGCCCCGCAGAAAGCCCTTCTGCTCCGCGCTCTGTTTATTGAGGACCTGGTGGAGGAAAAGAAATCCCAGAAGAGAGGTTTGTTCCTGAATATCTTAGTGTTTATGCTAAAATGGCACTTAATAAAACACTTTTTTTACTTTCACTTGTCTTTGAATTCTTTGTCATTTTTATGTTTGCCAGATATTCTGGTCATAAACTTTTTTCTTCTCTTTTATTTGTTGTATTTGCTGCTGATGCTGAAGTGTCGAATCCGTGTGTGTCTTTTAATGAAGGAGACTCAGATTCACCGCGCTTAGTAAAAATTCAAATAACACTTTAATATAGATTCTGTTCTTGTGACCAACTACAAGAATACACATTTACAAGCCATAAATAAGAGTTGCTTTTTCACAAATGAACAGAAGAATTCGCTCTCCTTCTTTGAGACTCGGGTGAAGTCAAGCGCCACTTTTTTGGTCCGTTTCGCCTCGAGTTCATCACATTCGTGATCATCTTCACATGATGTGCTTTTCTTATTTTAGTGTATTTTTTGTTTTTTATTTTTCTTTACAAAATAATGACTAATAAAGTCGACCACTAAAATTAACGAGGGGAAAAATGTCCAGAGAGTAACATTATGCACCAACTGCATGTTTTTATTTTATTTTTTTACAAATATACAAAGTTCATGTTAATGTCCGTGAGGCTTTGTTGTTGTTATTTGTTTGTTTATGAAGAGTTCATGATGGGCCTTGAGTACATGCCCTGGTAGTAGGACGTGTCTGCAGCCAGGGGTGACGAGTCGAAGCCTGTTTTGCTCGCCACGGAGCCCATTGAGAGGGCAGCGCCCGGCACAGGGGAACCGTAGCCATAGTGCATGACCTGCTCGTAGGCTTTCAGGTCCATTTTGTGGTGGGGGTGGTGCTGCTGCTCGGAAGACATGAGGTTGTTAATGGAGAACGGGTGGTTGAACGAGTAGTGGTGCTCGGGTTTGAGGTGGGCGTCGTGAGCGAGCACCGAGTGATGCTGGGCGAGGAGCTGCTGCTGCTGCTGTTGCTGTTGGTGTTGGGTGGTGGGCGAAGTTGCGGGGTCTGGACTGACCCCTCGGATGGGCTTCATCTCACCCAGCGCGCGCTTGTGCTCGCTAACCGGCGAGTTAGACGGCGGCGTCTCGTGGCCACTGCAGCTCTCCGGACTCCCATGAGAGCCCCCATCCGCTCCCTTCCTCCCGCTACCCTCCTTCCCCATTGCCTTCTCGCACTTGAAGCGCTTCTGCCTGCGCAGGTAGCAGCCGTTCTCGAACATGTTGCCCGAGTCCGGGTGCAGCGTCCAAAACGAACCTTTGCCCGGTTTATCCGGGGAGCGGGGCACCTTAACAAAGCAGTCGTTGAAAGAGAGCGAGTGGCGGATGGAGTTCTGCCACCTCTGCTGATTTTGCCTGTAGAAGGGGAAGAGGTCCATGATCCACTGGTAGATCTCGCTGAGCGTCAGCATCTTGCTGGGCGACTGCTGGATGGCCATGGTGATGAGGGAGATGTACGAGTAGGGGGGCTTGGCGTGCGTGTAGCTCCGTCGGTATGTCTTGGGGTCGCGCGCCCTGTTCATGTTTGACTGGCCGTACATTGGGCTCATGGGGTTCACATTGGAGTACATGGCGGGCGCCTGCGCCGTCATGGGGCTCATGTTGGGGCTCAGGGCCGCGCTCATGCCCGTCATGCTCGCGCCCATGCCGGCCATCGCACCCGCGCCGGGGGACATGCCTGTCATGGACGGACTCATTCCCGTGTTCACGTACGACATGTTCATGCCGTTTGTCATGTTGGCCGTCGTGCTCATTCCTGACATCGTCATGTAGGTGTTCATTGAGTTCATGCCCAGGCCGCCGTTCATGTTTCCAACCGAAGTGTAACACTGGAGACAGAGAGGAACGAAACGTTAAAAACAGAAAGAAACATCAATCTTGAGAAGCTGACAAACTCTGCGATGGGTCTACCCAGTATAAATATAAAGTCACGCAAACAATTCTGTTTTAGCGGCATTATATTAGCGTTCTTTTGCCAAGTGCTCATTTTTAAAAGTCCTCGTAAAGCGCCTCTAAACCCTCCTCTATTAAACAGTCGAGTAAAAAGTTACAGATCATGATGAAGCCTCCTTTCCCCATCTGTGTGATCTGTGGTGGTACCGTTACTCAGATATACGGAGGGGTCCAGACATTGAGGGGAAGTTTGCATTACATGTCAAGCCCCAACTTTTGTTAGGATAGCGCAGGGGAGGATTTGGAGGCGCCTCAAGTCAATATTTGATCTCAAAGTTAATATTATCTCAGGACTAATATTGAGTTGTATAAAACCGAAATGGCTTCTGGAGGAAGAAAAAATAGAAATATATAAATATATAACTCTATAAATAGGCTTTATCTATGCGATACAGACCTCTGGTTCTCCGTAGTAGCTGCTCCAGTCTGCGTGTTCGTGTCCTTCCATTTTGACAGCACCAAGCATCCTGGAGGTTTCGTCCACTTTCTCAAAAAACGCTTTCCCACACAAGAGCGTCCTCTGGCAGGCTGTGGCTGTTTGGAACCACGGACTGCTCGTGTCGCCCTGCTCTGCCGCCGTCAGGGGCTGGCGCATGTGTGTGTGAGTGAGTGCGTGCTTCTGCGTGTGTGCGTATGAGTGTGTATGTGTTTGTGCGTGTATGCGTGTGTGTTTGTGTGGGAGGCAGCCGTGGCTGCTGATGACTGGAGCTCAGTGACGCCCGCTCGCGCCTCTCCACGCTGTGATATAAGCCGTGCGCGCCGGGCGAGCCTCCAATCCCTTCTCCACTCGGCCCTATTTGAATAATCTGCTCACACCTAGGCGCGAGACTTTCTCCGTTTGCCCCCCTATTGTGCACCTGCGCCGCTCCGAAAAAAGAGCAGCCTCCATGTGAAAAGATTCATTATGACCTAATCTTATTGTATTCCAGGGCGGGGGGATGCTAAGGGATGGATTGGGGGGGGGGGGGGTTTAAA
>JBBPCW010000001.1:28065197-28076679 GCA_037974425.1 Phenacogrammus interruptus
ATCATAGCTTGCGTAGTATAGACCCAGCTCCCAACCCAACTTTGTGAATAGATTAACAGCGATATTTTTTTTATCGCGCAATAAGAGTCTCGCGTTAACGCCGCACATTAGTTATTTTAAACAGAATTTTTTAATCAACCAAACTGTTAAAGTGAACATGAAAACCACCTGCAAATTTGTGCTCACAGTAAAGCGAAACAATCAAGGATTTTTTTTCTGAGCCTCTTTAACACCTAGCATGCATTTAATTTGATAAGTTTTCTGTGTTCTTATGTCACTGTGTTTTCTGGGTTTTCCCACCTTTTTAAAGACCGCAGTTCAATAATTTCCACAAATTTAAAAAATCAACACAGCATAGTGTAGACACGGACTGAGGTTAATTACTGCAACATGACTGTCTGCTTATTGTTTCTTGCTTGCTTGTGACCTGGTATTATTCGACTTCAGTCACTCAAGCACACATATATCTGTCTCAAGGCAGAGGTCACATGAGACACAGTCAATGAGAGACACATGCTGGTGCAGAAATGTGCACTAATTTTAAGTTTAAATAAATAAATAAATAAATAAAATAAAAACACTAATTTCTATCACTGTACAACATACATATATGCAAGCACTTTCAATGACCTATGTTTGTTTATGGTTATTAATAATAATTCTCAAGGCCTTGTTTTTTTTTTTCTCATTCACAAACGTTCAAGGACACGAGCTTTTGTGGCTCACTGCCTGAATATTCCAGCACTTTTGTGTCTTCATCACACATCACACAAACCCAAAAACAACCAAACTACTGGGTTTACAAAGCAAGTTTAGGTTTCACAATGCACAAACTGAGTGTAACCTGGTTTGATTGGCTTTTGGGTCCATTCAGAGCGGTCCGAGCTCTAAAACCATTTCTCAGCAGTGAGACCACTTGGAATGCTGAAAAGGTCCAAGTGTAAAAATGCCCTTAGAAAACAATGTTGCCTTACCTTCTGTGGAAATCTCCTTCCAAGGCATCGGTGGGTACATGAAGGCAGCGTTCTGGATCTGGTCATTAATGTCCTCGTCCTCATTAAAGGGGAAGGTGCCGCTCAGGCTGACGTATATGATGACCCCCACTGACCACATGTCCAAGGAACGGTTATAGCCTTTACTGCGCAGGACCTCTGGGGCCAGGTACGCTGGGGTGCCCACCACGGAGCGCCGGAATGACTTCTCACCGATGATGCGAGCAAAACCAAAGTCACACAATTTCACCTGCAGAGACAAATCTCCAGATTAGCCTCAGGAGCATGAAATGTTCTTGTTGTGGTTTTTGTAGGATTATTACAAATACCTGATTAAACCTGATTAACCAATCAATTTCATTATTGACATTTATGGGGGAAAAAAATCAATAAAAAACTTTCTCAATGATTCAGCAATGATTAGTAAGAAATGCTGTTACACAGTTGTCAGAAACTGACTAATTAGAAGCATTCGTTTTATATCTTTTTTAAATAAAATAGTTTATTATTATTATTTAAGTCCATTTTCATCGTTCAAACTTTCAAAATCTCTGATTATACCATTACTTATCCACATTAGCAATAGATTACTTCATTACTAATAATAATCACTCTAGTCTCTTTACAGGGTGCTTCAACGATGTCTGTGAATGGCTCTTGCCTGAGGAAAGGGTTCTGCAGAAGCCAGGAGCACATTCTCTGGCTTTAGATCACAGTGAACGATATTCTTGAAATGGAGATGTCTCAAGGCCACCAGTATCTGAAAAAAAGACGTATAGATTAAATGCAAAATAAGCAAATATTTAGCTAATATTTATTAATGACATCTGCTTTAGCTAACAAGCTCTATTGTGTGTGTATTTTAAACATTTACACATTTAAAAGCTGGAAATCACAATATTTTATGACACATATTGAGAACACATGTTGGGGAAATCAGCTTCACTCAAATTCACCATTTGTTTTCATTGAAACACACCCATCAGTACAAAGACAGGGGCCTCTGGGCCACATCAGAGCTGCTCTGTGGCTGCTAATTGGAGGCCGCAGATCCATGGCTAATGGATGAGCTCCTGTTGCCCCAGCCCTTGAGGAACCCCTGTGCTCTAATCAGCTCACAGACCCCAGCACTGGAGCTTCATCTAACTTCAGCCTCTTGATGAGATCCAGATTACTCTTAACACAGGCTCATTCATAAACACAAGCCCGAATGAAGACAAAGAGAGTTCCACTCTTAGAGAAACCTGGACCCTCACGAGTAAAACAAGTCAAAATGTGATGTTAGTTTTGAACCTGCGTGACCAGGAACTTGGTGATGCGCTCAGGGAGCCGGCTCTTCTCACTGGACAGGATCATCTCCAGCATATCGCCGTGGAGCTTCTCCATGACTACAAACACTCTCTCTGGGGTCTCGAACATGCACTCCAGATTGACAATGCCAGGATGATGCAAGTTCTGCATAAAAAAGGGTGACTGTGTTATGATAAATTGTCATAATATGATTTGGAGTACAGCAGTCATGGATTCAGTCATTCACAGATTTTTTTTTCTTGGAACCCAAAATAATAATTGTTCGAGAAAATTGCGGAATCTGCAGATATCCTCCATATTTTTTGCTGTTTATGTGCTGGATTGTTTGTGTTTGGGTGCAGCGGTTAGCAAGGCAATCAGATACACCCCAAACGTAAACAACCCAGCACGAGGACGAGGGGGCGTGGTGGATGAGCCCCGGACGTCACAGTCACCTGTACTCAGAAGCGGAAGGTTTGAAAGCAGCCAATCCAAGAACGTTATTTATTTTTTAGGATTTATTTATTTTTATTTTTCCTTGCTGCTGATTGGCTGCTGCCCTGTTGTGCATCGTTGGCAGCTGCAGTCCCCGTGGAGCACCTCGAGTGTTCTTGTGTTTTTTGTTATATTCTCCTGAAAGCCCTGTATTTTTATTACCGTAAATTAAATTCATTTATTGCTGTATTTACCTGTTTACATAAAAAAAAATTAAAAACAACAGCACATACCAAAGAAAATGCGCACACATGAATTACAGTACAGTTTATACAGGAGTAACATTCCACATTCTAGAACTGCGGGAGACAGCAGTTTAGTGTACGCTGTACAGAATGAATACGGGTTTACCTTTACATTTTCTTTAATGTATTAAGCTTCATTTAAAATGAAATTAAAGTGTTTGGTAGCATATTTAGGGCTTAGAGTATAAAAATAAGCAATTTGTTCACAATTTGTTCACAGGGAAACAATAAAATATTATACATATCATGTATTCTGATAAAAGCCCACTGTTAGAACACATACAAATGACTTAGAGATATGTACCTTTAAATGTAACAGTCTTACCTGTAAAATAGCTACTTCATTCCTCAGCTGGCTCTCCTGTTTGGTAGGGAACCTCATTTTGTCTATCACTTTAATTGCCACATCTCTGCCTGTCTTTCTATGTTTCCCTTTTCACAAAAAAAAAGAAATATTTTTATATAACTGTGCAAACAGCCGTACCAAAAACGGACACAGTATATAATGACAAAAGAAACAGTTTAAAAAAGGCAAAAACTGTACCTCCATATACAACACCAAACTGGCCCGATCCCAATACCTCATCGGCAAAGATCTGATAAACTGAGCTGATGTCCTAAAAACAGAGGAAATACGGCAGCACTTTTAATTATTAATCAAATTCCAATATCTTATTATTAGTATATTTCATAGCAATTAATTAAACTGATCACAAGAAGGCACAAATTTTTAAGAATGTATACTCCTGCTGCAATTTTCTAATACCATTTTCTACAGTTTATACTGGCCTTACCTTATTTTATACTTCTTATTGGCACTCTTTTGTTCACAATGTCTTACTGATAGCTAATCTGGCATTTTGGTTACTTTAGGCTTATACTTTACATCAATTATATTTCAAAAACAGACACGTTTCTAATAGCAATTATTTATGTGGCAGTTGCCAACGAAAATGTCAGGCCCATTGTAGTGATTATCCCTAAGTGATCTTGACACTTCCCCTTTCCCTTGGCTATGTTGGTTAATGTGCTGCAACTTGTTGATGTTGACAAAGATCTTTTTCAGGAAATGTAGAAGTGTGAGGTTGATGGTAGTGCCAATAATAACTACGCTCACTGCGGTAAACTGCGCAATACTAACAGTATACACACACTCACCACATTCTCCTGGATCTGACTGTTGGATACAGAAATACTAATGGACAGTTCTTCTGTAAAAGACACAAAGGAAGATAACATTCAAGACAATGCCCTTTTCAAATGGATATTTCAAATGCACAGAAGTCCTAAAATGACATGGGAGCAAAATGATTCTCAGAAACATAAGAGACCAGAGAAAGGAGTGGATTGGCTCAGCCACTGCACTCTAAATGAGTAAATGAAGTATGAACAGTGACCTTTGAATGAATCAACAGGCATCAGCGGTTGTTATGTAATTATTTAAGGAGGACCTGGTGGTAGATATATAATTTCTCTACCCTAGGAAGTTTAGGTGGCTATAAAACAACCTCCAGTATTTGGCAGAAGAACAGTGAGGCCATGGTGTGAAGTGAGTAATATTGTTGAAAATTAAGTACAGTTTGCTGCTGTAGCAAAGTAAGATTTTTCATTTTAATGTAGTCCTCTGAGGTTTGTAGGATGTTCCTTGTCAGTATTTATGTCCTGTATTTATGTCAACACTAAAAAAAAAAGAGTAACCCCCAGTTTTACACGGATCAAGAGGCGCGGAATCAGTCTCACACAGATTTTTTCTGAGAACCGAACGGATAGCGGTACGCGGAAATCCCCACAAGGCGGAAGCTGCAAATATTCTCCGGATTTTTTGTTTTTTGCTTTTTTGTGGCAATATGTGTTTTTTTTAAAAAGCATTTTAGTTCTAATTATTAAGAACAATATAATTGGCTAATAATATAAATAGTAATCTAAATATAAATAAAAAGGTAAAGTTTCCAGTTATTGACTGCTGCCCTTCTGTTCTTGTGTTTTCGTTTTGTTCTTCTAAAAGCTCTAAGGTGCTGCCCAGTGCACCTTAGCACAAGAGAACATGTAAGACACTCCAGGAAAAGGCTGAACCACTGGATATGCTCAGGGAAGGAAAAATGTATGCCACTGTAGCACGCCATTATGGCATCAACGAGAGCACAGTACGCTACATGAAGAAGACCAAGGCTCCGATCAGGAGGACCGTATCAGCTTCTGTGGCAGTGGTAAAATTGTATGTATTAAACTGAGTTTAAATGAAATTGAAGTGTTTTGGGAGCATATTTGGGGGCATATTACTTACACTATAAAATAAGCATTTTTAGGCATCTATACACGAGTGCTCTTGGAACATAACCCCTGCAAAAAGTGAGGGATTACTGTATATCATATATAATACTATATATAATACAAGGTTTACTGTGACTGATGTGGCTACAGATTAGAATATTCGGTTTACTATAAGAATTGGGGTATTTCTTGAGGTTTCTTTTTGTATTTTGTATTTTAAAAGGTAGTCTTGACCTGCTTCCATTTCTTGAAAGAAAATTTTGTTTCAGTCTACATAGGGGAGCCAGTCCACTGCAGGTATGTAGCTGCCAGTGATTATTCTTCCCCACTGAACCCCATTTCAGTTCAGGTCCTATTTAAAGAGCTGTGAACTGTTAGACTGTTTTTTTACCAAAAGATTTTCTTAACTAGAACTGTCTAACCACTCTAATCCGCCACATGTTTGGCTGTCAATACAATTACATGGAGGCACATCACAGGATTAAAGGCAGTAACAAATCAACCATAAATTTAATCAGACAATAGAATAATCCTGTAAAAGTGCTTAGGTGTTGAACCAAGTAGTGCAAACTGACTGGAACTGAATGGTGCTACTGTTTCTGCGCGTGGTTGACCCATGTCACAGTTTGCTAATAATTCTGTCATACTTTGTTTTGAAAAGCGATGTGTTATAGAATACTTCAGCAAGACACATATTTCCAGTATCCTCCCCAAAATTCAGTCCATTCACAAGGCTACCAAAGCGCTGAACACTGACCATAACAATTCATATTTCCAGTTTTGAAAACTACTTTACTTTTTTTACTTGAATATATTTAAACAGTGAGCAATCATTGCTATGTTTAGCTTTGTGTTACCCACAAACTATGTAAATGTTTTCCTCTGACATGATTCTACCCAGACACAAATTCTCACCCTAATACAAAAAGGCAATATGCGAGCAAGGTTTAACTGTTCAGTTTGATTCATGTACTTACTATGGTCCTTCCCCTGTCCAGCAGCAGTGCCCACACTGGGCTGAGGTGTGACTGGAACAGGCATGAGGGCTTGGCGGATGGCCTTCTCCCAGCCCTGGGCAACTTCCAGGCCCACCCCAGAGGCAGCCAGTGTGGGGTTGTGGATGTGAAGGTGGGGGCCACCCATGTTTTCCCCCACATAGTAAACCATAGTAGCAGTGATAATCTCAAAGCAGTGCGGATTGCTCCCCAGTGCAAGGCTGCTGAAGTCCTGCGCTGTCTCCACCTGTAAGATCTCTGACAAAGGAATCTCCTGCAAATTAAACCAAAAAAAGTCATTTAGATGTTTATTGACTTCCAAAACAGAAAAAGGAAATGTGTTAAAAGAGCACATTTAAAAACACATTTAAACCTGATGATACAATTTCAACTGAATATAAGTGTGATTCATTATGTATTGTCAAATGTAATTAATTATATTAAAAAAAAACACACATTTCTAAATCTATTCTTGTTATTCCTGTTCAGTTAGGTCAGGCAGAAAAGACAGAGAAAACTTTCTTCTATAGCATACCTTGAGATCCTTAGAATAGAGCATACTCTTATCCAACACAGTTTCCAGAGTCTTCATTCCAACCAAGTGTGTGCTTTAGTGTAAGCTCATGTGCCTTATATCTTTTTTGACATTTCAAAGTCAAATGAGGCAAGCTTGCTTCTGACATTCTTTTAAATACCGCCCTCTTTTCAGCCCACAGCTCAATCTCAAACGAAAGAGAGAAACGGTAGCTGCGACCAATAGTGGTCCTCTCTGAGCTTCAGATCAAGTGCTTGTGGTTAGAATGTGTATCATGTGACCTAGCCCACTGAAGTACTCCATGATTACAAGGCAGCACACAAAAAGCCTCCATGACTATGTGTGTGCTTGAGGGCACGTGTGTATATGTGAGTGTATGCGTGTGCATGAGCCAGGCGGGCTACCACCAGCAACACGCAGCTACCACTGTGCTGGGGGGTGGTCACTACACACTAAACGGGAGTGGTCTGGGTGAGGAGTATTTATCTGGAGACAAGACTGAAGCCCCCATACCCCATAAAAGAGGCAGAGAAACCAAAAATACAGGGCTTGTGTCTTCAAAAGAACATGCTATGACTTCCAAATGTACGGAACAGAGGCAGTGTTCAGCTCATGACTGGCACATGACCCTCAGCAAGCATGGAATGAGGATAATCATTTCAAAAACAGTTACTATGAAAAAGAATAGACAAAGAAAAAGAGGGAAAAGAGAAAAAGACCCTCATCCCAATAATTTAAGCCCTTAAACTACATGAACTTATATATGAACCCACACTTCAGTTTCTAACTGAACACAGAAGGCATGTTTCATTTCATATATGCTGACTGCTCAAAAGATGCCTCTATTCTTAGCATAGCTATTCATATGTTTAACAAAATACAATTTACGCCTAATAATACTGATTGCTTCATACGTGCAGTGGTGCTTTAATCCATTTTCATTCAGTCTCTTTAAAATATCCCTCTACAGTAATACTAAACACAACAAACTGAATATAAGATGTATTTAATATGTAAATAAGCATGTAATTATGCAATTACTTTTAAATGACAACCTCTATATTTATGTTAATGAGGTGGTCTGCAAATTACATACCCCAAACACACCGCAGTGTGGGCTTTCCTGAGCTTGGTTTTACTTGTGAAAACTGTTGGTGTGTTTAAAAAAAAAAAAAGGTTAGAAAGACTCACTGGAGTTCCCTCATAAAGCACACGGAGGGGCTGCCCACAGCACGGCATGTGCACTCTGCTCTGAAGGTGTGATGGTTTTCAAGTGTTTCTGTGGGTGCCTGGGTGTTTGTAACTGTCATGTTGTCTGAATAAATGCCCCAAAGTACATTAATACAGACAAAAAACATACGAATTCTGTTTTACTTCACTACCATCCGAGGAATCTGCACCCTGCTATGCTTTCACAGTGCTTACAGTTATGAGGAGCTGCCTCCTACACTAGTCTGTTATTTGCTTTTAACAAGGCTCTACAAGGAGATTAAAATCTGTCTTTCAAGTGCAGGTTTAAATGCAACAGCGTACATTTATGGGATTTAAAAAGTGTAATTATATGTATACAACTATACATTAAAAGTTTAGGACTAAATTGTCACAGTTACACCCCTTGTTCATTCTTGCCTCTGTCTATGCTCGTGCAAATGCAAACAGCACAGTTCAAAGGCCATAGTATTTACAGTATTTTGGTTGTGGACCAAGGAATTAGTATTTTTCAAATTAATAGTAGCACTATAAAGTTTACTCCAATGAGACCTTAAATTTGTTACAAAGATGACACTATCTGTACAATCATTTGTTCAGTTATCTGAATGACTGAACTTTAGAGGTGCCAGAATGACCTCAGATGCACTATGACTGAGAGTAAACTGTTTGCCTCTGTCAGTGTGGACAGGTCTTCTGCTCTGACTAAAGTGAAATTTTATATCACATAATGTGAAACCAGAAGAGCGGGGGAGGGGACAGACCATGCCCCCTCAAAAAGCAAGCACAGAGTTATGTTGACCCAGGTACCAGTCGAGCAACTCATTGTTGACCTATACACCACATAATGAGCCAAATTTTACCTTGTAGAACTTGGCCCCTGAGTCATTCTGAAACAGAGTCAGGCTTTTGCTGTCCAGCCTCCAGTAGTGTCTCTTTCTCTGAGGAAACCAGCACATTTCACAAGTCATTTTACTGACGACTATTAGTAAATGTCTCAAAACAACACATGGTCCAAGAAAAGCTTTAGTAAAATAAAATAAATCTCTATGTCTGAAGATCTCAGTTGTTCAGTTTATTAAGATGACAGTTCTTGGGGATCTTACCAAGTTGTCTCGACTTGTGTAGTGCACCATCCAGCCATCTCGAACTACAGTGGAGCTTCTTCTCTTGGTGTGTTTGATGGACTGGACCACACGCATCAGCGGAATATTAGTGCTAGTGGATGGGCTACGGAAAAAACAAGAGACTTTAAAGTTTTAGACTAGACATGTCTAGTCTAAAAGCTATTTTTGCAACAGACACAGCAACAAGAAAAAAGGATTAGTTTTTTTTTTACCCGTTGGCTACTAAAGAAGTTACTACATTTGGGATAGTGATATTCATACTGAGTGGTTTAAAAAAGAACTAGCAAAACGTATAAATGTAGAGTTTGAATGTGGACATTCTCTAGCCTATGACAAGTATTTTTATAAACCTTCACATCAGGCAGAACAGTATGTAAGTACCTAATCTGAGGAGTCTTCGTAGCTTCCTCATCTTTTTCCTGGTCTGTGAAGTGGTAGCCCTGGAAGTTTTTGTCATCAGGAGTAGTGGGTTCCTCTGAGTCATCCAGGACTCTACTGCTCTCACTGTTCACATCACTGCTGTCCACTTCCATAGTTGTGTCTGAGTCTGGGCCTGGACTAGCTGGTTCTAAGAGAGAAAATTCAGGATGTGAGACAAATGCACATAAAATGCACAAAAAACTCCTGAACAACAACAACACCAGGGATGTACCTCCATTGAAGACAACCTCCCCAAGACAGTCTTTTGGTACCTTCGACGCACATCGCTTGTGGCAGTTGAATTTGCAGTCTGGGAGGGAAGAAAACCCACAATATTGTCAATGGCCAGTGGTTTAGTAAGATTATAGCACATACCTGTATACATACCTGTTTTAATATTAGCCTGCATAAAGATTTTTGTCTGAAAAACACAACAGTGCGTGATAAAATGTTGAGGCCTAATGGCATGATGCCATTTTCCTTTTGCTCAACGATCAACAATTTTTATAATGAACTAAACAAACTTACAACCTGAAAAAATCTTAAAAGCTCCCAAAGATACAGTATGTTCTGTGTTAGGACCAAACCTTTTAAGGGATTCACTTATTGGTTAAAAAAAGAAAATGGAGAAAAATAAACATTCTGCAGGCATAACACATACGTTGGCGGCACCCATGCTCTTGCCTGTGTACTTGCAGACCACTTGCTCACACTTGTTTCCAAACATGGATGAAAGACTCACCTTTGCATTGCATGCCCTGGCGGAACAGGCCTTTGAGCAGGCGTTTGCAGTACTGGCAGATAGTGGGGCGTGTGTAGGTGTGAATGACGAAAGTATGGGGTACTTTAACCCTTCCCAGCACCATCTTCTCCATCCAGATGGGCCGGCCACTCCAGGACGGGATCCGCTTCCCCGCTTCCTGATGAGAGCGCTGCTGCTGGAGGTTCAACAGGGGTGAAGACATCTTTACAACCTGAAGACATGTTCGACAAATTACGATTGCAGGACCCTTCCCATTTTGCTCAACGCATTTTGAACTTTGAATTTTGTCTCTAGGAAACTGTGTCTTGCAGCTTTGCTGTATTTATGTTCTAATTGTTTGCTTGCATTTCAAAACAGTACACAGAGCTTTAATAAAGTCTGACTCAGCCCTTGAAATGTTAAAAAAAAATCCAACCTGGACCATTCCATGAACAGAGAGTCTGGGCACAACAACACAGAAAGGAATCCACAGAGGCTTGACTTGATTAAGTTAATTCCATTTCCAATGACCTTTCAATAAGGGTGAACACAAAAGAACATACTCTGCACTGGGTTCATTCCAGACAGACAGTTGCGCAAGGTTTGAAAAGTGGCCACTTTTCTTCTTTTTACCGTGCCTTTTCTGACATAACTGTGCCAGAAAGGGAAGGGGCTGCTGTGCATTGTCTCAACACTTAAGGATTAATGACAAGGAGGAGTAATGTTGTAATCACAGAAGCATAATGCTTTGATTAGGACAGCCAGTTTCCCTCACTGCATCACATTATAAACTAGGAATCAGAGCTATTCACAAGTCAATTCATGTCCAAATACAGTCTCCATGTGCAAGTGTGAGTCGAGTCTCGAGTCTTTAGAATGATCAATACAATGTACAAATGTACAGCAGACATTACAATGTACAAAAACAAACCCCTACTAAAAACCTGACAGGTTTGGGGCAGTTTCAAATAACAACAAATTCAACATACTCTTTTGAAAAATGGTCAGGCTGAAGAAAAGTACTTAGTAAAGGAGCGTATAAAGAAAATAGGCAAATGAAAGACTTGTATGTCTAAATACACTTCCGGTCAAAAGTTTTAGAACACCCCAATGTTTCAAGCTTTATTTAATTGAATTTCAAACAGTTTAAGTCCAATGAAT
>JBBPCW010000001.1:28078029-28091493 GCA_037974425.1 Phenacogrammus interruptus
ACACTTATGGGAACTCCTGCTGCAGAGTTGGGAAGAAATTTCTGCCAAATGAACATTGAGACACTGAACCGCTTGAATTTCAATACAAACAAACAGGAAAAAATGGGGTGTTCTAAAACTTTTGACCGGTAGTGTATGTCTTGCCTAACTGGCTGCACTTGGGTTAAGGGGGAAACCACCGGTTTGATTTTCACTGAACTATCACTTTAAAACAAACGGCAAGAGCTTCTCACCTCATCCAGGTTGGTCACAGCATGCTCTGCTGGCAGGGGTCGGGGGACAGACAGCGAGGGGCCCGGCAGAGACACATTTGACAGTCGCCTTTTCCTCACTCCGCTACAATTGTTTGGAATCTTAAAGGCGCATCGTTTGTGATAGTTCAACCCACAACCTGAGAATACATGAACATGTCACACTCACACATACAAAACGCTGCTTGTGTTAAACATGGTTTCAGGTAGGATTCAAGATTCAGATCACGGACACTTCATATTGGTGGTAGTATTGCTGGTAGATGTGTGTAAATGCACACAATACTGAAAGGGTAAACAATTACAAGACAGTGTAAATACAACAAATGTGAAATCAGGACACTAGAAAAACATGTAGAGATGTAACATAAACAGTGAGTGCGACTTTTAGAATTGCGCTAATATGGTGGGGCTCTAGTCTGTGCAAACTAGAGTTGTATCATTATTTTATGTCCATTTCAGTTTTTATGGCCAAACTTATCCATGGCCTAGTTTTTTGGGTTTTTTTGTTCCTTAACTATATGAACACATTTTTCAGTACTTTTGATATGTCACAATATAAATGAATCATTTGTATAAATCACATTGTTAGTGCCATAAGCTAAGCTGGTATTTCTAATTCCTAAATGAAAAATCACTTGCCTATTTACATTACATGAAACAAGTGAATGTATAATTAATTTTATAGGTGTATTAGTTAACATTTAAATGTACTGACCAGGGCTACATGTTATTGCTCCAAACACAAGATCAGCTCATGAATTATTTTGATTTTGGTTATTTAGATCATTTATTTAAAATCACAGATAATGTTATTTAAAAACTTTGGCTAATAGAATGTAATGGCAGATGTACTAGTGTGTTTATTTAGCCATTACAGTGACTTTGGGTAAAAAGAAAACCAAGCAATTTGGTTGGAAAGAAACTGCAATCAGTCATAAAAACCCATGTTTAGTGCATCTCTAGTATGCAACAATCACTGAAATGCTTCAGTGGACTTAATGAGTTGCTTCCCCTGTTCCTTTTTCTTTGTTATTATAAACGTCCACTAGAGGGCTCCATATCTACTGCATCACTGAAGACCAAGGCCACTACTATCTCCACATTGAAGAGCTTAGCAAAAAAACAGAGTGGAGCTTGCATTCAAAACCATTTAGATTCGGCTTTAGGAAGATTTATGCCTCTATATTAAATATATAGTTCATAAGCTGCTTTGCTGGCATATTCCGGAGAGTCTCTAGGGAGAGAAAAAGATGCAGCAGCCTGTATGCATCAGGCCAACTTATTACAGCAGCAACAAGCACTCCTTTTGCAGACTTTGAAGGCCACATCCAACACTTGGCATAGACACACTAAGCTCCATTCAAAACCCCCTGATTTCAGCTTCAAAAGCTGGCTGGATGAAGTGGACAGGAGGCCAGTGCAGCACGACAGCGCGTGCCTAAGAGTGTGTCCTCTGCCAGAAACACTGAATCAGAGTGTTCGGTGCATGGTCTGGGAAACACTTGATGCTTACCATTTGGTGTGCAGGCAGACTATGATCTGAGGCCACTGTGGCACTCATCAGAAATGTAATGTTTCTGTGTATGTACATGTTGCCAGAACAATCGTTTTAGAGTATGTTACATCATAGGTGGACTTTAAGTGATGGTATTGGCAAGAATCAAACATATACGATTTTCTCCTTACAATGTTGTCACGTAGCCAAGACAAGTTTGTTGGCCGAGTTTTACTTCTTTTGTTTCACTTTGTACTGGAACTGGGCAGACTATATGCCTACATTAACCACAGTACTTTGCCCAGTGTTAGAAAACGTGAGCCTATTTGAGGTTACACCACAACTCAAAGTAGATTAATGTAGGTTTGTTTTGATTTAGGCATGCAATAGGCACTACAGAAACCTGGCGGTAATTCATTTCGTTATTAGCTCCACACAATTACTAAACATGTCTTGGCAAACTATATACAATTGTGATAGGGGGGAAATTGCCTGAATTAGATTTTTTCTCTGCTTTAATGCTTATAGTCTTCTGTGCAATTTATATTTAAACATGTGTCAAGTTTCATTAAAGTGTATTCGGTACCTTCACATTTGAGGCCCTGACGAACGAGGCCCCACAGCATCTCCCCACAGTAGTCACAGAAGGTGGGGGCCTTGTATGAGTGCACATAGAGAGCATGAGGCCGGATCTGGAAGTCTTCCACAGTAGCCTGAGCTGCAATTAAAATGCAACTTAAAACAGAAGTCAACCAAAAGAACAGACTGAAAACCCAGGAGGAACGAAACAAAAATGACACATGAAGGAAACAGAAAAGACAAACAGAACACAGAAAACTGTTTAAGGATTATACCAAAACCAATTCAACTGTAAAGTTTTCATTACTCAAGCACTTACTCTGGCAGTGCACTTTGATTTTATTAATGGAAGTGAATGAAGCCACAGGTTAGTAAATCCCAAGGCCAGCTCAATTCATCTAGAGCACTGTCAGGTCAGAAAAGGTCTCACTGAAAGTCAGGATATATACGTCTGAAATTAATTTGGTTATACATGCGCACACCACCACTTGTCAACCACCACATCTGTTTCATCATTTTATGGTTCTTTTCTATCTCCCACAGGGTTCTGCTACTGCGGGGTACTCTCAACCCTGCAGTGACATTACACTACAGCTCTGGCATGCCTACTAACTACCTATGTAGGGCGTAATGGTTGACCCTTTTCGCGGTTCTGATTGGTCTATGGCTTCTGCTCCATGGTTTAGGTGTATGACCTATAACAATATCATTTAAACTTCAGATTTTATTAGACATAGGTTTAATGTGAGGTGTGCCAAGCAAAGACCAGCAGTTTTTTAAAAAAGTAGAATGAAACGGATTACTAAATAATTACTGATTATTCTTTAGCAAATGTGTCGTTTATGTTAGGTGAAACATACACCCATATGCACTACACGAACAAACTCACTCTACTACCCCAACTGAATCTCATTTAGCAAAAACCTCTTTCAGCATAGCAGCCAACTGCTCATTCATGCATGCTTCATAAATGGGTTGTGTTTTGGAGAACTAGCTTTTTCTAATTTCCCATTAATCAGTCATGTAGCATGTAGAGTGTCCTGTAAAAACCCTGTGTGTTGCTTGAGAAGCCCAGCTATTTTAGACTGTGTTTGATTACTGAGTTACACAAGATAAAAGGTAGGTGTATCCAAAAAACCGATGACTTTGGCCCACAGGGTAAACATTTTCAGAATCCTTAAAGATGTGCTTACATAAATCCTAAACATAAACATTTGTCTGTATATGTTTCTATAGCAAAACAGTTGTATTTCTCTTTTAAATGACCGACCTCTCCCCTTAGAAGCTGTTTTTTTATTGTGGCTCAGACTGGAATATGTAAATGAACTCTGCTCAAATTGGCTATTTTGTAACCTAAGCTGAAATGCTCTTTATAAGTTCACTGTAAATGGCTGGAGTTAACCTGCTGTAGAGGAAGTAGGTATATGTAAATGGCATTTGTTTCTTTCCTGCTGCCATTTAAGGAATTTTGGATCAGGGTGTAACTGAACTAAACTGTGTTATAAAAACTACATTAAACATTTTAATGGGGAAAAAACAAAGACAAAGGTGATTTTCCATAAAATGAGACGTTTAAATGATTTGACTAGGCTCATATTTTAGTTTCAATGTTTAACAGTTGTCATATAGTATAATTTAACCTTTAGAGTACATAACCCTCACCCACCCACAGTCAGACTGGTGCCTTGAGGGCTTTGCAGCGAAGAGCAGATGATTCAAGATATGATTCAGATGCGAGTCAGTGCAAAGTCAATTAATTTTACAGCTCTGAAATAATTTCAAAGTGATTTTTTTTCCGACAAAAGTGATCTTATCTGCAATACTATGAATCAGAAGCTGATTAGAGGAAATCCAAAAACTGAGAGTGGCTTCCTGGACATAGATTAAGCCTTTTCACCCCACTGTCCTTTGTAGTTTAGGGTAGGCCTCAAGTCATCCAGAGTGATTAAAACTTGAAAGCATCAACTCATGATAAAAGAAAGGATAGTAAAGCGGTGAAAGTCTTATGAAGGTACCGTTGAACACACAGCAGGAAATAGTGTGCCTCTTGTATCTCTGGTTGTTACAGCACAAGTGTTAAAACTAGAGGTGGGCATAGATTCATTTTTTTAATGCCGTTAATTTCATTGTAATCTTGGCGTTAACCTCCCCTAACCAGTCGAAACGAGGAAGACACGCTGACAGAGACACTCGGGGCGTGTTTTCTGAGCCTGTTTCTTCCTTTGTTTTCGTGGCTCTCATAATGCGTGTGTGTCCGTGAAAAGTTTGGAGTGAATGAGAGGGCGAAACGCTGAACATTCTAGCATGCTGAAACAAGGGGCGGGCCGTGAAGCCGACGGGGCGGGGCACGCTGTGGCAGCATGGCTGAGATCAGATCTGATCTGACTGAATTTTGATTGGTGCAGAAGCAAGGCTCTGTGGACCGGCAGGAACCCTCTCACGGACCGGCATAGTTTCAGAAACGCTCCCTCTGTCCAGGGGGGGGAGGAATAGATTAATGCCGATATTTTTTTTATCGCGCGATAAGAATCTCGGGCCGTTAACGCCGTTAACGCCGTTAACGGCCCAGCACTAGTTAAAACCCATTTATTTATATTGCTATCTAATTTTTTTCATGACAATGGATTACTGAAGCACACAAACAATTTTAGGTGAAATACGAAGTCTTGGTTCAACTTCTCAGAGAGCCGGCCTGAATAAAATGACCAATAAAACTCTCACTATATGTGACAAATACTATTATTCTGTTAATAATTATAATAATAAACTCTCTTTAGTATTTGTCACATATAGCGAGTTTTATTGAGGTGCAGGTGCAACTCCCTAACCACCAATCCACCATCTGCCTGGTGGTTAGGGAGCAGCCCCTCCGATCAGAAGCCGGTAGCACCACTGAGGTACCCTTAAGCAAGTTACTGTCCTCACACAGTCAAAATATGTCTATAAAAACTATAAGGCTGTATGGACCACTTTACTTAATCTTATGACTACTAAGATTATTGCAATCTTATGAATTATTTGACACATTGCGGTTCTATTTCTATAATTTGGTTTGTATCACCATTGCAATGACTAGCTATGAGGACACCAGCAACGAGGAGTACAGAAAAGTATCCGAAGACAACCCATTTTCAACTGAAAACCCAGTAATATTATTTTTATTTAGACTAATTGTGGTGTTGCTAGCCAAATCAGTCATAGCAGCTTCCCAGTTCAAAGTTACATTCTCCTTATTATATTATAAAAACTGAGTGACAGTTCAGTTCAGATTGTTATGATATATTGCCTACTTTTAGGTTTATCTACTTTTACTAATTGTGTATTTTACACTGGCAGACATTTTGATATGAAAATGATCCATATCAAATGATATGGAAAAATATGAGGTGGTTTTTCGGCACATCAACAATGCTAGTAACTACAGTCAACTCCTGAAATAGAGCATCCGTGAATTGTGAACTGCGAATTTATAATGTGGGAAAAAAAGCCTATAAATGCCTATTTTTATAGTCTAAAGCCTAAAAGTGCCCCCAAATATGCTCAGCTTAATACAATCGAGAGGTAAACGCAAGAATCTAAAGGTAAACTCCACACATGTAACTGTTGCTAGAGGAATGCTAGAGATGCAGCCAATCAGCAGCAACGAAAAATGAATAACACTCTCAGATTGGTTACATTCAAAACTGTGTACTGGGATATTTCCCCATCCCAAGATGCTTTTTTGTTCACGGTTGCTTTGTGTTCTCTCAACAGTACTAAAAAAAATTTATATGGAAATGTAGCTTAATTTACATTGATATTTATGTTATAAAATGAATAAATCCTAATAATTTAGCACTAAAATGCATGAAAAATTCTATGTCGCTACAAATAAATAAATAAATAAATAAATTCTCTGCGAATTTGCGGGGGTTTCTGGAAAAAATTATTACTTCGTTTCTATGTACAGCTAGAGCCGTGATCTCTGAACCACAACTTCGAGAGGTACACTTTACTTTATAACTATGTGTGAGTAATGTAAGACTGAGAATGAGGAGGCCCAGTTTAACTTTCACTTTGCACTATAGGTCTCCAAGAACCTACATCATAGAGTCTGAATGTGTGTCTTGCTTTCAAGGTCTTTGTCCAGCTGTCTGTACTGCCATGATGAAGAACACAGACCAGTTATAAAGAGGCAGACGGAATTCGGATCAACCCACTAGGTTATGGTCTTTTAGCCCCAGTGCTTAAGACCTGCCACTGTCTCCTATTCTCTCTGAATCCACGTGAAGGCAGTATAGGGACTGAGTATAACAGAGTATAACTGTGAGGCAGATGCAGGCCGACACCTGCATCTTCTGCACCAAGGAGACAGCTGTAATAAGTAGGAAAAAATGACTTCTAATGTAATTTCTTTAGATAAAGTGATCTCATCTGGTTGATTCACTTAGGGATGAATCAGTGGCTAATTGGGATTAATTTAAAAGCTTTCTGGCAGTCTCCTGGACACACAGTAGATAAAGAGCTACTGTAATCTGCAGCCCAGCTGACCCATCTTCATCTCTACATCAGATGAGATGTTGACTTTAATGAGGTTTAGGAGACAGACTGAGATTGTGTGTTTAAGTACTTTCATATCCAAGTCTAGTTGGAAGTCTTACATTGTTTTATGCTCTTAATTTAGTTAACTTTATCATCATTCACTTTTTATCTCATCATGATATGATCAAACTCTTTTAGCTCTATAATGTTACATTCCTTACACATCAAAATAAATGTAATAACCAGGAATGCAACAATCACCACAGTTCTGTAACAGTAACAAATGATGCACACATCAGAAACTGCACACATCAGTAAAGCAGAAGCAGTAAACCAGAAATGGGAACTATGCCATTTCTGCAAAGCATAACAGTGTAAGCAGTGTTTTTACACCAGTTTAGCACAGCGAACAGCAATAGTTGCCAGAGAATCTCTAGTGTGGAGAGCTACCATTCAGTAATGTCTTTTGAGCTGGTCAGAAACTAGAGAACACTTCAGAGAGATTATAAAATAAATGGGTGTCTGTAGAGTGTTCAAGCTAAATTGAAAGTTAATCCTTTTTATACAGACATATGCGCAGAATCCAAACAACCAGTGCTCTGTAGAAGTAATGCTATCTCCAGTGGCCAAGACTAAATCATTTAATAAAGAGATCAGTAACACATCTTTTGTACTTTTCAAAATTAAAAAAATGTCCTGCACAAATGGCAAGAAGCAGGTTTAATTTTTTGCTCAGAGGCACCCCCTAGTGTTTTGCAGTCATGTTTTTAGTAAAAGGGATGAAATAGGAGGTGGCCACCTTAAACTGGTTCTAGTGATGACCACATACACATGACGTGCAACACCTAGTCTTTTATGTGCAATATTAAGCAGGCTTGAAATTCTTCAACATTCTTCACTCTCAACTGCTGTCTTAAAACTAAAGAATTGTGCAAATGCAACACTTCGTCATAGTATATAGCTGTTGAATTTTACATTAGTGGACATAGCACACAAAGTTAGCCTAAAGCAAAAAAGGGAACCAATTGTTATATAAATATTAAAGTAAATGTTCAGGTTCCCTCCCAAACATTGTGTTGCCTCTGCAACAGCCCCAGCAATGACTGCATTGAGAATCCAGGAGAGGACAGATTAAAAAGCAGAAACGGCTGCTTTTTTATGTAGACATTAAAGGGCTCATGTTTTTATCTAATTTTGTTCTTGGAAAGACTAATAAAAACAGGAGAGATTCCTATTTTTCACAAAAATTCTTTTGGCCGCCAAAATATGCAGAGAAAGCTTTAGTTCAGTTACACACATGGGAATGGGCTCCAAAAAGGAGACAAAGATTCTTTAGCTTGATCAAATCAGCACGGCGCGAGAGAGCACTCCTCTTCAGAGATCAAAGCTGTAAAGTGGAGCACTGGAGCTGCCAGCGAGTCACAAGCCAGGCAGCAGTACTGAGCACTGGCACAAACTCATAATGAGGCATTCATGAAAACACCACATAGGCTACATTATATAAAAACCGTGTCCCTAACGTCCCAGAACTTATCAAATAGTCATGAAGTGCCCGAATGCTGCCAACACACATTAATGGTGGCTAATGTGGATAATGAGAGAGGCAACACAGCCATATCAAAAGAGTGGGCCAGACGTTACAAAACAAATAACAACGTAGTTAAACAAAACATGGTCCTTTTGTTTAATTTCTATGGCGCTTTCTTCAAAAGACAGGCTGAAAAAAAAGTGTCTTAGATGAAACTTAACTCATACCAAAACACACTGCTTGAACATTTGAAAGCACTTAAAAGGACAGGAGCGAGTCAGAGTCAGCTGTAGAAGCTGCCATAGAAGCACTATGTGGGATAAAACCAGGCCACGGTGGACGTCCTGCGGGGATGCTGCACTCTAACCCTGCAGAAAGGCGCTCTCACATCTCCATGTTTCTCCACAGTAGAAGCACTACCGTCGCTTACTGCAACAAAAACAAGCTTGCAGCCTTTGAGTCAAGTGCCAAGTCAAAGCTGCCTCCCCTCACGCTCACTGTGTGGCCTGTTTTCCTTCAAACATGTTTTATTACCAAAGCCATCACATGCGGGAGAATGTCCGAGCAGACTCCAAAAAAAAGGAGGGTTATTTTGTAGAGCACTTCTGCATGTTCAGCAACAAATTGTTATGTTATGCTATGGTAAAAGTACTGAGAAATAAATCTGTACTGTCTACAGGGTTGAATAGGAGTGTCTATATCTGTCATAATACCGATTTTACTGCTATTCGATGATTTTGTTTCGATTCAGAATTGTTTTAAAATGTCAATGTCTTTGAGACACTTTTCAGTAGACAACATGGATTTATAATTACTAAAAAAAACTCAATACACAAACTAATAATAGAAGAACTATATGGTATAGAAATTGATATAGTAGTGTAATATAGAAAAGGAAAAAAATAAACACACACATACCAGACTTTGCATGCTGAATATAATTGGTTGTAATTCATTCTAAAATGTAAAATGTGGTTGAACTGCTACCTTCAGAATGATGCATCATGTGTTTTGTACCCCTAGCGTTCGATATCATGATACATGATCTTGACTTGTGTTTGGTGTGCTCTTGCTGTGTGAGGAGGATGTGTAAGGCAGGTGTGCTGGATTACTCCCTGTGGAGACTGCACAGACAGGAAAATCTGCGTTCATGGAGCAGCACTCTGTGCAGGATGCAAAGGCTATTCAGGACAGGAACAACAAGGTCCATAACCGACCTTAACACTGAGCGCCTACTGTAAATGCAAATGGAATTCTTAATTTTCTTTTAAATGCTTTGTGTGTCCTATAGGAACCTAGAATGCTTTACCCTGTCCCATGTCTGAAGCAAAATCTCTCAGCAAATGCTGTGTTTTCCATCAGAGTGGGGCCAGGCTGAAACTGGTTGCAAGCGGTGGCCGTAAGGGATCTAACACGTCAGTGTTCACAGTCATTCAGAGAGCATCAACCAAAGCTTATACTGACATTTAACTGACACAGAACATCTGGCATATGTTTTGTGTGCCTTCACAGTCCATCCATTTGACAACTCCGGTCTAGTGCAGTCTAATCTGTTGTGTTTCTATCAGAATAAAAGCATTACAACTGACAAGCTGCTTAAAAACATGCATGTCAAATTGAATTTCCCAAAATGGTATTTGTCCAAAAATGAAATTGATATAATTCAGCCCTTACCCCAAATATTGTAGACTGGCAAAGACATGTTTGATGTGTAAAACTTTTAGGTCATATGAAACTAATGCAGCTAGTAATGAACACTCAGCCAATAGTCTGTCTATGTGATGCCTATGCTATGTGATGCAAGCACATCTGGTTTAGGCTCGATGACAGTATTGTGAATCAGCAATATGGCATAACGACTGTCAGTCAGGTTGAACGAGGTGATCATGGTGATCTTGTATCTACTAATGTGTTGTCCATGTCCTGAATCAACCCTGATATGCTATCTGACCTCAGAATATGTTAGAACTTGGAGAATTTCAGTGCTTTTCTAACAGTCGCTGAATTGGAATTGGAAAGTTTGTCCATGACAAGACATCTTGAAAAGTTATTCAAGAGTTATCTTTTTGTCAATGAATCACCAATTTGTTTCATGTGTGTTTTTGTTGTAGGTTCAGCCCGTGGTTGGTCATGTTCAAACAGGCCTTTCCTGTCAAACCGGGCGGATCTTAGCCATGTCAATGACGACAGGCGGAGAATACATTTGGGGTAAGGATGAATTGTACCCATTTTCCTCAAAATATTCCTCAATATCTTTCTTAAACTTAAGTCTTTTCAGAAAGTCACTGAGGAGTTTATTCAGTAAGCCCAGGACTCACCTGAGAGGACCACCTCAATCAAATCTCCTTCATGGATGTCCTCGGCTGATGTGAGTCTCTGAAGGATGTTGTCAGAGTTGAGATCATGGCGGAACAGGAGGATTTTGTCATACATGCCAAAGAATCCACATTCTGGGAACTGCAGAGAGAAGAGAAGAGTGTGTTAATAATACAGCCTTCATAACCACAGCTTAGAGGATGCTTGGAACTCATGATGCTTGCACTTCCAGCGAAGAACGCTTGAAAAATAACAAAGACCTCCCTTTTCAGGTTTTTTAAAAGGCAATTCAGAAATGATCTGAAAATGAGCATCTATTCACACTGTTCTACTTTCCCCCCAGGTTTTATTACATACGTTTTGCTTCCCAATTTAAATATTTGAGGCTATCTAAAGCTATGAAATACGTATGTAAAGCAACTAATTATGTTGCTTTACATAAAAAGTATCAGTATTAAAGAAATGGATGCGAGTTACACACACACATACACATTCACAGACTGCACTGCACTTGGAACAGCTCCCCTCGCAAGGAGATTACCCAAGCTAGGAGACATGCAGTGGAGAGTGCCTGGTGTTAAATATCCAGAATATTCGCCTAGTGAGGAGAAGGGCTGAAAAACATCTGTTGAAAGCAAGCCCATAGCGATGAGTCACCCCACTATTCACCACTTCCTCAGGCTATACTTCTCTCTCCTCCTAACAGTCCATGCACAACTGATCAACAGCACCTATATGGCTAGAGAAAAGGCTCCATGCTCTTGCATCCAGTTCAAACAGAGTAAAGACAGCAGTCAAACTGTACCTAAGTTTAATGCTCCAGCACTTATGCAACATGTTTTATTGTGCAGGCTGCTCAGTTTAGACCACACATTAAACAGAACATGACCTTAATACAGTGAAATGTAGCTAGGAATGTCCCAGTCCTATTAAAAGCATGTTTTAATGATTTAATATTGGTTATATTAAACCCAGTGCTGTTTTCTTCCCTTGTTAAGGCTATTCTACACCCTCTGTGCTTTTTTTAACGTCATCGTCATAGAGATGACAAACACTATAACACATTATTCACTTATCTGCCAGAAGTGAGGCAAGTTTCAGAAGCAGTTGAAATGAAATGTACACAGCACAGGACTGGACACCTGAACACAAAGACAATGTTTCAGCTGAGCAAACTAGACACCTTTAAACTGCAGTATGTGCCTCATTGTAGTCAAGCCTGGCAATGTTAGATGAATTAAAATGTGTACTAAAACAAAAAAAACCTGTAAAAACAGTAAAAAAAGAAGTAGTGATCATAGTAAATGATTTTATTGTTTTATTTTACATACTATGCTGCATTACCAACTAAAATACAATATATTGTACAGGTGCTAAGAATTATGTAACTAATTCCCTAATGCTATCTTTGTGTTACGTTCATTTACATAGAAAATAGGACTACACACTACACAAGCCATTTACAGGATATGTGTCTTGTGCTCAGAGCTGTGGTATCATGCACCCATTGTCACTTCGCTGGTGTTGCTGCTGCTGTTGTTTATGTTGTTGAGATGATGGTGATTGTGGGGCCAAGCATCTAAAGGAAACCATGAACCTCTCAGAACATAGACGAGAGAATCAACCGCCTTCAAGTGTGATCCCTGGCAGGACGTGGCCACAACCACAAATACTGAGTCACTTCCTCTTCCCAGAGTCACCAGAGATCCCACCTGTCAGAGACAGCAGACAGTCTTGCACAACACAAACTGAAATACCACTGAAATACTCCACAAAACACCACATCGACCACGTCTTCCCTTCACTCAATAACTTTACTCAAGAATTCTGGTTCAATATAAGAAAATATGAGTGGGGAACCCTTGCTGAAGCACTACTGTGTGGTGGAGGGTTTGATAATCTCGTATTTCCTCGTATTGTAAGTCACTTTGGATAAAAAAAAGTCTGGCAAATGTAATGTAATTGATTGTAAGCTAAACCTGCAAGAGAATAATTAAAATGAGTGTAAAATACTAAAAAACACTAAATTACGAAGTACAAACACTTTGACCCATTTTATTCTACTGCCTTAAAGAAAGCCAACAATCAAGCTCAAGTCTGAGGTGCTGTTTTCATTTTTTTTGTTAAAATATTGACTTCTTGTAAAAAATAGTTATGCTTAACCCATTAAATATACAGCTTATTCTTAAGCTCAGTAACTAACTGAGCATAAGAACAAGCACCGCACAGCATGCAGTGTGAACTTGTTTCTCTGCATTTAACAAATTCACCAAGTGAAGCAGTGGGCTGCCACAAACGTAGCACCCATGGAGCAGTGTGTGGGGCCGGTATCTTGCTTAAGGGTACCTCAGCAAGAAGTGTAATAAATGAATAAATGAGTAATAAACGAAAGAGTAATAATCAAAACCTAAATCCCCTTTTTGGGAGCAATGTTATTAGTGATGCTCCGATTGATCGGCCACTGATCATGAGCGGCCGATATTGGCTAAAAATAGCTTGATCGGCGAACCCCAAAAGAGCCGATCAAAAAAGCCGATCACTTGACGTAAATTACTTGCGTGACTTTTTCACACGTGCAGCACGGCGCACAGGTAAACAACAGCAGAGCGGAGCTTACTAGTGGCAACATGAGTTCTCCCGTCTGAAAGTTTTTCAAAGTTAGCCGTTTGCAATGTATGTCGTGATGAAATCCCCCGAGGTGGAAGCAAGCAACGGCATTTTAACACCACTAACATGATTAGGCGTCTTAGAACACGCCATACAACTGAATA
>JBBPCW010000001.1:28095919-28114946 GCA_037974425.1 Phenacogrammus interruptus
GCTCTGTCTAGACACAACATTAAAACACCTGCGGCTTATAGTCGGGTGCGGCTTATGTATGAACAAAACTGGATTTTTCCCTATTTTTAGCTTGTGCGGCTAATACTCCGGTGCGTCTTATAGTCCGGAAAATACTGTAATTAGCGATGGGTCATTACCATGACACGATATATAAAAAGCATCTTCAGTAGTAAAGATTGCGATGGTCTTGCCCCTCAGTGAAAGACTGTGTGGGCAAACAGTCCAACAATGAAAGAACATTCTTTAATGTAAATATCACCTATAGTACATATCATTAAGAGATTCAGAGAATTCAAAGAAAGCTCTGTTTGCAAAATACAAGGCCAAAAGCTTTGGATCCTCAGGCAGCACTGCATTAAAAACAGCCACGATTCTGACGTGGAAATCACTGCTTAGGGAAGGTCTGAACACAGTTTGTCACTGCATCCACAAATACAAGTTGAAACTCTACCATGCAAAAAAGAAACCAAATATGAACATGATCCAGAAATGCCACAGTCTTCTCTCTCTCCCTTTATTGAAATGATGGACACACCATCCATTAGGCTAAATGGGAGAGAGACCATTTGGCTTATCAGAGCACAGTTCAAAATCCAGCATCTGTGAGGGTAGGGGGGTGATTTAGAGCACATGGCATGTGTACCTTGCACAACTGGGAGAGCACCATTAAAGCTGAATGATATTTACAGTTTTACAAAAAAAATATCCTGCCATCCAGAGAGCACATTTTTTAGGGAAGACCTTGATTAGCTCAACAAGGCAATACCAAACCCTATTCTGCACATATTATAACAGCACGGTTCAACAGTAAAACAATCTGGTTGCTAAATTGGTCAGCCTCCTGCCTGAAGCCCTTAGAAAGCAATGGGTGTATCCCCCCTTGGTGCATCATGAAATGGAAAATCTAACAAAGCAGACTCTGAACTCTTGAAAATCAGGCACGAACAGGACACTATTTCACTTTCAAAACTGGTCTTCATAATCCATGCATAGGTGGCCACAATCAAATCTAATATCAAAAACCGTGTAATAACTTGTATGCAGATGTCTGATTATAAACAAATTATTTAAAAAGATGCACAGGCATATTATAATAATTTTAGAGGTGGGCATAGATTAATTTTTTTAACGCTGTTAATCTCAATGTAATCTTAGCGTTAACCGCGCGAGATTCTTGGCTCTCATAGCGCGTGTGTGTCTGTGAAAAGTTTGGAGTGAATAAGACAAAGGGTGGGTCGGGAACGCTGAACATTCTAGCATGCTGAAACAAGGGGCGGGGCGTGAAGTCGAGGGGGCGGGGCGGGGCACGCAGTGGCTGAGATCAGACCTGATCTGACTGAATTTTGATTGGTGCACCGGCCCATAGTTTGAGAAACGCTGGTAGAAACCCAGGGGAAGGGTTAAAGATTAACAGCAATATTTTTTTTTTGCACGATAAGGCCGTTAACGGCCCAGCACTAAATAATTTACTACATTCACCTGCAACAAGCCAGTACCAGTTAGTGTAGTTAATGGACTGACAGCAGCTAGATGTATCCAGGCTATGAAATGTCCTCCTAAATCAGTAAAACTGGTATCAAACAATGTAATAATACTTGAGTCCCTGAAGTTTCACTCACAGTCAAACGTGAATGTGGCCATATGTGCAGAGAACCAGTTACAGTAATGATGAAAACTTATGGCTAAACAAAGATTTTAAAATGTACCAGATCTGATGAAGAGCATATGAAAGGTGTGAAGTAATAGGAAGCTGATTCTGCAGCGCTTCATTGATGGATGAAGGTTTTGTGAAGGAAGCAGAATGAACCCAAAACAGAACCCTCTTGGACCCCTCGAGTCCAGCTGGTTTCAAAAGAACAAATTCGCTTCCACACATTAACCCCTGTCACACTACAGCAGAGATTTACGGCCTAGGCCTGACACTGTAGGCGTTTGGAAGGCATCCTTCCTGTGTGAGATGTCAGAGCAAGGCTTTCCTCTGGCTCTATAGCCGCTGCCTGGCCTGGACCCTGCACTTCCCCAGCGGGCAGAAGGCACCTCCTGTTGGCACAGTCTGCTCTCTCTCCACTCCACATGTTTCCCATTCCAATGCAGCAGCAGCTGATGCCCAAACCTGCCATGAGCAATGCCACCACCAGGAAGCGGCGGGGAAGCAGTGAAGACTGCCCAAACTGAGACAACAAGGTTTAGAGACAGAGGATATGGACAGGCAGTGGCCTTTGGCAAATGTTAAGTAATGGAGAGGTTACTACAGGCTATACTCAGACAGGACTAGCCAGAAAAATCCATCTAAAACGAATTTTAAAGTAAGTGATAAATAGGGTTAGACTGCTGACAGACATCACAATGTTGAGTCCAATACTAGCTTAAAAAATAAAAAATAAATAAATGAATCAATCACAAATTCCATTTATTTCAATTGAAAATATTCAATTATCATATTCAATACTTTGAACCCTTGTAATTATATTTATATTTATCTATTTATTTATTTCTTTCTTTCTTTCTTTCTTTATTTATTTATTAATCTGTTCAATCCATGTGGCCGATTTTTTGCATGGCAATAGCTAAGATAATAGTTTCTTTGTCTGGCTTGTGATAACATGTATTGTGATTATATTTATGAAGTAATATGTGAGAGGAAGCGCTAGACCATGGACCATTATCAGGAGATAATGGTCAATTTCCTCCAGGATAAATAAAGTTTTCTGATTCTGATTGTGATATTGCTGCACACAGAGTGGCTCTCCTCCAATCACATTACAAAGTTGGAACTAACTGTAGCATAATGAGTCGTGACACATGTAATATGATGAGGATCATGTTGTGAGTGAACTGGCAACTCCCAATCCAATACTAATCAAATATGACACACAAGTGCAAACAGTCCTGCGCTGATTTATTAAGGGTATACGTTTCAATTTAAGACATCTAAGATGACTCTATAATTCTATTCTCTAATCACTTAACATCTATTTACTTTATAATGATCCGTACAAATGACTAAGAGAGGTATAGTCCGTGCAAAGAAGTGCATTATTAATTTAGTATTTTATAAGAACTGGCAAGAAACACTGTAAAGACTTAACTGGAAAGATCTGTTTCACAGATGGTGCTCACAAAAGCCAAAAATCCTTTCAACGTTTAGAAAGTCAGTTGAGGCAATTGTCCACATTTCTCTTATGAGACAACGGCTCTGAAAGGACAGGAAAGAAGTTCAACATACTAGAATGACGAATGTGTCTGTGAAGGCCACTTATCAAATCTGTGGCTTAAAGAAAAGGCCTCTGCTGTAATCTCAAAGGACTAACTGGTCGTGGATCACCGGCATACCTGAAAAGTAGGCCATGTAGAGGCAAAGAAATAAAGAAATTTGCTTGTGAGGTGTTCGGACAATAAAAAATAAAGCAATCAAATTGAAATACCATAATTTGACATTTGATTTCATATATTGCTCCCATATTTAATGCCAAAATGGAATTATTTTGCAAAAAATACAAGTAACCCAGAAACAGTTAATACTGGATATATGCCACGTTACCTCCATCCTGCTTCTTCAAGCCCTGCGAATATTACAGCAGTCTGAACTCTAAAAGGCTTTTGAAAATTAAGCGACACTAACGCCTCGCAGCGGACAGCTGTACAGCAGCCCTGTAATCTCTATGGCTCTCAGCAACCTAGCCTGAGCCTGCTGGAGGCCGTGGGCTGGTGCAGCACATTACATAAAACTATTTGCTCACCATTGGCTGGACTGAGCCAAGCAAAACATAGCGCAGCTGGAGCAGAGGGACCAGGAGCGGCCAACTTTGCAACCCATCTGCATCATCATTAGCCTTCATATGGTTCACATTTCACCCAAGCTGCCAGTCTACTTATGAGCGCTACCAAATATGCTCTCCCTCGCTCCCTCCCACCGCTCTGCCGTCCTCAGCCATGAGGCTAATCTCCACTTCTAGAAAAACCAAGTAGAACATCCATCAAACCGGAATTCCAGCTCAGGCTTCTCTTGATCTTCTTAAAACACATTTACTTCAAAATTTTCTGCACTTTACTGGATTTTGTTTCAGTGAAAAAAATGCCTAGCACACTTCCTTGTTTTTTTTCCCACTGCAACTATTTACTAGGCTTTTTTATATATGAATATATATATATGTTCAAATCACAGAATGAACACAAGTGAATATGTAGTCAAAAGAACCACAACTTCAGAGAAATTATACTTAATATTTTGATAATATTTGAATAATTTGAATTAGAATTTGTGTCATTTGTCAAATAAAAGAAATGAAAATATATTCCATGATTTACTGGTCTCAGTAAAATGTCCTCTGAAATGCTTCAATGGGAGCAATTAAATTAATTTATAAAGAATCACTTACACGTGAAGCATAATTATTTCTGATTATTTTAATGTCTTCATAAGGTTGTGTCAGACTTTACGACCCTTTGCTCACCAGCTCTACAGTAATACAGGTCAAACTGGTCCACTTGAACACAAAAAGCTATAATGCTCATGATAAAAAATTGATCCAAATGTAGCCTAATAAAAAAAGAAACAGAAACCAATAACATTATGTTTGCTGAGAATCTCTCCTCTGGCAATATTTATATTTGGCTTTTTATTTATACTTTGGCTTTCTGCAGAGCATCTGCTGCTTTTATAGCTTGTTTCACTAAAACAAAAATTTTCACTAAAATTGAGTCTGTCAATTAGGCATATAAAATATTGATTATATCAGAATGTATCAGAATAAATAGCTCTTTAAAATAATCATAATTCCAACCAGGTCTTAATTAGAATCTACAAAAATTTTGTTTAATTTGACGTGACCTACAGACTCACATTGTTTGTCTAGTACAAATAGAGCAATTTCTTTTTTAACATTCTAATGACCTAAAATTGGAACTGATGCAGGATTTAAGTTACTGGAAACCTTTGAGCTCAGATGAGCCAGTAGCATGGAACACCTTACGAAACCACTGTGTAATTTAAGTCAAGTTATGTGTGAAAGGCATCTCACTGCCGAAGTACACACCTACTGCCTCCTCTACTTGGTGATGGACACGAATTTTTCACTAACCCTAGCCACATACTCCAAAGAGATCTGGTCTATGTTCTTTCTTCTGAGACCCTTTTAGACTTCCTTGCTAAGTAGCTATCAGCTCGGCAGATCACTTAAGTCAACGGGCAGGCAGGAAAAGCAAGGCTAACGAAAACACCTCAGAACACAGTTTGTCAATCTGTCCAAACTACGTCGATCGATAGTAGTAGCGCCACAGCTCAGGAGACTGAGAAAGGCCAGGCCTCCATATGGTTTTCATTGTAATAACCTGCCGCTATTAACATAATGGGAGGAAATCTCTCCATTTTCGAGTGCTAACAGTGGCTCCATTGTTGTGTCTCCGTGACATCTGGCCATTTTTTGTTTCAGCTGGGAAAAATTGTGTCATACAGACCTAAACTGTAAAAAAGACCTGACAAATGAACCAAGGGCGAACTCTTGACTCCTCTTCCTTGGTTTGGATGTTGAGGGGTCAGTCCCTGACATGGTGCAAAGCATCTGCATGTGCTTTCGATACATGTCAGGGAGAAAATCCTTTATGTATGGTCTGTGTATCTGCTCAAAACTCTCCTATTGGAAAGATTTATATACAACTCTGAGGACAAGCTGTTGAGTCAACAGAGGGTCAACACGGCTACCGCCATGCAATGAGATCCACAAATGACTCTCAGTGTATAAGTGTTAATGACATTTCCTACTTAGTGAAGAATGATAATGGTGAGCTCATCACAGCAGCTCCGAGATGTGTTTGGGTTTGTTTTTATTGGGCTCCAGGGTGTCCTACACCGTTCGCTACAGTTACCTCCTAACCCTGTTTTCCATCCTGTCATCAAGCATTACTTATGGGACACAGTGGGAGGTCTGGCTCACACCTTGAGCTGAATAGCAGGGCTGAATAGTAGGGCTACACAACACTGGGCCAAAGCTGTGATACTGTAGGCTTTTTGGGCAAAATGTTGTCATATTTGAAGAAAAGAAAAGTAGTTCAGAGAAATTACTCCCAACCATATAATTATAGTAATTACAATTAAAACAATTATAATAACTAATATTGATACTAAGCATTTAGAGCAAAGGCAGTAGTTCAATAATCTGGTTCATTTAATGGAATAATTTAACCTGAAGTTGCTGAAGTTGCTAACAATGAATAGTCACCAGGTAGTCCAATATTATCTAAATAATGCTGAACAGTGACTTGGCTTTCAGTCATTGTAAGCAAACTATTCATTTAACATAATCATATTTAACTGCATTGTGTTGTGATATATATTAAAACACTGCTGAATCTTTGATGACATGATTTTAGACAGTCCTGCATTATTTGATCAAAATCATTATGTTCTTGGATGGTCTATAGAAACTCATCTAGAACATTTGATACACAAACAGCCTTCCTGTGACAATAATGTTTATTAAACAGCATATTTTGCAGCCCCACTGGACAGAGGACGATGCATAGTCTCTCTCCATCGATTGTTTACTCTTGCTCTAATGTAACAGATTCACTTGGTCCAACTTAACTCCAGAATGTGTGCCAAGTCCAGTAAATGGTGTAGAAAAGCCATATATCAGAAATAGGGCACTGTTGTTTTTTTGGCCAGTTTGATAACTACCCTTCATCTCCTGGATTCAAGCCCTACTCTTGAACTTGGCTCCCCATTCAGCCCTTGCTATTTTATGGTGCACACTCATTTAGTAAAAATCTGACTGACAGAGAAAGTTACGACGTATATGTCACACTAATAAACAGGCCAAGAAATGTCAGTGTTTTTCCAAACAAAAACCTTGTTTGATTTCATGATCTCATAATGGGCGAGACACAGGAATTGAATAACTGTATCTGGTCATATTGTTGGAGATGTAAATCATGACCTCAATATACAGAATATTTTTGCTGATTTCAGGAAGCGGCCTTTGTGATTGGAACAATGAGACGTTTTGTGAAGTCGTCGGACCAAACGAATCTGGCAGGATTTGCAAATCCACAAAAAGCTATGTTATTGTATCACACGGCAGCGACAGCTCAAAGATAAATAATCCCACACTCTACAAAGAAAAGGGTCTAAATATCACAGGTTATCATCTCAAAACTTTGAAATAAGTGTAATGACCTTTTACATGTATGTTTACGTCACTGAACTTCATTGTCCATTAGATTTGATTAACTTTTTTTTACAGTACAGAAAACAGAAAGCAAGTTTAAAACACAGACATGCAAAAACTGCCATGTTTAAAACGATTATTCGGGCCAAAATCTAACTGACACAAATTTCCCTTTACAACAAATGTGGTCAGTCCATTAAAAGTTTATGTTTGGCCATTTAGTACATGCCTAAAACATCACACACTTTCTTCAGTTCACTGCTGTTGTGCAAGAACCAAATGAATTTTCCTCATGATGCTTAAAATTCCAGGATTTAATAATATCTAGGATGAAATCTGAATGAAAAGTTATGTCCATTCAGATGTGGTGCAATTTACACATGAAACTGGAGTTGGAAGGCAGGTGGGTGACGTATGACATGAATGTGCTTGATTGGGTTGCTGATTACCACAGGTTTAACACTATAAATGATTCCATCCTCTAAGATGCATCATCACATGTCCACAATACATATCGTCACATTTTTGTATTGCAATCTCACAATATTTTGATTCATTGTTATGTCCCTAGTCCATATAGGATATGCAAATGTAGCTGTAAAATCAGCCTATTTTGAATTTGCAATTGATTTACGCTGGATTTGCAATGCATCTGATTCAGACATAGTGAATGGCCTGGGCTGAGCTGGAGTGTTTTAGCGCAGCCTAGTTTGAATGAGGCCAAATACAGATGCAGTAACAAAAAGAGGCTGAAAAAAAATCTTCTAAATGAAGGACATGGACCACTTAAGAAACTTACGACACTCACTTCTGTGGTTTGACATTGTATGACATGCTGTTATCTACAGAAAATTACAAAAGCAGGTGTCCAAAAGATTAATATTGCTGTTTTTAGTTGTGCATGATACTGTTGTTTTTGTAATATAGTGAGGTAAATTGTTCGCATGCTAACCAGTCTCTATAAGCTCTTCTTACTTGTTAGCTACATTAACCTTGCAGCTCTAGTGCAAAACTGAGGAAGCAAAACGCACCATTAGAAAAAATGTGAAAAAATCATGTAAATGTTGAACTATTGCTTTAAGAAACATCGCATCCACAGCCCGTAAATTCCCTCCATGCACGCAGCCGTGTCCCACTCATGCTGCCAGGGACGCACACATCCACGTGGCTGTGGTGGAGGCTATGATTCTTACACACACACTCACACACTCACTCTCTCTTTCAAAAGCAGCAGTGGGCTCTGGCCCGATACAGAGGGAGACACACACACGGCCTGTGATGGCTTTTGATGAGTCACACTGCCGTGAAGCATGATTTCGGACTTGTGGGAGTGTGTTTTTCGAACTGTTCCGCCATGCACTCGGGCAGGAACGACAAAAAGTGAAACTGCAGATGGTAGAGATTAAGCCTCTCTCTTTACAAGTGAGCACTTCCCCTCTCTCAGCAAAAGCTGCTGATGAGCACGGCTTCCACTTTCACTAACACTTACTAACGGGTGAAGCAGAACTAATTCTGCCCGTCCCTCATTAGTAAAACGCTCAGAGGCTTTGCTTGAAATGTATTAACTGAATGAAAATTGTGAATGTCCTTTATGTAGATCTCAATAAAAAAGTCACTCTTATGCACATGCAATATCTGTCTTTACGGCTGAACATTATATGCTTGAACCCAATTTGCATCCGGAAACTCACTTTGTGAAAAACATGTTTTGGTAGGGACCTGAGTTTCTAGACAATGTCAAGATAAAGGTTTTAAGCAATCGTATATCCTCCTGGATTGACAAAAAGAAATACTGTTTCTTCCATAGGAGTAAGCAGATGCTTGCTATATGGGCCTTTGGGGTACAGCTGGGGGAAATTTATTTCCTGTTCATTTCACAGTTAGTTTTGGCCAGTAGGATTATAGTACACTCTAATTTCCATGTGCTCTCTCTCTCTTTCTCTCCTCTCTCCCCTCTGTCCTCTCTCTCGCTCTCTCTGCCTTCTCTCCTCTCTCTCTCTCATGGCTTCTTTGCAGCCTGATTCCAAGTCTCTGTTGCCCTGGTAACATTTTAATGTTGACAGCCATCCTTCCCAGTGAATCTGTGAGATGGGAATGCTAAAGTTCCTCGAAAACAGAAGGAAAATCCCCCCCTTTTCCTGTCAGCCAGATCAGTCTGAAAGAATAGTCAATGGAAATTGAAATAGCTAGATGTACAGGATTTAGGTCTTCCTAAATACTTCCAAAGCATCACACACCATTGAGACAGACTGTGAACAATTTCTCTGTAACAGTAGCCCACATGCTTTTATAAGCAGAATAAAAGATTTGGTAAAATAAATGACACAGAACAGGCACGTCACATGTATCACATTTTTGGGCAAATTTTTAATAATATATTTAGATGGCAGCATTGAGTAATGTTTGTTTATTTGCGCTGTTTGTTTGTTCTGGCCACCTTAGCCTGTAATGAAATATTATTTCTCACTTGTATCTCATTAAAACAAGCAGAAAAAAGTCTGTTCCACTGGGCAGATTCTGACCAGAAATTCCCACAGAAACTCCAAAATCTTGTGGAAAGCCTCCTAAGAAGAAAGTCTTATAGCTACAAAAGGGGGGTCAATTGCATGTTAAATGTCATGTAATGTAATGACATTTAATGTAATGTCATTAAAGTCCCTGTTGGAGTGATGCGTCCTAATACTTTTGTCCATATAGTGTATGAATACAGCCGACTTTGCTTGTGAAGTCTTTGTCTAGGGAGTGGAAGTGGGAGGGATTACTAACTTGCTTGTAACATCCAGCCGCATAGTGTTTCCAGCTGCTGCGGTGTTCCAATTCGGGCACTAAGGTTTAATGTTAATAAAACTGCCTTCGGAGACATTATGAGAAGTTTATGCTTTTTTCCAGTGTGTTTGCCAGAAAAGCTACAACATTTCTTCATCTCAGCTAGCTTTATCGTACGTCCTGACAGACATGGAGAGGAAGGGGCTGTTAAGTCAGGAGCCAAAGTACATTCCCCCGCCGTTCAAATTTACACTGATATACAGGCGATTGTGCAATGGTTAGCTCATATCAACACCTATCTAAGAGCTGATGAGAAATTCCTGGATTCCACAGCATACCTTCTGCAGCAGCTGCACTTATATAACAGAAGCATGTTGAAATTGCATACTAATTGTTCCTGACCCACACTTCATTCAAGCAAATAGATAACAGATGTTTGTAAGTAGAGGAGAAATGTTAATGCTATTAGCTTTGACAAAAAGATGTTGAGCGTAGTCTAGTTTAGGAAAGGTAGAAACATTCTTAACATTTAACATGTTTGCCATTTTTGCACCAAAACAGACATTATGCATCATATGTACATAGAGCAATATTTTAATACAGAGTAAATCTCTTACTCATTACTATAATTAATGCTGTCTCTGAAAATAGATGTGTAATATACAACATAGTGTCTGTAACCAAACTCTGCGGTTACTTCTAACCAAGTATGTGTTTAAAACACTTAACAGGTTCATTAAAAATGGTCTTAATCAACGTGTTGTTTTATATTCATGCATTGCAAACGTCTACCAAACTGGCAGTGATAATGCTACACGTTTAAAAGGTTAATCTAAAATGCTAATTCGATTTACATGACCGTTCTACAGGACCTTCTCAAACGTCAGCTCTTGGAAATGTGAAGAATGCTGCTTGCATGTCACTGTTAACATGCTGAACTTTTGTCCTGTGACTGCTCCCTCTGTGGCAGCGCAGCAGGGCCAGGGCGACACCAAAACAGGAAGCGCTTCACTATCAGATGTTTATTCCCCTCATCATGAACTACAATGTCCATCAAACACCAGGCACAAAGCACGAAGAGGCTAAGCTCTGTGTGGCTCCAGAAACCCAGCCAGTGCTACAGACATCCTGCTCTTTCTTCAAATTAGAAATCCTCTACTTCAGTAGTGTTTTTTTTTCACCTGGATAATCGCAAGAACGGCTGCAGCCCAAAGCATACTGTATCCATTTCCCAAATAGCAGTGGACCTGGCCCTAGGTCAGGCATCATCCATAAGCAATGTAGTGTAACTGATCTCTGCTTTTCATCCCTCTGTATACGAGATGGGCACAGGACCGATGTATGGCCAGGTCATGTGGTTTCTGCATGCAGCAGAAAGTCTAAGGCAGCTCTGTGTGGTTTGCGTAGTGCCCTTCCATTACAGCGTGTGCAGTTCATCTGAAACTATAAACCTAACTTAGGACCAAAAGTTCATCCAGGAGCTGACATGATAGCAATGAAACATCGTGGTCAGATCCAGTTCAACACAAAAGCCCTGTCATTTGGGAGCTCTATAAACATTTTTCTTGCAAAGCAGTGTGATCACATTTTTCTCCGTTATTGCTTAAGGTTTTGAATTTGTTTGAAATGGCTCAGGCTCAGCTTACCATTTAGCGGCTCTTATCGCAGACAGATACCAATAACAGGACTTACAGCTCCAAACAGTATGTGCCTTTGGAACACCTTGCCTTGCAGGGCAGTACAGCAGGATAAAAAGTATGAGACCAACATGACACCAAATCCATCACCGATCCAAACCAACAACTTCATGATATCTAGAGCTGCAGAATATGCTTGTTGTTAAATATTCCTCCAATATTGGACTTTGAGATGCTACAATAAGGTAGTTCAGTACAAACATATGTAAAAGTTACATGTTTTGTTGATGTTATGTGATAAGTTGACACAGTGTACACAGTGTAAATTCGATGTTTTCCAAATATGCTCAGTTTAGAAAACAATCAGCAATTGTGCAGTAAATTGTTTATAAATAGCGAATGTTTAATTCTTTTCATTTGGAAAATCACCAAAACATTACTTAAACAGTGGTGCCCAAACATCTACACAGGACATTTCTATTACAAGAATATAACGTATAAAATAATACTCAAAAACACTAATTTTACATTATCTGTACCCCGAGCAGAGAGATTCACCACTCTAAGAATCAGCCTCCTGCATTAACAGTATGATTTCACGCAGCTAGCAAGCAAAGTACCAATCAGCAACTGATAGAGGGAGGCAACTGACAAAACACAGCTTCAACAAAAACAGATCCAATATGCAACAAAGAGGTATCCATTGGCGCAGTGGCCATCAAAAATGTGCCAGCTTCGAACAGTATTTTAATAAAATTAACAAATAAAATGATTTTTAAAGATGTATTGAACTAATAATTCCAGATAAAATTTTGATCTGATAAGCTACTTTATTGTAGTCACATTGTGTAGGAATCTATGGGTGGCAATCACTGCTGATCACTTTGGACAGTACATAAAACAACCGCTGCTCCACTGCCACTGTAAAGATGTCGGAGTTAGTAAGTTTCACACCATTTCCCTTTGTTTGTATCAGTGTCTGAATTGTGACAAATTTTAGAAAAATCTGTGGAATTCCCCTATTCTATCACCCTATTTGCACTTCAAAATAATAGGAATGAAGATTCAGCTCATTATTCCGTTACATTAATGCTCATGTTATTAATAAACATCTGGTTCACAAATGTAGTAGCTGAAACAAATTACAGAAATGGAACAACCAACCGTGCAAACAAGCTAGTGATCTCATTCTTTGCAGGCCAGAAAATATGAATGTGTTGAACTCTGAGGGTCAGAAAGAATGTTTGTAATATCGGCAGATGAATGTATGGCTTAAGATCTACTGGTGAATCATTTACTTTTCCTGGCGGTCCTCCAGTCCTGTAAATGTAATGCGCCCAGAGGCAAAAAATCACCCAAAGGCATATCTAATGAGATAGAAGAATATAAAACACTTTTCCTGCCTGCGCCCTACTGGCTGGTCCAGCACAAACGTGTGTGTGTGTGTGTGTGTGTGTGAGAAAGAGAGAGAATGTGCGTGTGCTCATATGTGTAAAGATGGCCAGGACGATGGGAGAAGTCAGAGTCATATTTTCCACTGATATCAAAGCCATATGATCCTGCCGGGTTGGATCTCAGCAGATGGGGTTTTCGGCTCATCCCATGGGTTTTTGGGGAAAGGGATACAGAACAGCTCACAGAAAACACGAGCTCACAGAAAACACAACACCGTTGCTCAGTTTTGCTCATTTCCATTGCAGATTTACAATAAAACCACATCTAGACCACATCTAGAGCCCCGAACTGATATGAACATTTTCTCACTGACACAGATACTGCTTTTGAGGAGTTCAAATTTTGTATAAGGGATAATATTGGCCGCCATTTTTTAATAAAGCAGTGCTTCTCTGACTGTAAAATGTGATTTGTTAAATATATATCAGTTCTCAATTGCCAAATAGAAAATTAAAAGCTCTAAATTACTTTCAAAGGTTTGGGCAGGCCAGGTGAAGTAACATGTTTTTCAAGATAACTAGCTAGTGAGCATCGATGGAGCTCATAAAGAACCACAGCATTACATTGGCCTGAAGGAATGTGATCTTGACCCAAAATGCCCCAGACTAGAAGCAGACAAAGCCAAGCGCTGGCTGCTAGAACTGCCGTCTGTCTGCTTACGTAGCAGATTAACGTGGAACTGTGCAAGGTTACAGTACATCTCTTATCAGCGGGCAAGAGCGCATCTTGTGCTGCTAACAGGTCATGTCAGCACATGACTGCTTGCCTGTTCTCACTGAGAACAATGCCATGCTTTTGATGGAGCTGTTAAGTGTGATGTAGTTTAAAAGGTTTGGAACTGGGTTAGTTCACTGTATTACACAACAAAAGCCATTTAAGTGCTTTAGAGCAGAACCTTAAACCTTCTTAAACTGATGCTGATTTGTTTGTTTAGAGAAGAAAACCTGCAGCCAAAAAGGTGAACGGATATGACTAAGCAGAGATTGACACATGCTTGCACTATTCGTCTTGTTTTGAACAGGAGCCCACATCAAGGCTCACACCTGTGCTGCCTTGTTTGTGTCAGTGCATTTCCCTCAGTGGATGTGAACAGATTTAGAACTGATGGAATGAAAATGTGGTCTTTAATCAGCGGCTAATGCCCCTCGTTGCTTATCCCCTAAAGCGACTTCCTGACGATTATAGCACAGGCCAGACATTAGGCAATTAGTCTGACGCTTTTACATAAATTAATGGAATGGAAACCACATAAGATATTTGATTTCATTCAAATAAGGCTGAGAGACCACTATGAAGAAAAATGATTATGTCCTCTTCCTGCACAGAAAATAATTGACAACAGCGTTATTTCCATTTCAACCATATTCAAAAATACTACTGAGACAGATTTCCGTGCTCTACTCTACAGGCTCCTAAGGAAACCTCCTACCGTGTTACCACGATTGGAGAGAGTGACGACTGTTCAGAAATTGCAAACACGTGTGTTGACAACAAGCTCATCAATCAAGAAAGGTTGACTGATAATAAGAGGTGTAACAATGCACTGCAAAATCATGATAAATGCATAAATGCAGTGATGTGCACCATGCAGAGTGAGCAAGCCATTGATTATTACAATTGATGCAGTTGCACTAAAGTTTGTGGGGTACCAACATTAATTTACAACCCACTCCAGCACAAACGCATTACGCACCGCAACCCTCCAGCCACACAGCTTCAGACTGATTAGTTTATTATGCTAAAAATGTAACAGTCCTCACTTTTCTTCATTCAAGTTTTGTTCAAAATGTGGTGAGAGTATTACACTGTGAATTGTATTAAATCATATTGTTGGCTGAGTTGTACCCCTAGAAAATAAACTTCATTGCTTCGTCAAAATGAATCACAACTACTGTTTACAAATTATATTATAATATTCTAACACGTCTCGATTTGACAACATCCAAATCATTCCATTCCTCCACTAAATAAGACAGTAAATATTTTCAACAGTAAATGTAATCATTTCAAAATAAATGTCAAGATAATATGCTAACTGTTAAACATTTGTAATGTAGTATGTAAACATGTTAAGCGTTAGTTACTTTTAGCCTTAACTACGAAGGAAAGCAAAGTTTGTTACAGCTCGTTCTGGGCCAAGCCCAAAGATTCTGGAAAATACTGTAGTTTGTTGCATACCCTACTGCAGCAGGTTGAAAGAATAGTTTGGTAAAAACAACTGTAGCTATACTGATCAACAGGTCAAAATCATCAAAGATAAGTTTATCTGGGTTTTGTAGTGTTTTTCAAATCTGGGTTTAGTTTTCCCTAGGACATACAGTTCATGTGATGAAGCTAGTTCATGATAGTTGGTATTATAAGCATATAATAATCATATACTAAGCCTTTTTTGAAGAAACAGTGGGAGCTGACTGACACTGATGATTATATCTACGCCACAGTGTGGCCTGTCTGACTTCACACTGAAAATATTGAAACAGTTACTTGATTGGTGCCTGCAGTTCAATAATAACCGCATGCAAGTCTATTGCAAAGCTAATATTACTCATAATTTAAAAAGTTGCTGTGACTGAAAAAAAACTGAAATGATCTGTGACTGAAAAAGACCTGAGATTTGCACAATATATTACACACAAATACTGCCTTTCATTCACTTTCGGCAATAATTGCACTGATGCTGTGCATCTGCATTTGAATCAAGTAAATTCAAACACTTATACTTTTTTCAGTGCAGCAAATACATGGTCTTGGTCTTCCTGCACTTTAGCCACAAGTCTAATGTGGGTAAAAAGGAACTGTTGCTAAAACTTGCCTATTAGCACCAGGCGACATGCTTCATGTCTTGTTGAATTGTTAAGTTTCTCATACAGACTTGTTTATATCATTTCTGACACTATAAGAAGTATTATCCATATAAGTGCACAAAGTGTGCTGCATAGCTCATAAGAGGAGCAGCAGCAGCACCCAGGATTTTGTCAATTCTTGTGTCCACTTTTATAGATACTTAGTGTAAAAATGAACACAAGAGATAACCCTGGGTGGATATAAGCTTCTATTTTCTTAATAGCAAAACAACAGAAGCAAACTGCAGACCCCAAAAATAGTGCAAATCATATATTTTGTGTACATAGTGTCAAGATGTGGGAATTGCTACCTTTTGATCAATGATGGAGCAGACCAGGTCTTTGACGGCGTTGAGTGACAGGTCATGCGCGTCCAGGTTGACCGTCTCTCTGGTGAGTCCGATCTGCAGGAGGAAGGAGACTCCATGGAGAGATCCTCTGGAGAGAGTGGGGCTGGGGGCACTGTGGCTGCCGTTGGACAGGCGGCTGTAAAGGGCCACTGGAGGGCTGGGGGACGGGGACGGGGTGGGGGGCGTCGGTGGGTGAGAGTGGAGGTAGGCTTTGAGTAAGGGCGTCAGAGGAGTCGTGCTGCTGCAGGCAGACATTGGCTTTCCTCCTGCGGCTGAGATGACTGCTGTGTAAAACTGGAGGCGACGAGCTTGAAATCTGTGGCTCAATACCGCCAAGTCGGCAGGTGTTTTATTTGGACATCTGATCCTTAAACCATACGTCAACAGTCTCTGATCTGCTGCACGTCTGCCCCGTCCTCGGCATAGGTTACACAATTCTTGTCACCCTTCTTTTCGCTGCTTCCCCTGTTACAATGACAGTGGGACGGTCTAGATAGCATGCTCTAGAGTTCTTGCTGCACAGCTCAGTGCCTCTGGTGCTCTAGACAGTACATGCTGGGTTGACAAGAGCTTCGTTTATGTCTCAGCTGAGCAATCAGGACCCCAGCTTGAGCCTTGATAGAGCGACAGTCATCCTAGAGCTGGTTTTCAAGTGCCATTCCTATTATTAAAAAAGAGAGAAACAACAAACACAAAATATTAGAAGTTGCATTTACAATTGATACACATGTAGCACCGTTTAATTACTTCCTGAACAAATACAGGGACAAAATGACACCAGACACCTGGTTGACACAAGATCAGTAGTTTCATTAATAAGTCATAAAAAGTAATATGACTCAATTTTCTGAAAGAAAAAAACAAAACTTTGTTTCTGATTAAAAGTCATTCCTGTCTGTAAAGAAAATACTTATGAAGGCTAAAGAATAATAATTTTGAATACATATGGGGACCATGTATATATTTGTCAAAAAAAAAAGTATAAAAATGCAGCTCACCATCTCAGGGACTGATTTATAAGTGATAAAGCAGGGAGGAGAGTTCTTTTTTGTTGTTGTTGTTATTATTGTTATCTTTTTGTTTACCTTTTTGTCACATTTAACACTTAATATATTGTTTAAAAAAATAATTGAATAAAAGCAACTTCACAGAGGTGCATAATCAACGGTAGAGAAAGAGGTTTGTGATAAATGGCCTAATATTTACTGGCTCTGTCGGCTTTTGTAGCAGTGTGTTAAAGCTAACATCTGGAACCACAGCCATTCCACATCTGGAGAGGATCCTCCCACTCCTGATCGCAGAGCTGGCAGAAGACCACGAATGCCAGCAAAACAAGTTATACAATGGCTTTGTTTGGGCCCTGTAAAGACTGCATAAGTAATATAAACTTCAGTAACGAAGCGTGACTACCTCCTAATACACAAACAGGGCTCAGAGAAAACACAAAGCACCTGAATGTTGAGAAAAGGCGTTTTCTGCTCCGTAACAAGTGGACCGACTGAGCAAAACACCAGAAGCCAGTGCCTGCAGTGGAAAATGAAGAATAAGACTTGTTTTTTGGAAGCCCCTGGTCTCTAACAGGAAAAAATAAACTTTAAAATCCCTGACAGTACCTATTTCTGCTGGAAGAGTCCTGAATTGTGCAGCTTTTGGAAAGTTTTCCTCGGTTTTCTCCAGGTGCTGAAGAGCTACTTCACCAGCATCTTGTTCTTGTTCTCGTTCCAAGCAGGGGCGACTCACTCCATCTCTTCTAAAGAAGAATAAAGTCTCTCTCTCTGGGTTTTGGAGTTTAGGGAAAGCATGCGTGGGTCTGGAGCCCAAAACGGACCAACTACAGCCCCATAAATGCGATGGGTTTCGTTTTTTTCCCTGCCTTTACTCCCCGCGCATGCCTGTCCTGTACGCCGTTTCCGTTATGCGGACTGAGGCTAGGGGCGTTTTAGCAGCCTCTACTGGCTAGAATCAGTCACACCATGTGGACAAAAGTATTGGGACGCGCCTGTTTTTCAAGGTCCATTTTCTATTCCAGCACGACTGTGCCAAGGTGCACAAAGCAAGGTCCATAAAGACATGGTTGGATACGTTCTTCCTGCATCAGTGTGTGACCTCGTAAAAGCTCTACAGAATGAATGGTCATAAAAAGCCACAGAAACTTCAAAATCTTATGGAAAGCATTCCAAGAAGAGTGGAAGCTGTCACAGCTGGAATCGGGGGACCAGCTCCATATTAGATAAATATTGAAAGCAATATAATTAAGTCAGTTTGTGTAATGGTCAGATGTCCTACTTCTGTCCATATAGCATATGCACAATACAGTGCAAAGGTCTTGAACCACCTGTTTTCTTTATATTTTGCTTTTAAGCACATTGTTGGTGCATAGACCAAAATACTTATGTGGCAGAAACCTCTACTGACATGGTTAATTATGCTTGAGCTGCTATGTCTGGACTCTCTTATAGGGCCGCATGCTCTGTTAGAATGAATCGTCTATATGCCGTACGTTGTATGGGTACCTTAGAAGGATTGATGTGCACATTCTATTATGCATACCTTCAACCGTGCAAAAGACTTGAACCACCCCTCATTTCTTTATACAAAATAAGGATAAACTCAGTAAAGTATTAAGCAGCCAAATCAAGTTCTGGGCGGTAACCAATAATACTCAGCAGGCCACATGGAAAGGTTTGGATATGGTTAGCTAATACATGCATATATGCACATACACACACACACACACACACACACACACACACACACACACACACACACACACACACACACACACACAC
>JBBPCW010000001.1:28124975-28140627 GCA_037974425.1 Phenacogrammus interruptus
ACTGAACCGCTTGAATTTCAATACAAACAAACAGAAAACATGGGGTGTTCTAAAACTTTTGACCGGTAGTGTAGATACTGAGCATTATATCTATTTTATAAAACTCGTGAAATGTTTATCTATTTGGTCTCCTTGACCCATGATATGCACGCTCTGACATAGAGCTCAGTAATATGACATTATTTAATCATGTTAAAGAATTTAATCATGTTATTTAATCGTGATGACAAATTATTTCACAATTTGTCACATTGTGCTTTTCTGAGTGAATGGTAGATATTGTCTGTATTCATAGTTTCTGGTGATATTTTTAATATGTCATACATTTGTTCCAACTAATCAGATACATATGTTCTACAGGTAAAGAAAAAAAACATGAGAACACATGGTGTATCATGAAATTCAATGAAAAGTGATCATTTTTGCTTTATTGTCCTCTCCTACTTTGACAGTTAATGGTAATGGTAATGTGTGTCATATGTTTGGTGCTTCATGTTGTTTTGAAAGAACGGTAGTAAATCTGGTGATTTCTACATTGTGTGAGAGTCCCTGTGACATAAATTGGAACAAAACGTTCCTCCAATCAAGCTATGTCAGGTCAGGCATTCTGTACCATTAAGCCTAACATAGCATTATAAATGCCAGCTTAAATATAATCTGAAGTAGTGTTGTGATACTAACTCTTTACAAGATCATCCAGTACTACGAGAAAACATTCCAAAAATGTCATGTCAGTGGGTAAACCTGGCTTTAGACTCACCTACTCCCAAGACTCCACCATCAGAGCAGTTAGTAACCGTCTCAGGTGGTGGGGGAATAGGATACAAACACCTGTAGCATGGCCCACCTCTGTAGTTATACACAGTGAGCTGTTATTAAGAAAGAGAATGAGCCAAAGTGAACTTTAAGATAGATCCTATGATTGAAAAGATTGTTTTCAGTGTGTAGGTGTGGTTTTTGGATTCATTTTGCTCTAAGAAGCAATCTTTACCTGTCCCTCCATTCTCAAGGCACTAGCAGACACCAACGGCTTGCCGCTCAAAACGCAGGCATCATTGACAAGGTATCGCGTGGGAACGTTATCTGAACAGTCAGCCACAATATCATACATAAAGAACACAGTCAAGGACTCAAAAGCTGAACAGGCATTACGTTGCATTTAAAATGCGTCCACATGGTCGAGAAGGATACTGTTGAATGAGCTGCAGGGCATTCTCCGATGAGAGCTGGAGATGATACGGCACACACTGCACTGTGGAATTCAACCTGTCAAAAAATTAACTTTAAAGTTAATACATAGACAGCTTTGAAGTCTGGTAAGTTACACTGACTAGACTTTAAAGCATATCTGTGATTTTTTGGTGGGTGGGTTTTGTTCAAATGCATTGCATCAGTAACTGTTTACACACTGCTCATCTCTGTAAAGATAAAAATGCCAGCTACCCCTGCCAGCTGAGTATTACTGTGTTCTTGGATGGAGTTAATGAAGGAAATGGCTAAAGAGGACAGGTGCAAGAGGCTGGTGTAATCTTTACCTGAGAGGATAAACCTGTCAAGTATTAAGACAAGGAGACATTTAAGAGAGGAAGAAAAGTGCTGGAGACGAATCGATGCAAAAGACTCATTTTTGCCCTGTGAGCTTATCAATCCCAGGCAAATGTTGATTAATACGGTCATACACTATGGCAAAATAGTTTTCCGTTTTTTTTGACGCATGAAAGGACATGAGAAAGCATTTACGTGGATGGTTAGTGGCAATCTTACGTGCAGCCTACAACTTCCCAAGCCACAATAAGATGGATCTAGATGGAACTTCAGTCCTGGAGGCCCGTGGTCCAGCACGTTTTGGTGATTTCCCTGCTCAGAAACACCTGGTTCACCACCAGTTAATTGTCAGGTTTAGTGAATGTGTTTGAGGAGGAGAACCATCAAACAGTGCGGGACATCAAACACTCCAGGACCGGAGTATGACACCCCTGATCTAGATTTTCTTGTTCACTTTTTTGATGTGATAATGGATAAATGGAGTAGATACGTATAATATGCAATTGGTGGAAGCGTAGTCAGTACCTGCTGAGGGCCCGTGCTGCAGACTGGGCTTTAGGCAGACCCTGAGTGTGTTCTGTATGCAGCACCTGTCTGTGCAGATTACTGAGTTCCACTTCATCATAGTCCAGCAGCCCCAAACGTCCTAAAAAAACAATCAACCTTTTTGAATTCAGAGTGCATTGAGGGTGAGCGTTATTTGTAATGTGGATGAGTATGTATTATTTGAAACATAAAAAAAACCAAAATATGCAGAAAAAACTATTTATAATGGTAAAAACATCACTGTCACAAGTCCAGTGATTACATATTCTGTTAGATGGCTTGGTTTGTCTAAGAGCTGGTTATAAAATCTCAAGCTTAACCCACCCTGACATGGCTAGGTATGCAGCATAAGTAGCTATTTAATCTATCCTGGTAAAAAGTGATTTACCATACCAAGACCAGCGCTGGTTAAGCAACAAATACAGCTTTGTTAGACAATCCTCAGGTCACTGTCCTTGAATATTTCACATGTGGAAATTAATAATATATGTGTCATGTTATACAGATGCAAACTATGCTCTTAATTTTCTGTTTGCATGATAACTCAACACGGGGTCAGAAATGTGCAGATCACTGTGCTTTCAGTACGACAGCTGCCATAGTCATTACTGTATTACTGTTCCTTACACTGGGTCAATTTATGTGGAGCTGTAGTAACATAATGTATACTTATTTCTATTTATTTTTTATTTACTGCTTCCCGATGCTGTAACACACAAACTTAATTTCACAAAACAGTGGTGGATGTTTGCAGAATGCTATCAATTACTCTTAGCCATGACACCCAAACAGCTTCACCACAATACTGCCTGCATCCTACCTATTCCTGCGGCAGCGAGGTACTGGGCAAGAGGGCAGCCTAAACCTCCACATCCCACAATCAGAACTGACGTTTTCGAAAGACTCATCTGACCTGCAAAGACAGAAGACACATTGTGTGGCCTGGTGTGCTCAACCACATTCAGATCATGTTTATCACATTATTACCTTTAACACCAATTTCTGGTAGCAGAAGCTGCCTGCTGTATCTCATAATGTCAAGATTGGTTAAAGATGTGCTTGTCAGAGGGGCCAGAGTAGACACTTTGGTTTGCAAATCTGCAATTAAGGAGTTCTCCTGCTGACACACAAAGAGAAGCAGATTCTCAGATTAGGATAATGTGTTTGGAAAGGCAACTGTGTTTTGCGCCGGCACTGATTAAAAGATAGGAAGCAGAGCTGAAGGTGGCACAGCTGAAAATGTTAAGACTTGCAATGGAGGGACGAGAATAGACAGGATCGCGAATTAGTTTATTAGAGTTATATTTCCTCTGAAGGAAAAGTCAGAGAGGCGAGATTGTGTTGGTCTGAACGTGTGCCGAGTCTCTGAGTATGTTGAGAGAGGACAGAGTTGCATGGAAGAGGAGAAGTGGAGAGTCTAGTGGAAGGTTTATGGATATGGTGAAGGAGGACATGCAGGCAGTTGGTGTGGGAGAGAAAGACGCAGAGGATAGAAGGGAGTGGAGACGGTCAATCCACTGTGGAGACCCTAATCGGGAGCATCATAAAGTAGGAAAAGTCTTACAGAAGCGAAGCAAAACACACACACGACTGTATAACTGCTGCACTGTTTGGCTGAACACATGAATACTGTTCAGACCTTTGGGATTTGCTCGAGTTTCTTTCTCAAAACAGCAATTTCCACATCCTTTTCCAGGAGCTGTCTCTTCAGGCTTAAGACGTCGTCGTCCATAATGAATATTAAACGTTTAAACGAATCAGAATCCCTTTAAATACTCATTAATATAACAACGTGCATCCACGCTCCACACCACTGTCAGACTGTTCCTGTTTTGCAGACATCATCGAACACGTGTTGAAGAGTCAATGAATCACGTGTTCTCACCGACCAATCAAATAACAGATCATAAAAGAAACGTAACAATTTTTCTTCAAAATTATATCTATTCTCATTATCTAATGATGAAACATTTTAAGAAAAGAGCTTAATCCAATTATCTTGTTATTTGATACAATAAATTATTGGATTTTTCTCCAAGTACAACACCTCTGAAAATGTTAAGAGGAAACCTAATTTGGTTTCTTTTTTTTCTTTGTATTCCATTTTTTGCGAAATGGACCTTTATATATACTCTGTGAATTAACTGTGAGAGTTTTAAACTGAATAGTTAATGATTTTTGCATTTTAGGCTAAACAGCATGCAAAACATAGTCTTTAGAAGCAATGAAACATAAATATGCCGCCTGATGTCAGTCTGTTACTAATTTGGCTGGGAAATAAGGCTGTGGTTCTTTAAATATTGAATTCTTAAATTTAACACACTTGGGACTACTCTGTTAAAATGTCTCAGCAATGTGTCTAAAGGTAAATCAAATGAGAGCGTATAAAGGATTGGAGAAACAGAACTAAAGACCTCATGGTGGTCCAGGCTCTGCTGAGAGAGTGTGACCCCAGGCTTGAGCTGGGGGTGTACAGGTCCTCCCTCAAGTCCCTCACATGATCCGGATCCGAGCAGGAGGAGGTAGGAGCGGGACGCGCCGTGCGTAAAAACAGACATTTGGAGACCCGAGCGCCTCGATACGAGCCTGTCATGTGCCTCTTAACTTTACTCGGGGTCTTTCTGACCTTTCTGGACCCCCTCAGTGCCCAGACACCGTGGACCCAGCAAAAGGTACCTATGTTTGTCTTTCAGACTCGATGTGGACAACCTCCTGTCCGCGTGCTTCACCAACTCAGCCGTTCGTGAACACGCTCTCTTCGATTTTCGCATTTATTTTTCTCACTGTAAGGAGAGTAAATCAGATTGCCAGAGATTGCGATCTGTCTATTGGGGGTGTTAGATCGTGATTGATGATTGATTAGTTATTCCTAAAACTACAAGTTATTAGACAGATTTTGTTCCATCAGCTACCAATTTTCTTGCATACGCTGTTTTTTAGTCCTTGTAAACTGTCGTTGTGTTTGTATCAACGTTTGTTTCCACGTTTCCAGTTCAGCCTATTGATGGCGTTTGTGGTAACAGAACAGGTTTTATTTATGTGATTGTTCTAGAGATTATATAGACTATATTAGTATAGAGTTTGGCATGTGTGCTGTCACCTTGGCTATAACATGTATTATTGGATTTCTTTTTTATGGCTCTCATGTCAAAAGTCATTTGAGAGAATAAACGTGTGTGGTCAGATTGTGTCTTGGACATCTTCACCCCCAGAGACGAGACTAGCCCACTCTGTTGTCTCTCTCTCTCTCACTCTCGCTCTCTATATCTCTCTCTCTCTTTCTTCTCTGTCCTTGTTGCTATGGTAGCACACTCTTCTTCATCGATCTCCCAAAGGAGATCTTGGTATTTATAGATTTGGAGCACAGTCCCATTCACTTCTTCTCAAATTCCCAAGAGAGGTAACCAGAATGGTGGCCTTTAAGTTGTAATGTAATTCGTGACTCACTGTTCTTTCATTAAAGGTAAAATGGCTCGTGTTTGGATGAAACAAGGCTCAGGAGCTCTGTCATTACTGTCGTTTCTGTACATGGAAATCCTTGTACTGTGAACCCAGTGAGTGTTGTTGTGTCATTAAACTGGTTGGTTCAGACATAGACATGCCTTTTTTTTGTTCAATTACACAGGTAACCAGGTCAAAATCATCAGAGATTAGTTTATGTGGGTTTTGTGGTGTTTTTCATGCTGATTTCAAATCTGTGTTTCACGTACAGGGTTGACGTACAGTTTTTGTGATGAAGCTAGTTCTATACTGCATGATAGTTGGTATAATTAGCATATAATAATCATATACTAAGCGTTTTTGAAGAAACAGTGGTATCTGACTGACACTGATCATTATGTCTATGCCACAGTGTGGCCTGTCTGACTCCACACTGAAAATATTGAAGCAGTTCTTGATTGGTGCTGCGGTTTAATAAAAACCACATGCAGGTCTATTGCAGATCTAATATCACTCAGCATTCAAAAAGTTGCTGTGACTGCAAAAGACTGAAAGCAGATCTGAAATCAGCATGAAAAACTGGTTTAGAAAAAGTGTGTTTCTGGTGATTAAAATGTTTATATCTGTGGGATTTTAAATGTAAAAAATAATCCTGATTTATTTGCACATGATCATTTCAAACATCCCTTTATCCCTCAATATTAAACAGGCTGTTTCTGCTGCTGTGCCTTGAAGGCATGTGTAAATGGATGCTCTGTGTTGTGCCTTAGTTCAAAAGCAATCCAGACTGAAACACTTTATAACTGCAACATGAATGGGAGAGCTAACATACTGCTGAATGGGTAGATGATATGTATGTCTTTTTTCTTTCTCTTTTAACATCACAAAAATAATTCATTAAATTCATTGTTATAGTGCAATGTATAGACTCTATGGAGTGCGGAATGATTCTTGGGTTTCCAGAGAATTAAGAAAATTCTTCTTTCTATGATGCAGGCCCTTTATATAGAATCCTTTTTTTACTGTGCATGTATGCTTGATGTGCTTGGGGTTAGTGAAAGAGAGAAAAGCAAAATAATGAACTTTGAGACCAAACAAGAGTGACGTTAGAGACGATCAATATCTTGTATAGTGTAATGTCTGGCAACTGGGTATATCTCGACAGAGCCTTCAGAAGATGACTAATGTTTAATCTAGAAAAACACATTATATTTCTTTTAGATTGTTTTTCTCAGCTTAAAGTGACACCTGATCACGGCATGTTTGGAGGCTATTCTTCTTGGCAGAATGTGGGCTTTCTTCTGCGAATAACTTCCAGCTGCAGCTCCCCTGTACTTAATGCTGTTGAAATTTCTGTTGCCTTGTGTGGTCACGCTGGGCCGCATAATTACTCACCAGCCATATGCAGTGTATAATTTTCCCTACAAACAAGAATGAACGTGCTCTCTCTCACTGCAGTTAAGTATCACCACCATATATCCCATCAGACAATTTGCTATTTCAGTGATTTGTATTTACAACTAAAGAAGAAAGTAGGAAGTGCTAAGGGAACTATTTATATGTCTAAATATGACAGCAAAAAAGGAAGATTTATAATAAGGATTTAAATAGGGCTGAAAGATTAAACTTTTTTTAATGGAAACTGAAAATTACTGGGCAATTCTCAAACAAAAAGTATTAACACTCTTTTTAGTTTGAAGTGGAGAAAGTTAACAACATAACACTTGTGAGTTGCCAATAGATGAGTTTAAAAAGCTCCACTTCACTCCGAGCCGGTCAGCCCTTTCACACTCACCACACAAAGGGAAGTTGCACAAGAGCTTCGCCTCCCTCTCATGTCAAAGCAGGTGTTCATGTTTTGATGACAGGAAGAAGTGTCATCAAAACATTTTCAGTCAGAACTGCCCCCACTAATAACATCACTGCCCTATAAAATCATGTATTTCCAAAAGCATACCTTTACAGGAAGGGTAACAAAGTTTTTCACCTATAATGTAAGGTAAAGTTGTTTCCAAGTCATTTTGGAGGATTTTTTGGTTATTATTTATGAAAGTTTCACACAATAATAGGGAAGCTGTTACTAAAATAATATGCAACTATATGATTTTCTTTGGACAGTAACAGTATACTGTATACTACACAGCTGACTGGCAGGGTGAGACAGTCTCAAGCAAGAAAAAGGATATTTTGGATTTACCTTTACAGAAAATCGACCGCAATTTAAATCACAGTCATAATATTAATCCGAAAAATCACATTCCATATTTTCCTCAGATCTTTCAGCCCTAGTTCCAGTGGAGTCAAATCACTGTGAGTTGGTTCATTAGAGTAACTGATGGCTAGTGAGACAGTATAATGTATTATAATAATTCCAAAATATTTATTTACTCAATTTTCTTTTAATACTTTTCCTTTGTGATCATTTTACTGCTTCACTATTTCACAAGAAGGTTTGTGCTGCATTCTTTGAAGGTGTTTTTTTGTGAATCCGTGACTGAGGAGAGTAAATGAGCATCTATAAATGAACAGAAATCAGTCTAACGCAGTTTTATTTGAAATCAGTGCTAAATCAATGCTTGATGAAGTGCTTCAGCTCTTCTCCAAAGCTGACATGGAATCAATTCCCAGGCAACAGTTTCAGCCGAGCTTGTTGTGTCACTAAACTGGAATTACCCCTCACTTTATAACGTATGAGACACATAACCACACAGATGTGGGAGGGGTGCTGGCCATGTCCACTTATAGCGAAGGAATGTTTTTTATCACTAAACATATAGAAAGCCTAGCTGGTGGAGTTTCCATTTTAAGGGACAAGTGTTATTTGACCGTTTTGCTGCTAAATGTGTAGAAAAAATTGTTGAAATACAAATATTTGCATATATATTTAAAGCATGAACTGAATGGGCTCTTTATTAGACACAGACTGGTTATTCATTCCCACATCAGAGACAATGCTATTTACGTGAACAGATCATGACTAATAACAGTATGCTGCTGTATGCCCAACCCTGAGAGAGGTTCATTTATTTTTGGGATATCGTGTTCATTTCATATTCCATAGACTAATTTAGATACATGACACATGACCATTTAGATATAAGCCAAACCATAACCCTATACATGACCTTTACATTGTTAACTATATAAATGTTTGCATGTCTAAGTTTAGTTAACACACATACACAAAACATCCAGATAGGACCAGTTAACCATGAAACAAGCTGAAACTGTGCATAGCTTTGTAGAATGTAAGGTATGTTACCGTCAGTCAGAGGAGTACAGAAATGCTTAAAATGCACTACATGGACAAAAGTGTTACACACTCCTGACCACCACACCAACAGGTCCTACACACTCACTACACAAGGGGTCCCAGGATTTACACAAGAGTCTCGCCTGTCAAAGGTGTCAGGAAGAACAGGAAGAAATGTCATCAAAACATTTTCAATTATGAAAAGAGGAAGAAACACCCCCATCAACAGAACTGCCCCCATTAATATCATCACTGCACTCTAAAACCATGTATTTCCAAACAGTGTTTATTATTAAAAGTTGTATCCAATACATTTTGGAGGAGATATTGCTTTGTTTATTTGGAAGAGATTTCTTGGTTCATCACTTTGTGCACTGGGGCACAGTCATGCTGGAACAGAAATGGTTCTTCTCCAAACTGTGTTCACAAAATGTCTTGGTGTGCTGAAGCATTAGGATTAAGCCCTTCACTGGAAGTAATGAGCCTAGCCCAAATCCTGGAAAATACATGTGTCCCAATACTTTTGTCCATGTAGTGTACGTAGACTGCAACAAGTTTGTTAGCCTTTACAATCTAGAGTGTTACCTAAGAGGCAGCTGTGTGTTTATATGGCTGATCAATGCACAGTGAAGCCTAATCAATCAATCAAAGATGAGAGCTGGTAGTGCCTTTAATTTTATATTATTTTCCATTATATTATTTTTATATTAAATGATGCATATAGTAAACAATATACTCAGAACAGTATATAATGTGATTATTTTTTTACCTGTATGTATCATAAAGCTCTAAGTTCAATCAGTAGTTAAATAATTCAACAGATCTGTAAGATCTGGGAACAGCGCAGATGCAACAGGATGAACCAACCCAGGACCCAGACTATAGTTTAATTATTTTCTCTCTCTCTCTCTCTCTCTCTCTCTCTCTCTCTCTCTCTCTCTCTCTCTCTTAGCTGTACCACAAAGCGGGCACTCTGAGTTCCAGTTATCTTAACAGTGTTTTGGCCCACACAAACATTGACCACATGTGGGAGAAGACCCTGAAACCCATGCTGGTGGTGCGATACCCAGGCTCTGCAGGAAGCCAGGCCGTGCAGCAGGTGTGGGTTTGTGTGCATCAGTCAAAACAAATTAGGCCAACCTGGGCTGACAGAACCTGATCATCATTTAGTATCTCTGTTTTTTCTCTCTACAGCAAATTAAATCTAGCCTGGGCTCACTGAAGGCGGGCTGGAAGGTGACTGAGGATCACTTCCAAGGCCACACACCATATGGCCAGATGCCTTTCACTAACATAATCGCTACTCTCAACCCCACAGCCAAGCGGCAGCTAGTACTGGCCTGCCACTACGACTCCAAGTACTACCCCCCTCAGTGGCACGGGAGGCAGTTCCTGGGGGCCACGGACTCGGCCGTGCCCTGCTCCATGTTACTGGAACTGGCCAGAGCTCTGGACCATGAACTGAAGAAACTAAAGGTGAGGAAATACAGTGTCATTGTCAGAGGAAAACCTCTGACATAGTAACTTTCTTAGGGCAATTTTATACCTAATCTCCATCTGCTGCATCACTGAGTCAGTTACCACATTTCCCGTATAACCCACCTGCCATTTCTATTATATTTCTATTGCTACCCAACTGCCCAGTTCTATTATAAATGTATTTCAACTTTGTATTCTTTTATTCAATTATAATAATATATTAGTTTATTGAACTGATAACTTTATTGGCACATATCAAATATATATCTGTTCCTTTTAAAGTCTGTGGAATTTATTGTTTGTGGTTATCAACCTGAAGATATTTTAAACCAAGTCAAAATGTTTGAGGGTTTTTTGACCAGGACCTGACCTGATTGTGGTATTCTAGAGAATCCATCACTTTTGAGGGTTGTACATTATTACCATTATTAGTTTTGAGTGCGAATGTTGCAAAAAATGTTTTGCAGATAGAGTTTGTGGTTAGTGGTTTTAGGTGCGAGATCTGCACTGCAGCGTTTTTGTTGTATTTCAGCAGGTTTCAGCCTCAAGCATCCTGCAAGCTGAAGCACTTAGACCGTCTCGCATAAACTGTACACTAAAATCATCAGACCTGTCAGAATCCCAGATTTCACAGAGAATAGAAACTGGTTCTGGATGCACTGATGAATAATTACACTGGTCACTCAGATTAATTTTAAATGCTAGTAGTAATTGGTTGCGTATTTACACTAATAAGCCTTTCAGTGAAAAATACAGGTCTAATAACTAGGTAGCAAGAAAAAGATATTTACTGACCAGGTGGGTATTCCACAAAGCAGGTTTTCTCAGGTCATCCAGGTAACGTAAGCCTAAAATCAATCCTGTTCTATAGGAAAACAGCCTTGCGCCTAAATTATCTGGCTAATTTAGAAATACTGCTTTGTAAAATACATCCATCCTTCACTTTATTTAACCTGGGTATGCTAAAATATACCTGATCAGGCTTAGCAGCCCGTATTTGAGTCTTACACAGTGTCCAGTGGTGATATATCATAATATTTCTACAGAAATGTAGCATTTTTTGTAGTTCTTGGACATTATAGCTTTGGGATTTGCCTGCCTGGGTTTGAGTGACACATGAATGGCAGTTGCTGCCTTTTCAGCTGCAGCCGGGCCTATTTATTTGACAGCATTACAATGAGCCTGACTAGAGTGGAGAAACAAGAATTTAGATGAGTCATCAGGAGATGAGGAAAGAGAGGAATACAAGAGAAGGATGACTGCAGAGGGCACAAAAAATGGTCCACTTATGCAGTTATTAAGCAACTTTAATAAATATCACAGCGGGTTTTTGCAACACCTCACTTAACCACAGTTTGATGAATGGAATCAAATGAAGAATGATAAAGATGCAATTTGAATGCAGATAGAAGCATTTTCCTGCAATTGCCACTAGATGGCTGTGTTTGCATATTGTGACCTAAGTGTGTCTTCCTCAGGACTCTGGGTCAGACCTGTCTCTGCAGCTGCTGTTTTTTGATGGAGAGGAGGCTCTGTTCCAGTGGTCCTCCACTGACTCCTTGTACGGTTCCCGCCACCTGGCCCAGAAAATGGAGAGCACTGCACACCCTCCAGGAGCTACAGACACCAACCAGCTACATGGCATTGTACATTTTCCCACAAACACAGACACAGCTGTTATAGACAGTACATAGACCCACTCTAGACTCAAATGCGACTTAAAGCTATACACTGCCAATCAGATGTTTAAGGAAACAATGCTTTTTTGTATTATAGTACTGATGAGATTTTTCAGCAATAACAGCGGTTTCCTAAAACTTTGGGTATATTTTGCAAAACATTGATGCAAAACTCATGTTCATCAAAGTGTTTTCTTAGATCCGAATAAGGATTTGCCTAAATATGTATGGTGTGGGGGAGCAGTGAGAACACTGAAATATATTGTGCCTTCAGGATCATGGTTTGGAAATACTGCCTTAAAGGTTTGACATCTGATATTCTGCTGAGTGCCAAGTTCTGACATAAAATGCATGGTATGTGTCACGTCCTGTCATCCACTGATTATGTAATGTAAGATATATAGGATCACTTGTTATTGTTGTGTCCTAACCAAGGTAGTTATATGATAAAGGCTGGTTGTATAAGTCATATATAATATAAAGGTTGGAGTATAAATTGTATATAATAGAATGTTCTACAGACTCACTTCTTAAGAAATGGTGCTTCTGGGAATCAAAACAGGTTCTTTCATGATATTCTTCTTTGTGAAAGTATATTCGCAGGCACCAATGACTGTAAAACTGTATGTGGCCATGTATAGGGCCCAAAAACACATTAGGGATACCTATAATATTTGTGGGGAACCTGCAAATATTTACATTAAACATATTCTTTTTCTATTGTTACTCCAGTACACACTGCAGATGTGGTTATTACGTTAATTATTGTTTGCACCCACCACATGAGACTAAGTGAGCTTATTGAGAGAACACACACTGTCTTAGCTGCTTAAGACAGTCAGGTCTTGGTGTGGAGTCTTCCCATGAAGAAGTGCCACAGACAGAGGGTAGCTCATGACATCATGTCTTTTCTTAAAGACTGGTGGGAAGCAGAGCCTTTGAAAGCTTATCGTAAAGAGCAAAACACGCCAACGCTGTTTAGGAAAGATTTTCTTTACCCTCTCTCATGCTCTCTCTCTCTCTGTCTTTCTGTCTTGCTTTCTTTCCTTTTCTATCTTTCTTTCTGCCCACTTCCTCTCTGTCTCCCCCCTCTTTGGTTTTTTTCAACAGGATCTTTTTGTTCTGTTGGACTTGATCGGTGGTCCCATGCCTCGTTTTGGAAACCAGTTCTCAAATACTGCCAGGTGGCTCTCCAGACTCCAAAATATCGGTAAGCCTTTTTCTTCGTATCTTAATACTCTTGTTCTTCTTTCCTCTTCTTCTCCGCCAATCTGGCAATGGGTCCTTCACAGTGAAGCAGATGGTATGGATCAAGGAGGAAAGTCATAGGAATTCTAAACATGACACAAATTATAAAATGTTTTTCGAGTGGAATGGGTCATTTCAGGTTGTTATCAGAGTAACTCTACAGAACTTTAGCATCTAATATAATGGGATCTTTTTCTTAGTAATTTATCATTGGGATGACCCTCATATTCCACAGTGACTTGGCCTGAGTGTAGAATAAGTCATTAAACCAGACACACTTACACATTATCTTTTGTTTACACTTTGCTTGACTTATTGTGTCGCCTGTGGTTTGAGTTTCATTCTAGACATTTTCTAACCAGACTGTCCATTTGGTTCCAGAACGGCGTCTGCATGCACTGGGGCAGCTGAAGGACCACCCTAATGACGTCCAGTACTTCTGGCCTGGTCTGCCTGTGGGCCCGGTTCAGGATGACCACATGCCCTTTTTCAGCCGCGGTAATACCATGATGCCACTTTCTTTACACAGCCTTGCTTTGTTACAGGAATCGTATTTAGAACAATGACAGCATTTCACGAAGAAGAATGACGTTGTATCTACAGACAGCTCCGTTACTATCAGCACCTTTAGTAAAGATGCCAGGCTTATCAAAAGTAAATGAGAACATTTATTTCAGTAAGAAGTATTTTAGAACAGGCTTTTGTTTTCTTTAATGACAAGCTAGCATAGCATTTATACCATAATGTAACATATCCATGTGGTTTCATAGAACTTGAAGTGCTCCCTTTGCTACCCCTGCTTGAGTTTTTTGAGCAAAGGAAATCTGATTCAAGATCAGCTTGAATGGTCATGTGGCTCATGTTTTGTTCCGTTTGGTAACAGTGTTACAGTACAGGGTTATCACAATTCTCAATTCGCAAATTGATCTACACTGCAATAAGTACACAAGTGCTAGCTAGTGTTCAAATAAGCACATTTTATATCCTCATCGGAGTCCAAGTCCTCCATCATATCTCCACTCCATTCCCCTCTGTTTGGAATACCTTTAGGGCAGGATATCCTTTGCTTGTCATCATAATAGTGTCTTTTGTAACGCTGATATTGTAAAATGCAAATGATTGTTGTGTGCTGACCTTTCTGATCAAACACAAAGGGATCTAGAAGAATGGGTCTGTGTGTGAAGCAAGATATTCGTGTGACCCAGTAAAAGTAAATATTTGTGGTCACCATAAATCATCTTTCCTCATGCCACATTAATTTCATCAGTGTGTTTTAATATATTGCAAGGCATTCTGAAATTGCAATATGCAGCATTCAGAACACAAGATGATGGTTTGGCCATGACACACAGTCCCACCACAGGAATATGGAGCTCACACTGCAGTGACGCAGTGCCGATTTCACACTGGTTCCTGTAAATCCCATCGAAGAATTAAAATTTGATTTCTTTGATTTTCCATGTGCCCATAGGAGTCCAGATCCTCCATCTTATCCCCACTCCATTCCCCTCTGTGTGGCATACGTTTGATGACAATGAGGAGAATCTGGACCGTGCCACGATCGAGAACCTCAACAAGATCCTGCAGGTCTTTGTACTCGAGTATCTCAACATGAAAAGCCTGAGTCCAAAGGTTCCATAATGTTCCACTACCTTCTTCCCAGTATTTAACAACAGCAACCCCAACTGTGAGATCCCCTTACCAAAAACACCATATGACTTCATTCCTGACACCTCTGTGTTAGAATTAGGCTTCTCCAGAGTCAGTTGTGCATTTAGCATATATTACATTCAGAGCTCTTTGTGTGTTGTGCCCAAGAAGCTAAAATGAAGAATTAAATGATTATTTTTCAGTATATTCACTGGGTGGTGTACTGTTCTTACTTATTAAACAATTGTAAGAATTTTCAGTTAATATGTCTTTGATTTCTGCTCTATTTTGTTATTCAGTTTTAATGTTAATTTAATGTTTAATATATGTTGCAGCCCAAAGTCAATGTTTTCATGTTTTTTTTTCATGCATATTCAGAAAGTATATTGTGTTCACACAGGATTTTATCATCTCTATGTGCCTCTATCTGTGCCAGAGGAAGACACTTTCCTAATTCTGTGATTTGTGTCTCAGAGGTCTATGGATAAATGCCATGACTGTTTTAAAAGAAAAGTAAAAAAGTGTAAAGAGACATTTTCATTAAAGCTTATTGTTGCAATGAACCTTTGCCATATTTCAAGTCTGGTGGAAGGACAGTGATTTTGTCCGATATTTCTATAGCACCAAATTATAAACTTGCAGTGAAGAATATGAAGTGTAAATAGTTTACAATAATACTGATATAAAGTGTACTAAATGAAGTATGAAATATAGCTATATTGAATAAAATATGATATATACACTACCGGTCAAAAGTTTTAGAACACCCCAATGTTTCAAGCTTTATTTAATTGAATTTCAAATAGTTCAG
>JBBPCW010000001.1:28192273-28212222 GCA_037974425.1 Phenacogrammus interruptus
TGAACATTGAGACACTGAACCGCTTGAATTTCAATACAAACAAACAGAAAAAATGGGGTGTTCTAAAACTTTTGACCAGTAGTGTATATTTGGGTAGTTCAAAATGTTGGCCAGATTTATATTAGCCCTAGTTTATTTATATATACTTTAATGATAACTATATATATGTGACGGCAGTAAAGAAGTACGTCTGTGCATCCCAAGGTAAGGTGGCAATAAAAAGAGAACTGAAAATCTGTGACTTATACAGGTTTATAGCATGGCCTGAGGCCAGAGGTACAAGTAAAAAAAAAATGTTCATTTTGTTTTCATTTTAGTGACTGTCCTGGACACCAGTGAAATACCTACAAGGCCGCCTCTTAAAACAATCAAACTCACGACGAAACCTCCACTCACCAGTCCTCTGACAGCGGCTACCACAGCTATTCCAAAACAAAAGCCCTTGAATGGGACATTTTCAGTAAAACCACCAGAAGCAAAGAAGAAGAAGATATCTTTGTATAAAGTCAAGCCCAAGTGTAACAATGTCACTATTAAGACACCAAAGAAAACCTCAGAAACTCATCAGAAGACGGTATCACAAACCAAGAAGAACATTGTTGAAAAAGATGAAAGAAATTGCAGTGTTTCTTTGAACACCTCAACTAAAGAACAAAAAACTAAACCAGGAAAACCTACAAAACCAACCAAAGTGGACAAATCAGCTGTCTGGCCACAGAAGACTAAGAAGATGGAAGAGATGGAAACAAAAAAATCTTTGACTTCAAAATCCAAGGCAACAGGGCCTAAGAAGGTACCCGTGTGGTCCCAGAAGACCAAAGAGAACGAGAAAGGGATAAAAAAAAACGTGACTTCAAAACCCAAAGTAACAGGACCCAAAAAGGTACCCGTGTCGTCCCAAAAGACTAAAGAGACAGAAAAAGAGATTAAAAAATCAGTGACTTCAAAACCCAAGGTAACAGGACCCAAAAAGGTACCCGTGTGGTCCCAAAAGACTAAAGAGACCGAGAAAGGGATAAAAAAATTAGTGACTTCAAAACCCAAAGTAACAGGACCCAAAAAGGTACCCGTGTGGTCCCAAAAGACTAAAGAGACAGAAAAAGAGATAAAAAAATCAGTGACTTCAAAACCCAAGGTAACAGGTATCAAAAGGAAACCTGTGTGGTCCCAAAAGACTAAAGAGACAAAGAAACATGTAATGAAATCTGTCACTCCTAAACCTAAGCCAAAGGGTTCCAGCAAGAATCAAGCCACAAGCAAAAAGCTGAAGGAAAGCTCCCTTTTTAAAAGGTGAAGATACCTTGAATTCCTCACATAAGTGCTGATGGCTCAACCTGAATTTGAAATAAATTAAGCTTTTAAATAGCTTATCGAAGCAACAATTAAGTTGCGATGTTGTGTTGATAATGTTGTGTAAGATGGTGGAAACGGTGAGTCTTTGCCACGTATATAGATCCCAGTCTGCATGCCATATGAAAGTTGTTCAAATGTTGATCCTAGTTTGGCATGTGGCTACATAATTAGTACAGCGCAACAAGTTTAATTTCATATCAAAACAAAGCCAAAATGGGGTAACTAAATGTGGACAAGCAAGAATGTCCACTGTGTTTGAAGCTAAAATATGCTGTGTTGTAAAATGTCTTCAGAAGCACAGAAATAACCATTTTTGATCTAAAAGAAAGTTGTGTGAAGCCACAGTGGAATTGGTTTGCCTTTAAATAAACTCCAGTAAAAATACCATCAAAGAGCAATATACAGAATGCATGATAAGGTATGATTGGTGCTCATTTATGCTTTTTGTCACTTAAATTTTTTTTCCTCCAAAATACAGTGTTTCTGTTTTTTTGAAGTCCTTTGAAATGACAAATGATAAAAATGCCCAGTATTCAAAGCATGCACCGCAAAGGAGTTAATTAAACTGAAATGCAGCCAATTGGACATTTGTCCCATAATGACATTAACTGAAGAGGAAAGAGAACAACAAATATATTAAACTACCAGGAGCCATGACCATGGGTAAAAAGATGTAAAAAAAGGGTAAAAATGTTTCCAGGCATGTTTTCTAAGTAATAAAGAACTCTTCTGAACTCTACCAGGCTGCATATTTAATTTCTAGTATGCTGTTTAAAGCTTTGTTTACATTACTGGGTTGCAGGGCAACTATTTTGCCCCAACAGATCACTGATGAAATGTGTGGACACACAAATTAGACCACGTCTGTTTGGGCCTTGCTTTGTGCACCGGTGGCACAGTCATGCTGGAACAGAAAATATTCTTCCCCAAAGTTCTCCAAAAATCTTGGCATGCTGAAGTATTAAGATTGCCCTTCACTGGAAGAAAGGGGACTAGCCCAAACCTGATAAAAAAGGTGTGTCCATATATTGTCTTAGATCAGATACATATATGTGAGTATGAAATGGTAAGATTAACTACTGCACAAGCATACATGTTCATTTCTGTGGTGAAGGCCTGTGCTATTAGTTTGTTCATTGCTTGCATGCATGCATATCATTTATCTCACATTACTTATTAGGATGTGTCAGACACCTGCCTTTTTTTTAGAGTGTCTACTTGTGGGCCAAGCATCTGACTATAGGACTGTGGGCCTGTTACTGATGTGACTATGCATCCTCAAGTCAGATCCAATCTGAGCAAAAAATCAGTTGTGATCGTAGCCTAGTTTAGATAATTGGTGAAATCTTTTGCAAGCAAAAGTACAACTTCAAGGACCAACACCAGATGTCCAGTATATTATTGTAATCAACAACATCCTGTTTTCTGAAATAAAGAGTTGAACACAATTATCTCAACCACTTTTTAAAAAGTCAAGAATCCCGAGAAAACACTGACCTCGTTTCAGAACAATCAGTCATGCTATCCTAATTTTCTGAGTAAAAGTATTTTGACGTGCACATCTTAGAGGCTTCAATAAATTCAATAGATAATCCAGAGTGAAACAGTAATAAACCCAATGCAAAGAAAACCACATCGCATTGAGAGCCTGGCACTAACAAGACACAACAAATCCCACAGGCACTGAATCCTATTGCTAGCTAAAATTAGCATTAACATATGTAGTAATTATAAACTTATAGTGACAAAGCGTATTTACAAACTGACAGTTTTACATTATATAGTTTGCTATATAATGACATATGACTAAAACAAAAGTCCTTTGACTCACTTGAATAGCTCACGCTTTATTTAAGATTGCTAGATTATTGTACTATGTAGACTAGCATGCTATTATATAGAAAGCTAGCATGCTAGTCTACTAAACTAAGGTTAGTTAACTTTATTAACATTATTAAATAAAGCAGGCAATAATTATTAATTCAGCTTCACTGCATTGAAGAAGATGGTCTTTCTGCTACCTGGTTTTACAGCAAAGTTGAGGATATTTTGCTTTAACTGATTATTATAATTGTTACAATACTGTTACAGTGGTGATACAGTAAGGAGCAGCATATTATGCGTGTACTATTAATGAGAATGCTGTGTAAAACTGTTAAACACACTTGAATCCATTTGATCCTTCCAGTTGAAAAAGTTCTTTACAGTGATGGTTCAAATCACAGGTGGCAGCTTCGCATGTACATCATCAGGTCTTATAGATAATAGCAGGGCTGTGCTCTCGGTTACAGCCTCACACAGCCTAAGACAAGGCAGTCAGGTTAAAAAATTACATTTACAATTCTCCAGCGTGTTCAAACCTGACTCCCTGCTTTCAGACAGAATAGGCTAATGACGGGGATTTATGGCAGAGCTGAGATGTGATGTGTGAGTGAGAGCAGTTCCATAGCCAGAGGGTGAAAACTTGATGTCATGCTTGTGCATTTAAAAGACAAAACTAACTAAACTTCCTGTCTTTAATGCAAATGCTGGGCAAGCACTGGTTTGAAGGTACAGAACAAGCCCAGGCTCCTCTTTCCCATATTAAATGATATTGAGGATTAACATATCAGCGGGTTATTTGAGTCAAAATGGTTGACTGTAAGGCTTAAAGCACTAAAGCGTGCATTCAAAGCTGCAGAAAATCGCTGCGACTCCCAACGTTGTGTGGCCTTGGGATGTACTAATCAGATTCAGGTGCTTCAGAAGAGAACAAGAAACCAGCTCAGTGCAATGTGTTTAAGCCACAATGCAAACCAGAGAACTAATGATAGGCTATAGTCTTTTCAGTCCTTTCATCTGTTGGCAGCTTTTCAGAACCCACACTTTGGTGCCTTTTTTTGCTTAGAGGGAGCAATTAGGACAAATGCCCTCCAGTGTTAAAATGAGTCTGCAGGAGCGTCTGTGATTATGTAACAGTTTTAAACATAATTAAAATTTTGTTTATGCTACACCATAAAGAATGCATTCAATGACAGAAAAAATGTAGATCAATGACAAGAATATTGCTAATATTCAATCTTTTAACAGTTTAGTTACAATAAACAAACAGCTTAATCTAAGAAACTCCAAGAAAAAAATTTGAAGAACTGAAGAATATTTAAAGGATAAGACTCATTTGGGCTGTGACGGTCATGTCAAAACCATGTTTGATCATTATTTTAATGCCTATTTTAGTATGAGAGGTTGTGAAAAAAGTACAAATGTCTTTCCTCTGTTACAGTGAATGTAGTGTTGGCACTTTAAATCATTGTGTACATTTCTATTTTTTATATTTCTATAAAGTCAGGTGAGAATCCAAACATGCTACAATTTCTTGAAAATCGTTAACTTTTCAAAGAGTGCCAGTAATTTTGGAATCAGGGGATGTGTCATAGACTTCCTGTCATAGTAAAACCTTGTCTTTAATGAGTAAAACTTACTAATCAATATTGCAGAGGAGAGGGTGCACCAAAATGAAAAGTCTGGAAAACATCCCATAACAGACCAGAAGATGATTGTCATAACCCTGACCCCAATAATAGCAGGCCAGTCCTGCCAGCTTGGTGAGATATTTCACACAGCAGTGCTGGCCTCTGCTTGAAGTGAATCTGATGAACTCTCTCTGCCTCTGAGTCACAGGAAGAGCATGACATGTTTACTTGGTCCAAATGAGTGACAAACATGCCAGCAGCAGCCATCTGCCCAGTTCATTAAAGAGAGCAGCTTTGTTTCCATTGATAAACCCTGCAGACAGTTCAGAGGGAGGGAGGGGGTGGGGTTTGCTGAAGCTATTATTTAGCCCAGTGGCTCCCTATTCTGGTCCTACAGTACTGCTATCCTGTATATTTTGGTATTTTACCTGCCACATTATCTCGAAAGTAGCCTCTTGCTGTTATAACTGCTTTGTGGGGGGGGTTTGTTGGTGTTCTACATCTGCTTCATAGATTTTTTTTCACTCACTTGGCTGTTTGCTACTCATTGGTTGCTGTGCCATTCATCTTTTAGTTTCTTGTTTTTGTGGACTAGAAAATAATGAATAGGTTGCTGCAATACACTAAGAAAGAACTAAAAAGGATCAGAGGAGGCCAACATCTGTCTGAAAGTTGGCCATTAAATGGTCCAAGAGCTGAACTGAATTTGGGGTGATGGCAGTGCAGCCTAGTTAAAATTGATCCACCACCATGAGACAAAATATCCAGGTTGAGACCAAGCTACAAATGAAGTTATCTGGCTGAGTGGTAAATCCTGATCCATCCAACCAGCTATTAAACCCTTAATGAACTGAAGGCACTGAGGGACTAAAACTGAACACCTTTCCTTCCAAAACAATTTTTAGAATCATGATGTACGAGTCTGGCAATATTCTAAATACATTAATGGAGGGGGTCTGATTTATTGAACATGGGGGTTAATGTTTCTTTATTATAAACCTTGCCACTTATGATCCTTTTTAACATAAACCATGACCTGCAGAACCTGGAGAATCTGTAGTTTCACCCCCACATTCACAGTAAGCTGAAATCACACATCAATCTTCATCTAAAACACACCTTCACCCATGGCTGTTAGAGCAGACACTACAAAAACACAAAATAATCAGGCCAGAGTAAGAGTTGAGAACCACAAATTCCTGTGTTTATTTTCTGCAGAGTAATGTGATGGATCTATAGAAGCATGAAGAAACCAAGAGTGAAGGTGGCTAAAGTGTAAATGTGCTTTTTGCCGTGCCAAAATCTGGGCACCCTGCTCAACATTTCTGTTCTTGTCAATAGTGCTTAGAAAAGAACTCATCCAAAAAAGGCAAAAAGTTGAAGATGAAACATTCTTTTCAACATTTTAAGCAAGAGGCTGTTATTTTTGTTTAGTAAAATGTTAAGTGGGAAACAATAAAAGAAGTGGCCTGCAAAAGTGTGGGTACCCTATGTGATCAGTAATTAGTATCACCATGTTTGGCAAGTATCACTGCATGTAGAAGCTTTTTGTAACCAGCTAAAGGACTTCTCAATTTTTCCTTGCAAAGGGTTTCTAGTTTTGTGAGATTCTTCTGAGGTCTATCCACAGGCAGTTTAGGTCTGGTGGCTGTGAGGGTCATGGCAAAACCTTTAGTTTAGACCTTCTGACATTGTCCGTCGTGGATTTAAAGGTGTGTTTAGGATCATTATCCTGTTCTAGAAGCCACCATCTTTTCATCTTTTTCACAAACTGAATCCATTCTTCCCTCTACCAGTGAAATGTTCTCGTCATGTTTCAGTTTGCTTTAGGAATCTGAGCTGTAAGGCTGCGCACTACGGTCAGTGCACTGAGATTTAGTGCGTAGTGCGCACTGCGCACTGCCTTCTGTAGTGCCCACTGCCTAGGCACAGTTCTCTCATAATGTTTTCTTGGTTTTCCAGGCTTCAACTTGACCCCCACAGCCACCTGCTGTTTCTTAATTACATTATAAACTGATACCTGAACATGTGTCCCTCTCCTAAAGCCGGTATTGAAAAAGTCTGAGACTGTCATTGAAAAATGGAGCAAAAGTCTTAGGTCTTAAACCTCTGCTAAGCCAAAAAATGCAGAAATGCAGTTTGCGGCTTTACTGAAGAATGAAGCAGCCTCATGGTCCTTGTGGGCAGTGATCAGATGCTCTTCCTCCACCAGACCTTACACCAAAGTTAAGTAGATCCTCAGAATACAATAAACGTATTCACTGGCTCTCAGCCAATATGAGTAATAATTGAATATTCAAATCTCCACCCTGTTTTTCAATAGAGGTCAAGTGTAACTTAATAAAATCGGTCCCACACTTAATTTTCTATACCATGCTTTGTACACGTGAACATCGCAAGGATGCCTGAGATCCTGTGCATGAAAGGACTTCACATTATGGTCTGTGCGTTTGCGTTTTACTATATGTGGGCAGCATATAACTGCTTCATGACCTTATAATGGGAGTGAAGATTTACCATATTAAGTAGCCTTTTTAACAAGACCTTGTTAAAAGTTATCTGAGAGCTCAGAACTCTCTTGGTCCCCAAAGTGCAAGCTGCTCCTTTCCTTTCCCCGCACAAAAATTGTATAAAACAAATTCACCAATCGTATTTAAAATGTTTCATCTTTAACTTTTTGCCTGTAGAGATCAGTTCACCTTCTATTCCCTTAACCATCAACAAGAAAAAGGAATTTTGAACAAAGGCACTTTTGTATGTTATTTTATTGAGATGCAAATCTGATTCATTGTCTCATCACCAAGCATCAATGTATAATTAATTGTTCTGCAATATCAACTTTTAACCTTGAAATTACTCCAAGTAAAGTCCAAAGTAAGTTTAGTGTGTGAACAGACTGCACAGTTACATTTACAGATTTAATGGAAATGCCATAAATGCATAATTCCATGTTTTAGTTCACTGTAATTTTGTACGAATACGTTTTTGTCACAGACTAAAGCTATATTTACTGTCATTTTGGGCCATTTGCTGAAAACTTTGTAGAAACTGCTCAGTGAGCCTGAGGGAAATCTCCAGGCTTAGAGGGAAATTGTCTGAGGTGGGTTTTCTTGCAATTACAATGGAAGCGCTGCAGTCCTTTACATGCATGCCCTGCTTCATCATAATGTCAGTTGTGATGCCTGAGGGTTAACACCCTCCACTTCTGGAATGTATGGTTTCAAAGTGTCAAAGGACACTGCTATATCCTTCAGCTCTGTTGTGAAGAAGCTGTTTTTAATTATTTGAAGTATTTTTTTTACTCTTATCCTTGAGTAAAGTAGTAGTCTTTGATGATTTAAGCAATGTTTTGCATTCCAAAGCTGGTCCACTCATGCCCAGAACATGCCCAAAATCCTGCATTCTACAGGACAAGCACCTCACGCAAGTCACAGCAATCAAGCTCACCCACCAGAAATTAATAACTGACATTACCTTCCACAGCCTGAAGGTGGAGCCATTAGTACACACTCTCACCAAAATTACTCATAATCTAAACTACATGAACAAAAGTATTGGGACACCCCTGTTTTTCAGGGTTTGGGCTAGACCTCTATTTTTCAAGTGAGGGGCTCAATCTTATTGCATCTGCACACCAAGACATTTTGGACAACGTCATGGTTCTAAGTTTGTGGACACAGTTTGGGCAAAAAACGTTTCTGTTCCATCATGGCTGTGGCCCCTTGCACAAAGCAAGGTCCATAAAGACATGGGTGGAGGAGTTAAGTGTGAAAGAACTTGACTGGCCCGCACAGAGCCCTGAACTCAACCCCCTCCAGCACCTTTGGGATGAATTGGAATAGAGATTGTGAGCCAGGCCTCCTCATCCAGCCTCATAAATGCTGGACAGAATGAATGGGCACATAATCCCACAGAAACGCCTAAATCTTGTGGAAACTTTCCAAGAAATGTGGAAGCTGTTACAGCTGCAAACAGAGGACCAACTCCATATTAAAGTCAATGTATGTGAATGCAATGTCATTAAAGTCTCTGTCGGTGTTAGGGTGAGACATCCTAATAATTTTGTCCATATAATGTATGTATTTAAATAAGTTTTCAACAATAACAGTAAAAATGTTTTGTACAATAAGGGCCACTTCCCTTATCCCTCCAGGACCACTCAGAAATCCCTCATACATGACACATATAGAAGCCTGACAATGATATGATATTTGCATTAAAGTTTTATTTACAGATTTACTGAACAAATCCAGACGGCCATCTTCCACAGCACAAAGTCATCTGACTTTCCAGCGATCCACAAATAATCAAAACTCTGTTTAAAAATACCCATTTAAAAAAATACCATTTCAGTAAGTTGAGTTGTATTTTACTTGGCACCAGAATTTGCTATATTAAGTATAAACAAAATCACATTAGCATATTTTAAATTGAGTATATTTTAGAGTCTACAGTGTGGTGTTCAAAGTTAAGGAACTGAGTCCAGTGAACTGAGGAAGGCACTTGGTTTCATTCTGCTAATTCCATTCCGTTTCAGGCTGGCTGAGCAAGGCTTGGGCTTCATGGAACAATAATTTTCTGAAAGCATTTTTAACAAGGCCTTGATTGACTGGTTGTCCCATTTAATGGACGATGCAAAATGCACACAGATTTGATTACAGATTCTCACAGTAAAACAGAAAATGTAAAATAACATGCACTGTTATTCTATTAAACACGTTTAACTGTGATCAGCAGGCTCTATTTCAGAGATGATTCCTTTTATGGCTGGTCCAGTTCTGTGAACGCTCACGGATCATTTGGCAAAGGCCTCCGAGTCTAGAAGGATATCTCCATGCCACACGAAAGAGATATTTCTGTTGCATAAGCAGAATGTTTTGCAACAGAAAGTTAGTGTTATTTGTGACTAGTAAATGGTTGTGATGTAACTTACATATCAATAAATGCTTTGATCTCGGGCATTAACACAAAAGTCGACTAGTCGACTACAGAGGCATGAGTCAATGCCCCCTGAGAGTCGACTAGTCATGTTTTATTTTTTCCTCTCTCTGCTCACTTGTGTATGCAATGCAATCTCTGCCTCTGATTGGCTTACGCCGACCTGCGTTCCTTGGTTTAACCAATTATTAAAGCCCCTTCATAAAAGGGGAGGGGAATCTAAACACAAGACCAGCAGAAGACAGAGGCACATCACATGTGTAGAGATCCTTCACTCACACAAATAGCACGGAGAGCTGCACAACCTGCAAGTCGGTGTTAAAGTACAGTAACAGAACCGGCGCTCTGCATCTGAAACAGCTGCGCTAGCTAACATGGCTAACGCTAGCACTGAAGCGCTTAAACTGTTCCCACTCTCTAGCACTTAAACTGTTCCCACTCTCAGTTGTACACTTAATTTTACCAATTTAAGGTATCAGGCTTTGCTTAGTTTTGTTTAATTGTCATGTTGACTGTTATAGAGAATTGTAATAAAAGTAGCTCAATGTTGGAGCCTCTATTCCTCTGTTGCGTGTGTGATGATGTCATCAAATTACTAGTTGACTCAACTTCGACTTTGCTGACCAACTAGTCGACTTCAAAACAGTCGTTAATGCACTACTTTGATCAGTGTTTCTCAACTCTGTTACTGTAGTTAACCTGCAGATCTTAGTTTGACCTTTCCCCCTGTAGCTTTTACTAAAGATCCTTATTGGCATGTAGATTCCTAAACTGTGAATTCAATATAACTAATTATGTGAAGCAAAGCTTTGAAGTTTAGAATATGAAACACGTGTGTGCTTGAGCTTGACTTTGATGTTAGTTCCATTCTATACTACCTTAAGAACTGATTTTATAAACAGGATCGCCAACATGGAGGATTCCAGTCTTCTTGACAATGTAGTACTGTCCAAGTACTGGCGCCGTTTTCTGTGGGTCAGGCAGCCGGTAGCTGGAAAAAACAAAACAAAACAATGGTGTCTTTGTCCACTCCACACATAAAAACAAATACGGTAATCCCCCGTTTTTCTCGTGGGTTACGTTCCAAGACCACCCGCGTATAGTGAAAAACTGTGTTGTGGTATAAAAAAAATGCCTAAAATGCCTACGTTTATTGTGTAAATCCTAAATATGCCCCCACATATGCTTCCAGAACACTCTCTCTTTTTAATTCAAAGCTTTTTAATTTGAATTCCCTGCTGAGATATGCAACTCGGAAACATTGGGACACCGCGGCGAGGTGAACGGTTTTCGGAGAATAAAACCTGATCTACTCAGGCTAAAAATACACATGAGGTCTAGTTGGAAAATTCTCCTGGAGATCTACTGAACTGCAATTTTAAAGTGTCTGAATGCAACTCCGAAGGTCACGGAACGAAAGTATTGGGACACCACGACGAGGTGAACAGGTCTCCTTGTGTGAAAACATCCAGAAAAAATATATTTCTTGCCACCAAAACGGAAAAAAAGGCAGAGGATATTTGCAGTTTCTGTGTTATTGCGGGGATTTCCACGTAAAACTAGGAGTTCGGTTCTCAAAAAAAATCTGCGACTCCTGATCCGCGCAAAATTGGCAGATTACTATACAGTTTTTGATGCCACTAAAACATTTTAGTGCTACTATAAATGTATACTAATTACAAGCAGATAAACAGAACTATTAAAAAGCTTAAAGCACTGTTCGGTTTGATTCAAAGAATAATTAAAGTCAAACTGAGGCCTGATCAGACAATGTGTCACTGATTAACAGAGGAAATAAAAGCATGCCAAGGACACAGAGTAAAGGCTGCAAAAATAAAACATTACTGATCAAGCCACAAACCGTATCACCTTTACACACTGCACAAAAAGCCACAGCTGTAAAACCCTTATCTACATTTTCAAACCTGAAGAATCAAATAATGTAAATGTTTGGGAATTAACCCTTAAACTGAGCAACTTTTTGCTGTTTCTGCTGTGGTTTTTTGAGGCCTTTCTCAAACTTTTTGCGACAGCTTTTTAAGAGTATACAACAATAGAAGTCACCATTAATATATAAATGAATTAAAATAACTAAAGCTTTTAACAATGTATTAGTGGTTCGCGTTCAGTGCTGTAAAAATGGCTTATTTAAGGCAAGTGTTAGTTATTGAACTGTAATTTAAAATGCTTTATGGTTTCAACCATGTATTGTGAGTCATTATAGTAATATAGTCACCTTACTTTATAATGTATAAACTCCATAATGAAGACCTTGCTGTACAAAGTGAAGTATCTTCAACAAAACATTTTACACAGCACCCAATGACAAAAGTCATTAACGTTTACTTCTATTATATTGAACAATACTATTAATATACAGAATGCGTTTAACTAAAAGTCCATTGTGTAAGTTTGGGTGACTTACGTTTTCAGAGTGTCCAGTGGCTCTTTTCTACTGATGACTCCAGTTTCAGGATCAACAGTGGTGAAGATACACCTAAATACAATTAACACACATCAGACACAGTTGTCACAAAACAACACTACTAGTCAGATGATCATTGAACAGCCTGAATAAATACCTTCCACAGCCCATGACTCGTTTTATCTCCACTTGACCAATCTGTACATGTTCCCATGTGTCCTGTTTTGGTAAGACAAATAAAAAAACTGATTATAAATAAGAAAAAAAACTGTAAAATGTAATATCTAGAACAATCTTTAGAAATACATTCAGGAATCACTAATGGAAGAGACAGCATACCTCCATGTATGGCTCACAATCACTGACCACGACGCTTGGCCGGAACTGATAAACAGTGATGTCACGATCAATTCTGCTCCCCAAATCCTTCACCGAGGCCTCAGACATCAACATGACAGGAGCAGCGTCTGGATAAGCTATCTAGGAAATCACAGTGTAGAGCTAAATATCAGCGGCGTGCAAGAAAAGTATCACAGCAGAACATCCTTTTCAAGTTTTTTGAATCAGGAAACCATAAAGAGGTGAGTAACTTACAAACATAAGAAGCATCAATTCAGGAAAACTGTTTTCTGCTGAGCATCTGATTAACAAGTCCATATGAAAGTAAGGCCTGCTCTTCTCTATTGTATTTTCTCAATAATGTTTTGCGACTCTTAGGGGAAAAAACCTTAAAGTATATTTATTGCATTCTCTTTAAAATGCTAATTACTGGATCATTTTTTTACAGTAATTTTGGCATTTCTGCAAGGGGGGCGGGTAGCATTGGCCCAGTCTTTGCAAAATTTGAGCAAAAGGTAAAGGGCATCTGAAATTACAACAAAAAAACCCCTAAATGACAGAAATGATAGAAGGTATTGTCCCAACAGCAACAATTTGTTACTTTATTTGTTTTCTGTTTGACCGGACAAGTTGGTGTTGAAATGCATGATGTGTTTACTAAAGTATTATATATAAAGTAAAGGCATTCTGTTTCAGTAGCCTTGACCACGGAATGAAATCTACTGATGTTTGTGCCAAACCTTTGTGTCTTTGGGAAATTCAGGCTCTTTGTCAGCCGGCCTCCTAGTCAGCATGCGAGGTTCAAAGTGCACCAGGCGACAGGTCTTATCCGCAGCAAAATATCGAGTGAACCACGCAGACACTTCATCCCCACAGTCTCTACCTTCAGTGTCTGTACCAAAGATTCTACAAGCAGAGTGGATATGTGTTCAGCACATCACTTAAGAACACACTAAAGTTACTGAAGTATCTTTGCTTGCATGTTGAGCACGTTTTCATGGTTCAGCTTCCAATAAGGAATGGTCACGGCACATTTTAACTTTGAAATATGTCTAAATGTGACATCACAGACAACCTCCTTGACTTGCAGTACAGTTAAAAAAAATCTAGTATTTATAATGAAATACTGTAACGTGTGTACCTCACAGTACTATAGGGTCACCATAACTTCTCAAACTACCTGCACTTGTAGATGGGATTGGACGGCTGGTGGAGGGGAACCCTTAACTCCTCCATGTCAGGACCATTGAGACAGAGCTGGCCTTCCTCACAGGTCAGTGACACCAGAACCAGACGAGGCTGCTGTCTTCCTGTCACCATGTGGCCATCTTCCGTAATAACAAGCCAGTGGCTGCACCGAGACACATTATCAGAGTAGCAAAAACAAAGACAGATTCTGTACATAACAGTTAGTAGTACACTATAAGGACAAAAGTATTGGGACGTCCTTACACAAAGAGGGATGATATTGCATTCAAATACATAGACATTAATATGGAGTTGGTCCCACCCTCGCAGCTACAACAGCTTCCACTCTAATTGGAAGGCTTTCCACAAGATTTTTGGAGTTTCTGTAGGAAAATTGTGGCCATTCATTCTGTAGAGCATTTATGAGGTCAGGAACTGATGGTTGGATGAGAAGACCTGGATCAAAATCTCCATTCTAGTTCATCCCAAAGGTGCTGGATGGAGTTGAGGTCAGGGCTCTGTCAAGTTCTTTCAGACATGCTGGAATAGAAAAGATTCTTTCCCAAACTGTGTCCACAAAGTTAGTTAGAAGTATGGTGTTGTCCAGAATGCCTAGGTATGCAGAAGTATTAAGATTTCCCTTCACTGGGAGTAAGGGGCCTAGCCCAAACCCTAGGGGTGGAGAAAGTGTCCCAATACTTTTGGCCATACAGTGTATGACCTGTTACATAGCTGCTGTGTATGCCACCTTAAAGTACCAGAAATTTGAGTGTGTAAGTAAAGTAATAAACTAAAAGCACACCTTATTTTAAGAGTATTCATCTATAGCATAAATATACTAATGAATGAAAATAAAAATATTACAAAATAAAATATTACAAATTAATAATGAATAAGCAATTCACAGTTAGTGCTGTAAACTTACACAATTAATAAGAGCTTTCAAAGAGACAATGATTATATACAGAACCATAAAATGAAAATGTTTATTTGCAGTTTTAAAAATTATTGAGAGTCATTGTATTTATAGCAGAATGTGTATAATGTATAAACTATATGAGCATTATAGTCTGTGTATAAGTATTATACTATGTGTAATATTGTGCAATATCTTAGGTGCAGTTGTCTTACCATGTTACTATTACTACGTGGGTCAGTATTACTTAGATACTACTCATCTCTGCAGTTGTATATATAGCAGTGTTATATTAAATTATAATAAATTAGAATATTCTATACAATTATAAGTATAAAAGCAATTTCCTCCAGGATCAATAGTTTTCTAATGTCGATTCTTATTGTAAATATTTGTATATAGGTTTTTATAAATTTTATAAAAGGTTTTGCAATTTTGAGTAAAGCAATTAACTTTTTTACAACTAACGCAGCTACCTCGCTGTGAGTGCCGTCTTCTTTTGTTTTGCTTTATCCCTTTTTTAAGTTACACAGGACTTAAGCAGTATTGGGACACAGCAATAAGGCAAGTTTCCAAACGCTGCCACGACTGCAACGTACATAAGATAGACTAAAGAGTTCATGTCATTCGTAAAAGAAAGCTACAGGCTTTAAAAGTTGCAGCTGTTGGGTTTGCATGTGTTTGTGCTTCACGTCGTTATAATCAGCTGCAGAACTCACCGATCATAAAGCTCTCCACATCTCAGCCCCATCAAGAGACACTCTGCAGCCTCCACCGTTACAGCTTTCCCAGACTTTAGGGGGTGAAGCAGCAGCTTGGAGACCACTCCGACCTGAGTCAGCTTCTTCTGCTGTCTTCTCATGTACCTGTACGCCAGTCCGACTCCCAGAAAAGCCACTGCAACGCCTAAGACAGCCTGCTTGTTTTGAACGACTGTATTTGCAAGCAGCTCCATTTTTTGCACGAACACACCAGATATAAACAGAAAATGGAGTCGGCTGGGATAAAAATGCTCTAACTACGCCACCGACGTCTCCACTCGGAGAGTCAATAAAACGAACAAAGTCTACCCAATCATAACACGACCCTCTGAGACGGGCCTAGTCTTAAAGAGACAGAGTTCATTTCTCAGGTGCACTTTAATTTCTTGGGAGGAAACTTCTTTCAAACTTAATTTCCTGCACACAAGCTGTAAGGGCTGCATACTGGGGGCAAAAAAACTAGTCTTAACATTAATTAGGCTAATAGCTTCCCCTGGGAACACAATTAATGGTACCTACAGAGTCTGATTAATTATTACAAGCCCCAATGTGTGGCCTCTGAGAGTATTTTGACAGTATTTGACAGATACAGTAATTGACAGATGCTACATTTTGTAACTTGCATGCATTTTTCCACGCACAACTCTACTGCTAGAATACAGTCTCTGTCAAACACTGTATTCACTCAGATTTGTACTGTAGCTATTGTTGAGTACACTAAATTCAGTCCTGTCCAGTTTTGATGCTCTTGTAGTTTTTCTTACACTCTCTGTCTGGTGTTCTGTTTCTGTTCTTGTGTTGCAGTGTTTTGATCACTGCTGTACTGTGTGTGTGTATATGGTTGGAATGACAATGAAACCTGTTTAACTTAACTTGACTTATGAAAGGTTATTTCCATGTTGCAGCTTCAACAGTTCTGAGCCTGGCTTTCTGGCCTCTGTCAGGCTGCAATAAATCATGGGGCTTTCAGTTCACTTTCCTTGTAGAGTCATTTAACGATACAGGCATTCAGGGATGATAAAAAAAAAACACATCCTGGGATTTTAACTAAGCTTCAGAGAGAAATGACTGGCCGGGCCTTTTGGGGACAGTGCCCTGGGGCCTCTGATGGTCAGGGTCTTCAGGAGACTGCAAGGTTAGAGAAGGTGCAAATAGAGAACTATGAATTATCCTGTACTCCTTCCATTTCTTAGTTCAGGAACTGGAATACAAATAGTGGAAGATTCTGAAAGTGAACACATCAGAAAGCAAATGACACAAAAACATTTATATTTCTTTATTTCCTGAAAGGCTAAGGCTACTTAAAGTACAGGCTGTGGAAATGTGCTCTAACCCCCCCAACCCCCCACCCCCAATGTGTTTCCTCATTGGTTATCCCATTCAATGCATGGGTGCATCTTCTGTGACAGGCATTCTATCAAAGACTTCAAAAAATAAAAATAAAAACACTTTTTAAAAAATTAAATAATGGCATTTAAAGGTGGCCAGATTATTGTAGACATCTGAGGACAAATATAGAACCTCAGGTTTTGGCCTATTTTCCTGGCTGCAGAGCAAAGGCCAAAACTAAGATGTACATCATGTCCTACCCCCAGTGACCTCCCAGTCAGGGCTATTTTTACCCTTTTCATGGATGTAGATATCTATGGCCAGGGTAAAAAAGATTGCAACAGATGCTGTCGCTATGGGGAGCCAATACAGGCATTTGTTGCAATGGCTCTCCTTCTGTTGCAGTGTCATGCAGGTCTAATAGCTCAAGGCAAAGTCTTGGGCACGAAGCGCTTTCTCCTTGGCAGCATACAAGGGTGGCACGCTCATCTGTGTGGGCCAAACATAGCCTGGTCAGCAAGCCCACTCTGAGTCAGAGGGGAATACACAGGACAGTGTGTCCAGATCACTGCTGAGACCACAGGGAGGGACCTTATGGGATAGTGGCTGTATTTCTTATAGCTGCAGTTCAGAGTAAGGTCAGGTTTACTCTTCAGGCTTTGTTTATGTTATACATCCATGGCAAATAAGTGCTTGCCGGTTGTTTCTCTAAACAGTAATATTTTCAAGACGTCCAGATGCCGAAGGCCAATGGGATAATTATGTTGGGCCTGTCTGATTTGTGTGATCAGTGTTGCTGAGTCTGACCTTGCTCTGTTCATCCTCATCACAACAGAACAGTCTGACATTCATCATCTTGCGTCATCTTTTGTTCTTGTACCTCACCCCATGCAACCTTTATCAGGTTAATATACTGTAACTGTCTTCAGGAGGGGACTCTATTCTTGTAAGAGGCTGCACAGAGCTGGGCAGAGAACAGAAGTCATGTTGGCATGCCATCTGGATCAGCGATTACGTTGTGGGTGTTTCATTTTCATGGTCGTAGTCCAGCCTTATACAGTATATTGAATAGACGCTTCAGCTATTGTAAATCTACAGAACATTAAAGACGTTCTTCGTTATCTAAAATCATACAAATGGGCCTTTTTAAAACAAAATAGAACCACAGAAGTTTCAAAAAGACATGGTCTACAAAGGAAATGGTGACCGCATGAAGTCATTCAAACAACAAAACAACTGAATACGTGAAACAACAGAAATAAGTCAGTGATACAAGTGCTTCAGTGTTATAATCTATATGTGACAGACAGTTTTAAATAATATGATTCACAGACAAACATCAAGTCGATTTGGAATACAATACATTTGCAATGATATGTACCAGTTTGCAAATTATAGAGGAAAATGATATTACATGATCTTTGTGAAGCACAGTTAAAATACTGCTTTCGCACAGTGTATTGCACCATGTCAGGGAATTTTTACTTTGAAGTAGTATGAAGTCCACTATTCCTCTCTTTAAGGTTTATTTGGTCTCACCTTCTCTTGTAAGTAGTGCTGTGCCCTTAAGACGCAACGATTCCTAAACTACAGTAACTTTACTCTTTGCTTAAAGGAATAGCTCACTGGAAAAACAAATTTACAGCATTTAATCCCTTTATCTCAAATGAATAACATCCCTGCTCAAATGACATTGATTTTCTAAATGAAAATAAGTACACATCTACAGGGACCTAAAAGTAAATTTATTTTCCATTTGCTTAGTTTGACAAGAAAAAATTAAGTTGCCCAGGCCACTTTATGTTTTATAAATAAAAAAAGAAATTATGCATTCCAATCTGCAGAGGTTTGTTTTCTGTAGAGGATGTGGACTTACACCTGGTCAGACAAGTATCAAGGCCAATGTAACTAGCAAGCAATAGGAACTTATAGCTACCAAGTCTGCATTATGCAACCCGCACGTCTGGATTGTCACACACCTGATAAATAACTTCAAACTTCTAACTAAAGAAGCAAACCTTGGACCACAAGCTGGTCTGTGCTACATTTAGGGTCAATTTGTGTAAATTTGTTTTTTCAACAAACTATGCCTATTAACCTTAACTGGAACTATGCAGCATCATTACAAGAATTCATGCACACATTACATACAAACATACAGTAACTCAGTGTTCTCAGAGAGCTTCTACCTATCAGCACCTGAGATAGAGGTCTAGACGGAGCTACGCCTCTTAGAGAGTAGTCTAAACGGGGAGATGCTCTTCAGCTCGGTGGACACAGTGCTGACGGCTGAGCAGCGCTGGGAGCTACACATGCAGCCTGTGGAGCCAGGCTCGAAGAAGTGCAGGGAGGAGATCTCGCCCTGCTCCATCAGAGCATCACTGAAGGACATGTCCTGCGGGAGCATCACCATCTTCTCCCGACTCTTGTACCACAGGCAGGAGCAGATGGTCTGGAAGTGGAGCACCTCGGCGTAGACGCTCTTCAGACCCCGTCTCCTGGTGTCCTGCTCTGCGACTGGTGGCTCCTGGGCTTTGGCCCGGCGAGGAGGTGCAGCTTTCTGTTTGTCTCCTGAGAGCAGGGCCCGCTGCTCGGCATCCCGCCTCTCATCCTCAGCATTCATGGTCATGAAGCGCAGCACCACTAGATTGAGGAAGGCTCCGATCACCGTCAGGCCCATCAGTATGTAGACAAAGCAAAAGGCCACATAACGGGGGTCGTTGTGGAGGGCATTGTGTTTCTGAAGGGCCACGTAGTCCCCAAAGCCGATGGTGGTGAGGGTAATGAAGCAGTAGTAGTAGGCATGGAAGTAGCTCCAGCCCTCATAGTGAGAGAAGGCGGCCGCCCCCACGCAGAGGGTGCCTACGCAGGAGAAGAAACCGATGGTCACCATGTTGGCCATGGACACCTCCGGCCGCCGCAGACCCATGCATTTCTTGGCTTTGTGGAGCAGGAAGCGGACAAAGGTGTTGATGCGTTCACCCAGGCTCTGGAACATCACCAGGGTTAGTGGGATGCCCAGCAAAGCGTAGCCCATGCAGAACGCTTTCCCCGCATCCGTGCTGGGAGCAGCATGGCCATAACCTATAATATCAAAGTACCGAAGTGTCAAAGTATGTAAATGTATGATTAAGAATAAAACAGTAACAACATTTTAGAGAACTAACACGAGATAAGATAAACTGTTGGAGGTCGTTCTGAAATCTTAAAAGTGAAAGTGAAAAATGAAAGTGGATGTAAAAAATTCA
>JBBPCW010000001.1:28224605-28242541 GCA_037974425.1 Phenacogrammus interruptus
AAGGGTCTTGCTCTGGGTGCCTGAGCAAGACCCTTAACCCCTAAGTTGCTCCAGGGAGACCCCTGTAGGTAGGGAATGGAAGTCGCTGAAGGTGGTGTGCTGAAGGTGGGATCCAGAGGCGTAGCCAACCCACTAGGCCACCCTAATCCCCCATAATATAACGCCTCTTTACTAATGTGTACCACTTTTTTGTAAATCCACCCCCCTCCCCACACACTCACCAGCTGCTCCTGACTCTTGGCCTGATCCTCAGCTTGCCTGGCCAGTTCCTCTTTAGCCAGCAGAGCTGCCTGTCTCTCAGCCTCCAATCGAGCGGCCTCTCCCTCTACTTTCCTCCTCTCCTCCTCCAGCCGCTTGGCTCTCTCCAGCTGTTCCTGCAGGTCTGTGTAATACACAAACACCACCAACAGGAGGCAACAGTTACATCACACGAGTTTAACAGGAACTGAAGCCATTAAACAGGCCTGACCAGGGCTCTCATTTTACTGGGCCATCAAAATAACCGAGTGAAAGTCGGCCATTAGAACATGCTCAGGCATGTAACAGCAAATGAACACAAAAGTAACTTTAATGATGGGTAACATAAAATGATAGCCCTGTTTAACCCAGACTAACGGATATGGCAGAACTGTTTATAATTGTCACACTTACTACTATAATTTCATGCTGTTTTATGTTGAATATATACTTCTTGTATATCATTTTGATCTATTTGTGATATTATTTAAAGTTCTGAGATTATATAGTCCATGTAGATTTAATTTTTGGTTTTTTGTTGTGTTATCAGTGTAATATGATTTCATGTATTTACTTCCTAGTCAGATTAAGAGCTTAAAATGTCAAAGTGACTTTTTGTAAGCTATCAGCAGTATCTCACATTCTCCTTCTTAATGGAGCTCAATAAAACTCAATAAAAAGTGACCTTTCTTTGGTGAGAAAAGGCTGAGGCCTTTCTGACGTCTGTAAATCAGCGTGAAAATGGAATCGAAGCAAAGAGAACCATACCTCTCTCCGCTTTTCTGGCCTGCTCTTCGAACAGAGAGAGCCTCATCATCATCTCTCGCTTCTCTCTTTCCATCTCCTCCTTTTCTCTCTCAATGCTTTCCCTCTTCTTCTTCTCATTTTCTAGCAGGGCTCTGAAAAAGGCAATAAACGACCATTAGCACATCAAAGGGTGTTCTGAGAGCATCGTTTGTATGCAGTGATGAACATTAAAGGTGATGAACAATTTACTTGACACCTGCAGAACACAAAAAGCTCACTCTAGTCAGGGTATGGCTGGAGGCACTGATGTGTAAACAGAAGTGTTTTAGCAGTAATGTTGCTTCATACACAAAAGTGGTCAAACCAAAACAACTCATCCCACTGTCTCAGCCGAGTGTGAGGGCTGTGCCCCGTGTTTTCATTTTGCACACTGCTGCTGGCCTAAATGCTGTGCATGGTTGACGGAAGTCAAGTCAAGTCAAAGCAAATTTAGAATGATCATAAGCTGCCTAAACTGCTGTACAATTAAAACACATAAATCCAACATTTTTATTGTATTTTAACGTTTATGTATTGTCATTATGTATTTCTGACATGACCATTTTCAACAATTAAATAGGCTCTGTGTCCTTAACATATATGTAAACAAAGTCTGCTCTTATTTTGACCAACGCTCTTTGTTAAGGCTGAGCTTATTAACAGATGGGGCTACATGGCTGTTGGCTGAATGGACAAATGTATGAAACTGTATGGACTGATGTGACATCACAAAACCTTTTCCTGCAGTTTGACTCCACGAATGGACTATATGAACTGGGGATTGAATGGTAACCCTTTAAAGTTAACAGAGAACCATTTTACATGTTATAGGCCTCTGGATTTGGATGGACGGATAGACTGACAGTCAAACAGACCAACAGGCAGGCAGACAGACATATATATATATATATATACACCATTTACATTCTAGAGGACTAAACTACTCAATATGATTATATAAATACAAAAAACCACAACAGGACAAAAAGTCAGACCTCTCCATCTGCCTCTGGTGTTTCTCCTCTCTGGCCTGGGCTTTCATCTGCTGCACCTCAATAGTGTCAGGCTTCCTGCGCTGCATGTAAAGTTCGTGGTTGCCCATACATAGTTGCAGGATGCGCTTGTTAATGCGCAGGCGAGGAGCGTAGAACACGAAGTCCTGAGAGAGCAAGCGAAGGAGGAAGCGCAGACTGAGTGAGATTTACATGTGTTCCAAAGATGAATAAATCAGTAAGTTCCAGTTCACTTAACAACAATGCAGTCTAGACAAAAGCCACTGCGGTGTTAAACTTGGCTCACCAAGCTGAAATCGCCCTGGGCTAATCTGGGAAAGACTATAAAGTCAGGGGATGCCTCTAATAATTGCAGTAGCCATTCTATCTTCAGGCTAAACAATGATGTAACTTTGCAATTCTACCAAAGGAAAGGAAGTGGGTCTGGTTCCTTCTAACATTATAAGACATTTAAAGCTACACCATCACTCTTATGAAACCTCAGTTCTCCAAAGTGGTAACTATATAACTATAGCTGAAGCAAAAAAGACATTCTTAACTGCAATGCATTTTATAATAATGATGAAAGCTTTACTTATCATTAAGACATGCTTCTGAGTCATGTCACTATTTATAGACTGAAAATGTGACAAATCAAGTTGTGGTTTGGAAATCATCAAATCAGCCACAAAAATACAATTTCCATTTGTCCTACACATTTCTGTTATTCAGTAACGTTTGATGGAATATATTTCTATGGAAATTTGTTTGATGTACAAAATCAAGTCAACATTTGTAAACAAATTTTATTGGGTTTAACATTTGTAAACAAGTTTTTACTGCTATTTATTATTGTGGCATTTGTGCATAACTATTTTATATACAAAGAATTAAAAAGATAAATATAAAGGGAAGGTCTTCCCTTTCTCCCCTCATTAGTGAATAACAGCGCAACACAACATTTCACAACCAGAGCCAACGTGGTATTTAATCTAATAATTAATATAATAAAATAAGAGTTGTAGGAAAAATATCAACCTGCTTATATATCGAGCAAAAATATGCATTCAAAGAAAATTTCTATTCCATCAACATAATGGCCACTAGGAGGCTACACAAACTCCTCTAACTGAATTATATCCTGCAAGGTTCACAAGAAAACACTTACAGGAGCCTTTTTGTCAATGGGTTTGATGATGAACTTCTTGTCGTTGAATGATATGTTCCTGATTTCACTCCAAGGAAATCCAATCTTTGGTGTCAGTCTGTGGGTAAACAGGACAAATAACATGGCATCATTCTCATGCTTCAATACAATTTCCCAGTAAAATGATTCTTTCTGAATGTATGATGTGAATCTCAGGTGTAATAAGCACACCGGGTCTTAGGTGCAATGAACTCCCAACAACAACAGCTATATTTACTCACTCCACAGACCTACAGAACTTGGCTGGCTGCAGTTGACAGTTACTCCTGGGGTCACTGTCTGAACAGGCAATGACTCCTGGCACACTGACTCTAATACCTGCCTGACACTGATGACCCCGTACCAACTCCCGCCAATCGGTTTTCCTTGGTAAACCACGCAGTGTGACATTTAAATGCTTACTTGTCATCTTTCTCATAAATGTTAAGCCCAAGAGCATCCACACCCAGCCACAGCTCGGTTCCCTTCTTGTTCTTAATGTCGAAGTAGTTGACTCCATACATCTCAAGGTCTTGTGCAATTTTTAAGTACTCCAGCATAGCGTCTTCCCTGGGGACCAAAAATGAACATCACGACTTTGAGATCATAAAAAAAAATATTTAGATTTTGTTTTTTGTTACATTTTTTCATTTTTGTAGCATTTGAAACACCAGTGACTGAATACACTGTGACAACTTTATGAGACATGGACCAATAAGCCCAAAATTACCTGGAAAAATGGAACATTAAGACCTTCATGGTATTCTACAAGCTAGCACTGTGACTGTATGTCATTTGATGTCTGTGCATGTGAGACTCACTTTAGCATCCCCCTGTGCTCCTCATGCCAAACCTGGATCCTGTCCTCCCACTGTTCTTTGGAGAGTTTGTGTTGGTCAAGCACTCTGTAGAGAGAGAGAGATATCAGTCTCGAACACATAAAAATGATTTCATCCACAAATTTATCATGGGAAAAATACACACTGGAAAGAATGACAACATTCTTAGATGCCCTGAGATCAATGGCAGTTTCTATAAGACTAAAAGTGAATGTTTCACCAAGAAAAATAATACAAAAAAGTTAATAACTATCACTTTTTATTGGTGTGAAACAAAAAGGCTCATAAAACTAAGGTTTTTCTCCTAACTTCAGCTCCTTTATTGCGTCACAGTTGTATAAGAATCTGGTCAAAAACACGAAAAAACGCTACCCCTAACCGCAGTTAAACAGAGAATTTCTGTAACATGTTTCACAGCGTCCCCATTCATTTCAATGTAAATCTTCTCAGACCCCCAGCGGCTCATGGATTTTCAAGGTTTCAATAGACTCTAATGGTAAATAAGTCCCACCCGTGAAACAAGTGACTGCCTACTGTTAGGATAGTTCTCCACTTTAAAATGACTGACATAACACTGTGGCCAATCACCGCCTTTGTTTTCATTTTATGTACTGAGCCCTGACCTTGAGTATGAGACTGAAGCTTCATATAAAACAAAATGCATAACATATTATTTACTAGTATTTATTAATATTATTTATTCTTATTTTAGATTTTATTATTTGACTACGAGTGCACAGAAGTAAGGGCATTAGCTTGTTAGCTTGACCACTTGCTAGCGATCCCCACCACCACCCAGCCATGCTGGAACTGGTGAAATCCTTGTGTGTGATTAACAACTTAATCAAGAAGACCAGGAGGGTAGAATAAATTTATATGGTTAGAAAGATACGTTTTCTTGGGATTTAGAAATATTGTTAATTATGTACTGTTGAAATAAACATCACTATTACATGTTTACATAGTGATTTAACACTAACTATGAGCAGGAGAGAGAAGATACATCAAAATGTGAGGCAGCAAAAGCAGAACATGGAGGTGAGGTACTTAGGGCAAGAAAATCAAGCTGCCCAGGGTGCAGGGCGAGGTACTGAGTTTGTTTTGTGGCGTGCACTGAGGATGAAGGGTGGTTTGTTTCACCAAAAATATTGACCAGGAGCCGCCACTGCCTGAGATACAGTTACAAAGTGAACCCCATAAACTCCTCAGTGATAACTACGTGATCACGATCATATAAAAACTGCATTGGGAAATGATGTTACCGCTATATTAGTTTCATAGTAGTAACTGATTAAGTGAGCATAACATATATTACATTATAATAATTATCCTGTAGATTAAGGAGTTAAAAATAACAATTAAACCTGGTAAATTAGTAACTCACCTTTGGGGTAGCAGCCGTTCAGATGTGAGGTAGCCAGCCTTGTGGTTCTCCTTGGAAAAGTCTCCAAATTTGGCCTGTACAGAGTAAGAGGCGAGCAGCACTGCTGTTTCCGGGGGGCAGTAGATATTGTCACTCAAGATGCCCTCTTTCACCTGCAGGAAGAACAGCTTGCGGGTGATGTCCTGGATCAGCTCCTCAGCCACATCCTCTGGGAAGTACTTTGCCCGGAACATAAACTGAAGTGGGTTCTCTCGCTTCATGTCCTGAGATAAAACCTAGGCCAACACAAAATAAATGGTTAGTTAGGACCACTCATTTGACACATGACAGGGTTTTATGCATAAGTAACGCCACAATATAGAAACACCTTTTTACTGAATAATAGAGAAAGTAGTAGACCGCTCAGGACTGTAAAAACTGGACTTGTGCTCACACTTGCAGGGCCGGTTCCATGGGAACACATTAAGTGTAGCTCTGGACAACAAAGGGTTTTCAATGGAGTCTACCCACTGCTATTGTTATTTCGCCAAAGACCAGGCTTTATCTATGTCCGGGAAACCGGCCAGAATAGATCACTAATCAACAAACATGACCATGTGACCAGAGAGCCGAATGGACGGGTGTAGGTTAAGGTTGTGGTTTAGCATTTAGACACATTTTCTTTGGTATACTGCCTCACCTTATCTTAATACCTGTGACATATAAGTTCCGGTTACATATAAAGCCACTGTAAACTACAAAATGTACCTGTAAGGTAAGTGGATCTAAAAAAAACAGGCAGTGAGTTCAGACACAAAATGGGTGTGTACCTTAGTGTGCCATTTCTGTCCATCTGTATTGTGTACATATATACATCAATCAGCCATAGTGTTAAAACCACCAGCCTAATATTGTGTAGGTCCCCCTCATGCTACCAAAACAGCTCTGACCCATCAAGCCATGGACCCCACAAGACCACTGAAGGTGTGCTTTGGTATCTGGCACCAAGACATAAGCGACAGATTCTTCAAATACTGTAAGATGCAATGAAGGGCCTCCATGAATCGGACTGGTTTGTTTGGCACATCCCCAAGACACATGACTGGATTGAGAGTTGTCATCATGAACGTTTATATAGGTGGAATAACATCCACATGAATGCCTGGACCGATGTTTACCAACAGAACACTCCCTGATGCATCGCACTACCTCACCCAGTCTGCATTCTTCTCATAGTGCATCCTGGTGATATCTCTTCTCCAGGTAAGTGATCCATCCACACCCAGCCATCTGCATGATGTTAAAGAAAATGTGGTTCATCAGACCACACCACCTTATGTATTGCTCCATGGTTCTGGTGCTCATCCACTGTTGGTGCTTTTTGAGGTGGACAGGGTTAGCATGGGCACTTCGGCCGGTCTGCCCCATGCAGTCCCATACGCAGCACATTGTGATAGACTGTGTGTTCTGACACTTTCCTATCACAGCAATTCGTGCTGCAGTCGCTCTTTCATGGGATCAGCCCAGATGGGCCAGCCTTCACTCCGGAAACACTCTAGTATACCTACAATTTTGAAGATGCTTTGACTCAGTTGTCTCTCACAATTCGGTCAAAGCCGCTCAAATGCTTACATTCACTCATCTGTCCTGCTTCCAACTCAATACCTGACTGCACACTGTTTAATATATCCCACGCCTTTGCAGTTGTCACTGTCAGATCAGTGATAATAGTTTTAATGTCATGGCTGATTGGTGTACCTACATGTATAGAATGAATGAAAGCTTCCAGTAAAAATGTTGCAAAACTGGCAAAAAAAAAACATTTTTGACAAACAGTTGTTTTTGCCTTCTTTCATTTTGTTCTGACAGCGACAATATATACATACATACACTGGACAGAGGACAAAACACAGTGAATATGTACCTTCTTCTCCAGTTTCAGCCAGGTGAGATATCCTTTGTTGTCCATATACTGCAGCCCGAAGTACCACACCTCACGCAAGCCCACTGTCTTGACCACCTGAGGCACAAGCACTTCACATTGACTATAAAGAACCACATGTGATTCATAACCAGTGACGCAATAACAAATATGTAGAAAATGATATACTCTTCCATATTAGTCACTTCAATTCTAGTTATTCAGGCACGAAGAGTAAAGGGTGGAGCAACCCTAAAGTTGAAAGACCAGTGATTATAAAGAACACACATGGGAGCGGTTTTAGTCACAGAGAAACATCCAGAAGGGTGTTCTCATTTGTGCAGCTCCCTATTGATTTTAAGGTAATCAATGCTGTCCAACAACCGATCAATAGATCGCTGGCGCTATCAACATTGGAGCTACCCCCACCCTTCCAAACTGCACCTTCTTATCAGTGACACCTACAGCAGAGTGTCCATGTCTGGAGTTTCCCCACCCAAGAGCTGTATATCATGTGACAAATCATGCCATAAACTAGACATTTTAACATTGCTGCAAGGCGTAACTTAGCTGGACAACGTTTGTGAAATGATTTACACCCAAAGACTGACCCTAGGCACATGTCAAGCAGCCAGTGGCTTAACAATATGTAACTGAACCTTGTTCCTCCTGTCACTTCCACTTGGTTTTCTCTTGTTACAGGTTGTCATGAGGAAATGTGTATTACTTCTCATTTGCACTGAGTTTTCATTAGGCAGGTTGCTCAGCTTGTGATTGAGCAGAGATAAATAACTTGAAAATGATAGAATTTACAGCTTGAGCATGATGAGATCAGATATGTGTCCATTCCACACATGCCATTCCTCTAAAGTCACTGAGCTTGTGGCTATCTGCCCCCTGATCATGCCTGACGCAGGCTGTAGGACCAGCTGAGGCTCACCTGCTCAAAAAGCTGTTTCCCTGTAGTGACCGACTGGATGGCAAATTCCAGCTCGGCGTCCATTGTAGTGACGCGGACATTGACCTGAGGAGAGCAAACACATTAGGAACAAGAAGGGCTTGAATGAGTGAAGCAGAGAGCGAGCCTTGTGTATAAACAAGTTTGAAGAGAAATCCATTCTTTTTCAACATGTATAGAAACACTGTAGCTGTAGAAGTATTTCTACAATTTACATGACGTATGCAAATGACCATGGAGCCAGTCAGTGTATTTAAATTCTGCAAATATTCCAAAACAACGCTTTATGGCATTTATGACAATGCCTTGTGTGTTTCTAGGAAAAAAATGTTTTCACATGTGGCCCATATAAAACATAATCAAATATCTAGAACTTAACAGAGTCATTGTGTTAAATCTCACCAAAATAATCTTTATGTAGAACAGTTTGCAGATCATAAGTATTTCACGGATCTGCCTGGGTCATAAAAATAGAGAACAATCAGTCCTGTTTAACTGGATTTGGTGCAGCATGGCATGTGAAACACTGCATAAAAATGTATTATGAAAATGTCAGCTATGGCCATACTGTATTTTTGCCCTACCGCTCAGCTCTAGGGAAGATAAGGGTGTTGTCTAGTCTTTTATTCTTTATGAGGATGTTTGGTAATGTCTTCTCATTTGATTACATCATGTGCTCTTGCAAATGAAGCACATGAACCATAATCATTATAGCCTACAACCATGACGGAGCCAAACTTAAATTGGAGCAGGTCTCGCTCGCAGGTAGAAAAACAATGTAGAAGCTTGTAAAGCTCAGAAACTGTTCATTGCACAGCAGGACCGAATTCTTAACTTAGGAGCTTAACATGCAAACGTGTCTATCGGAATTCATAAAGGACTCGTACGGGGGCCTGGAAAAAGCTGACGCTCAAACTTGTGTTGCACAAGGGTTCAAAGAGGTTTATCTTTACAGCACTGGAGTAAGTTCATAAAGAGGTTGTGTAACTTTGACAATGGTTTTGGAGCTCTGTCAAGGTTCACTAGGCTGTTATAAAAGCCTTAAACAGCAGATCTTCACCGTTCCAAAAATGGATCGTAAATGTTTTTGAATGTAGCAGCTGTCCTTTACATTGTGAGAACATTTCATAATGGATGGACCAATCGAAACGCCTGAAAATGACTTATTATATTCACTTTTTTCTGTATTACGTCATTATTCCTATTCTAAAACCACACGATATAAAAAGGAACAAGGTGACGTCCCTGGAGTATTCTGGTGACATGGTGTAAATACATTCTCTCATATGACTTAATATGATATGTTGGGGCATATATAACCGAAATCTGGGGACAAAAGACACATCCATGTTAAAAATCTCCATGTCAGCATGGCAGATATAATCTATAATCTTTAAAGCTTTCCCCCCACTGTTGAATTTGTTTCTACTATGAGAAGTAGAGTGCCATTGTTTAACCTGGTTGTCAGCATCTCCCTGAGCAACCGTGAACTATTTATCAGAACAGAGAACTTTATCTGGCCAGAAGAATGGCGTAGCCTACGTCAGAAGTCGGTATGACCGCTATGAGGTGGCTTTCTCCTTCTCCTCGAGCGATGAAGGTTTTTTTTTTCCTCTTTCCCACAAGGCACAAGGCGCTGTGTACACACTACTCCGCTCAAATCATTTCCACAGTATGTTTGCTCCTAACACAGGGACTTTTGTTCCCATTCGTGATTGTGCTCTGAGTGATAGAGTATCTGTGGAATCCGAAACCTAAACCTCTCCAACTCTGTAGAATCAAGCAGGGCAGGAAGGAATTTTAACAGCATTAGCTTGGCTTTTGAAAAGTGGTGTTGGTTATTTCATTAGAAATAAGAGAGGGAAAACTGATCTAAAAAAAAAAAAGTGCTCTAAAAGAAAGCTTCTGGGCTCCACTACTTAAAAGTAAAAGTACACCACAACGTTGCTTTATGGTGAGATCTAAGACTGGTGCACGATATTTAAAAATAGATTCTAAAATAGTATGGCAAAGTTCTAAATACACAACACATTAAAAAGAAATGTCTTTTGAAGGTTAGGGCCAGCGGTGGGTTATATGGCATCATGCGCCGACATTCAGAAGGTAGCTAATCTTTGACTTTCCTGTAGTCACTTTTGAATGCAGATTCCTGACCTTAACACATCATTGTCCAAAACCGGTTAATGTGTAAATCAACATCTTGCTCAGACATGTTAAAAATATACCCAGGCAGGTAGTACAGAGCCCTGTGAGTGAGTCTAATTTCAAACTGCCATTCAACAGGTGGAATGAAGCTTAGGCCTGACACACTGAAGCATGGTGTGACTATAATATGGCAGAAATCCTGGCAGGGCAATAAACATAGAGTAACTCACTTTTTACTTTTCCTAACCCATCTTTATTTTAACAACCAAATGGACAGGACCTGCCATGTCACATCAAACCAAACCAGCTCAAAATGGAAATGTATTGGATATCAGTGATACTGAACAAAGTCAAACAAGGTAAAAGAAATGATTAAAACACTTAAGTGATACCGAGCCACAGGTGGATGTCTGTTGACTTTAAAACAAGAACAGGAACCTAAAGCTTGTGCACACAACCTGTTGACTAAGGGATCGTCTTATTAATACATTTCATTGACCTGTTTAAATAAAACATTTATAAACAAACCTGAACGACTGATAAGTCTCCCTGACTGCACAACATGCTCACAAGGTGAAATCTGACACCAAATCTCTTTAACTTCCCAGTATTTTGTTTTAAAGAAGACAGCAGATCCAAGCAAGGAGGGGGTAAAAAAAGAAAAAAGATATGAACTTACTGGCTTAGGCATAGTCGGTCCTTTTTTTGTTTCGGCTCAAGTGTTTAAAAAAAAAAAAGAAAGTTTAAATAAAAATAAAAAAGGTCGAAGGGAAATTCAGACTCCTCGCTTCACCTTCCCAGTTCCCGAGAGCACAGTGAGTGATCTGCGAATGGAAGGATCAGTCGGTTTGAGAGGCTCATTTCTGACTCATTGTCAATAGATGGTGTCAGAGCCTCGCCCCGATAATGGCCACGATAAAGCTGCAGCGCGTTTCGAGTTAAAGAGTGCCAGCTCTCCACTTAACACGCACTTCACCTGGCTGGGCTCCTTGAGAGAAGCGACCTTTGTCCTGCCCCGAGTGAGTGCACGGCCCTTTGACAGAACCAGCCCTCGCCCAGCAAGCAGCCTTTAAAAAAAACCCTGTATATCACTGGCTATGGCGGTCTATGGCAAAACGGGGCGGAGACCAACAAGTGCGCACTGAAACCGGTGTGGTAGTTCCTGCTCTGTCCTAGTAAACACCCCACAGGCAGACACAGTCACAAGAGCAAAGGTTTATTGCATGTTCCACTTACATGTTCCATTCACACTGCCATCCAGACTCTTTATTTACACATAATGTACACAAAAGTTTCACATTTTCTTTCTTTCCTCTCTCTACTGTATGTGTGGCTCAACAATAGACACATCATCATGTGTTTTTGGTGTGTCCAACAGTAGTTTCGGAAATCCACCCTTCTGACTCTTTACACGTTGCTGGGCGTGGTGGAAGGATAGGCCTTCCAGTCTTTTTTTTTTTTTAATTATTGCAGGTCACAGAGTGGCATGCGGTTTCACTTATTGCGTCCTATGACATCAGTTCTTCATTCCATTCATGTTTTTGTAGTGGTAACGTCCCCCCTCCAAAAGTGCCTTTCAGTGACATGTCCCGTTGCCATGTGAGGTCACACGCCTTTCTGTGTTTTAGCCTCAAGATAGTTAGGACGAAAGAAAAAAAAAGTACAAACAAGCAAAAGGAAACCAGACACATTACATCGCAACTACATCTGATTTTTTTTTCACATGAAACTTACTCTTCCGAAAGGACCAACTTCTTAGAAGCTCTGATTGCACTTAAAAGCTGTGCTAATGCGTGCTTTATTACACAAAGCATTTTTTTTCCGACACAGGACACGCCCTGTGGAAAACAAAACATTCCAAGGATTACAGATACAAGGAATTTAACACAAGTCAGACATATGACTCTCGGACATTCAAAGTGTCCAGAGTTTGCTGACCACAACATGGTGACAGAGTTGCAGACACAGCTGAAATAAGACTGGTCTCTCCACTGTCGGAATTGGAAGCATTGCCGCAGTCGTTTACTGAGCAGGAATGTTCTGTCGTTTCTGCCGTTGGGAATGTGGACTGACAGCATGTGTTCTTTGACAGGCACCTGGCAGCCTCGACAGTCAATGAGACTCGGTGTGAAAGAGGCGTGTGGGCGTTGTCTTGAATGGCCTGCTCATAGGATGGAGGCTTACTTGGAATCCTGCTGTCCACCTGATGAAACACTTCCTCACTTGACAGACACCTGGGCTTTAGGGGTCCAAGGAAGGTGAGGTCAAGAGGAAGGACTTCAGGCAGGGTCTGGCTGTGGCGCAAAGCCTTCTCGGCACGTTTGGAAAAGTTTGCCTTGGTCCGAGAGCCTGTGGCCTTCATGGATTGGGAGCGTTTTTTGGTGGTGACGCTGAAGGCACTTGGGCGAGTTGGGAAGGACTGTTTGCGCAGGAGCAGTCGTCGCTGCGGGGATGGGATGATTGGAGAGCTGGTGTGGATGGAGCTCTCCGAGGCGCTGGAGAAGGTGCTCTCCAGGGAACTGGATGAGCAGCAGTCTTTAGGGATACTCTGCAGTTTATCAGGGAAAACGCTGGTGTTCCTCTGCACATTCAACATCCTGCTTGTCCTAAACAAAACACACTCATTCGATATTTGTTTTGTCAAATGGTGGTCATTAAAGTCTATCTGTGTTTGACTCCTAGTTAAGGCGGTCTGGTTCTGAACACCCTTGTTGAAGCCCATCGTTGGCTCTGAGCACCTGCGAATGAAAGGTTTGCCAGTGTTTCTCCCCACAGCCCCGGGGCAGGTTGGGGCTTCAGAGTGATTCTTCTCTTCAGTGTCAGAATGGATGGCACACACATCCGTGTAACTCCCTTTGTATCCATCCGCATCAGGATCATTGCTCTCGTATGCAGAGTCATGATGGTGTGAACAAAATGAATCTGATAGAAAGAACACATGGTTAGTTACTACATACCTGAACACACTGTTCTTCCAAACACAGTACTAGCCTACTGGAGTTCAAATAAGTCAAAAGAAATGTAGGCTACCTTGGTGATCACTGAGTTCTTCTTCTTCATCTGAGTCCCCAAGAAGTGTCAGTACATCTTCACCGAATATGTCACAACAGTTGTCGATAAGGAACTCAGTTAGGTTCCTCAGGTTTGAGACCTATGAGATGTAAGTTTGTGGTTAGTGAAATGCCAAGCTGTATAACAAAGGAGAAATACAACCTGTCAAAGAGGCCATATCCTACATTTATTGCATATTTTATGTATTTCCCTGAGATTCACTTATGATTTATAAGGTTTTATATATCGAAACAGTCATAATTCATTCTTACACAAAATGTATATAAAATTGTAACTTGTCTATTTAAGGATTTGTACTCACATCTTTCAACACTTCCACCGTGTTAGCATGAAGTAAGTTGGGTGAAACACAAACAGCTAAATTGTTGGAATCCATCATGTTTATTTCTTTCTTGCGACTTATGTGGTGCAGTACAGCAATCAGGTGTTTCAGTAGTTGAATATTGGGCCCTGGAAGCTTCTCAGTCACCCTAGGAAGAAACAAGCACAGGGAGTTAGAACATTTCTACATAAACATGTAAGTTATACAGCTAACTGATGCAATAAGGCAGTTCAAATTCAGACTTACAGTTGGAGCGCAGTGCATCTGTCATGCTTTTCTTCTTTTTCCATTGCTGTCATCCAGGCCCCATACAGTTCCACCATTAGCAAAGTGCCAGGCAGGTGCCTCAAAAAGTCCTATCAAGTAAAGAGAAGATATTTACACACTTAGTAACTATCAAGTACATTAAAGCTAAATAGAACACTGAACATAACACAGTCGAGTGCTATTTACCTTGAGAAGATCAGCGAGTAAAATCACAGGCTCATCTTTCAGAGCCACTTTTACTCCGTTGTTGAGTTGCTCCCTGATCTCCTTTAGACGCTTGGCATTGCCAGCTTTCCTGAAGACTCCCACCATGTCTGGGCCCCTTCTCCACAGCGCTGAGAGAACATCCTAAAGAGAGTAGTCCAGAGGGAGCAAAAGTCAATGAATTGGATCCACCAGTGCCAGAATAAAACCTGAGGTCTCAGAAAATATAGCTTTGGAGGAGAGGAAAACACTTCCATAACATTAATTCTTAACAAATGGAAGTTCATAGAAGTCATTTTGGACCATTTCTATTTTCTGTTCATCATAAACCACCAAAGTAAACACAAGCTGATATTTTCAAATGATGGAAAAATATTAAATAGATAAAAAATTTTTGTAACATTGAAAAGATAACACTAAGTTGCCCAGTTTGGTGAATTGGAGACGTACCATAATGGGTTTGGGAGGATTGCCATCCATTTCACACACGTCAGACAGAGGTCGTCCAAAGAGCAGGTTTTTTGAGGGTGGAAGAGCAGCAACAGAATTCATGTTTTTTTTCTGCACTCTCCGAAAAAGTCTCTTCCAGTGCCTTTGGCTGATGTTTTCTGTTATGAGAATTAAATAAATGAATTACAAATGTCAAGTTCAAACTTCATATGCACAGTGTGAAAGTAAGAACTAACAGTACGTTTCCAAAGAATTAAATGAATCATTCAACTCTAGAAGAATAATATAATTATTAAACTATAAAAGAATCATTTTCGCCGCCTTCACAACATGCAGGTTTGAAACAAAAACAGCGGCGCTACATTATAACTCACCTGTGTGGGAGGAGCTGATCAGATTGCTCTCACATATCTGAACTTGGGGCGGCCCCGAATTCAAATCAACCTGAAAGCAGCAGCAAAAGGACATATAAAGTGATGTGCCAGCGGTTTTCATGCCAGCCCTCATCTAAAATGGTCTCTCTGACATCAACAGAAGTGCAAAACAAACATAGTCAGAAATAGTTTCCGCAAGAACGTTCCCAAGCATTCCTCTTTGTGTTCCCAAAGCGTTTATTAAAAGCACTTTCTCTAGCAATGTTACAGAGTGACTGTTTCAAAGATCTCAGCTGGTTGACTTTGTGCTGCAAGGACTAGTCCTGCCGACAAGGTCTAATCTACAAGATCACAAGAGAACATTATGTGGCCTTCCCCTAATTCTTTGAGGTGCTGTATTGGAAAGGTGTGAAAGCTGAAACACTTACAGCTGAGGCTGGCATGATTAATAGGTCCATGCTGTCCTCAGCCTGAGACTTTGTCTGAAACAAAAGAACAGTCCCGTTATTTATCTTGTCAATAAACGAACACAGAGCAGGATAAGCCAAACATTTACTCATCAAATTCCCTGATATCATTAGGAGAAAATAGGGATACTGGATTGGCTGGTTAAAGGTGAGAACTTACCACAACGTGGCCACTCAACACCTTCATAAGTGCGCTGTGGTGTGATGTCTACAAAATACTCTTTGCTTGGACAGTTTACCTGCACAATACAAATCAAGATCACACATTTAGACTATACCTAAAACACTTAATTTTTTAAAGAGCTGACTGTTAATATGTGACTTTGTTCATTTGTGTATATACAGTCATTTAACGTTTGGGTGCTATGGTCAATTTGTCTTATTGATTTTAAGTGCACAGCATCTACGCAGAACGCACTTAAGTGAATGTAGAAGTTACTTTTCATGTGGGGAATTTAGTATATTTGGGAAATAACACAATAACTCAGCAAAAATGCAATAAATACACAGAAACTGTCAGATTGAAGTTTGCCTATAAACTTATTTTCACTTAGAAAATCAACAAAACATATAATTTGATCAGGAGTGGCAAGCTTTGCATGAACAATCCACATCACATTTAATGATAGCACATTGATATCATAGCATATATCCAAAACCAAACCATGACTTATTAATTTAGACATAAAGCTTAAAGGGCTAAGGCTGAAAACAATTAGATTCTCAAACAAATAAACAAAGGCACAGAAAAGGTACTCAGCATTTAAATGAACTAGTCAAAAAGCTACTTCATGAACGTTGAGTCACCGCCCACAAACACAAGGTATACACTTCAATAAAGCTGTACGCTTTAAATATTGTTACTCACCTCTTTCTCTGGACAGCTAGTGAGAGCAGCTGCATTGACCCGAGAGCTCACACCAACACACCAACACCAACACACGACTGAAGCAGACTGAATTGGAACAACCCATCACACTCTACAAAATGAAAGTGGGTGGGCAGAAGGGAAATTCTGATGTGCAATGGAGACAGGAAGCAGCATCACGGACTCCCACCACTAACACCCCCCTGTAGCAATGTAGGGCAACAACACATTCACTGTGGGTGGAAAGTGATACGTGCATCACGCGAACGTGAGCTTGAACTCAGAAACTAACACATACGTGAAGAATATCATCATCCAAAGGTGGCATTATCAAGCTAATAGTGTGTGGGCTCACGTCAAATGCAGACCATGGGCAATAAAACCCCCAAAACAGTCTTGCATTAAGACCAGAAAACAGCAACCCAGCAAACATTCAAAGGTTTTAAAAGGAACACCATGAGTGGCCTTTTTAAATTAATCCAAAAAATTCTGCCCTTCCGTTTTTTCAGCCTGAGTTTCAAACCACAGGCCATCATTTATCAACACTTCCTTCTTAAAACTCAAATGTTGAGTTTCTAAACACGGCCAGTTTCTGGTAACAGAAACCTGCCGTTCAGTTTTGGATGATTATTTTGCTTGACAAGCATTTACAGTAATAGGCCCTTTTCTGTGATTCATCACGAGATCCTATTGCTGTGGTGGGAATTTCTTTTAAAAAAAAATACAGCAGTGAAACATCATTGTGAGAATCAACATTTGACAATGATTTTTGTTCACGCTGTCATTTCACGAAAACAATCAAAGTTCTGGCCATAATCGATACGAAGGAGTATATTTGAGCCAGCTGGTGACTAAAGAAGTGGCCAACTGTCTGTAAGTACGTCCTCCTACAGTCTACATGCAAATGCGTTTCTGATCAGGACTCCTTTGAAGTACACTATGCGGGGGAGCTTTATTGGAGAAAGTATAATGATCAAAAGATTCAAATAAAATGTAATTTATTAGCGTGTAAGTACATTATAATAACAGGATCAAAACATCAATTCACACAGACTATTTCAGAAAGCAGTACATGGTGCATCACACAAGTCATGACAAAAAAAAAACCATTACATTATACATTATAAACTGGGACATTTCAGCAAAAACTGAATAAAAGTACCAAAGAAAACAGACTCAAGGCTTGTTTATACATTCAGTGTGTAAAATAACAGCAGTGAATCACCAAACTTTCCCTGACATGCACCAGTAGTTAATTTGAAAGTAGGGTATTTATGGACAGCCCATAAAAAACAGAAGTGACACAATGCTCTGAAAAAATCAACACTGACAACATACAAGTCCAAAAACTAAAAAAAAAAAAGTGCTGCCTTAATGGTATAAGATTTTCTTTTTGATTTTTGTTTGTTTTTAGACCATCAGATGCTATATATATATATATATATATATATATATATATACACATACACACATACACACTATATA
>JBBPCW010000001.1:28262084-28272474 GCA_037974425.1 Phenacogrammus interruptus
ACTTGGTGAATGGGTTAAATGCAGAGGGTGAATTTCGTGCTGTTCACACTGTGTGCAGTTGTGTGTTCACGTATGACAAATGATAAAAAAAAAAAAATCTAATTTACACAATTTTCCACTTACCCTAGATGTAGTCGATCATCCAAGACATGGCCGTCTTGTCTTTTGCTTTTTTAGTTTAGAACTGAAATGTCAAGGCTAACCTTGCTAACAAATACTAGAAGTCAACAGTCAATCATTCATATATCTCCAAAAACGTCTCTCACCCCTCTCAAGCCACACCCAGCTCTTTACTAGGGTTGACTTGATGTAGTTTCATGGCCTCTGCCAAAAAATGTAGTTTAGTATGTCATGGGTCACTGTGAGCAGCAAATATTAACACAATGTTAGTGTGTAGATGATGGCTGCTGGCCATCTTTTAAGATAACAGGATCTGTTTTCACAAATCACTTCAGTAGTCGGAGTGCTCATCTAGAAATTTATTTTAGCCAACAACCATCATAAATACAGAGGAATCTTCAAGGAACTTTTGACTTGTAGTGTTTATCAGCTCACAGCTGTAGTGAGCTAGTAAGAGCTACGCTTCTTGTTTCCATATGTAGATCACAGGGCACTGATAAGGTGTTGGCTCACTGTGTCATCTCACAGGTTTCCTTTGTGTGCAGATGTTTTATTGATGCGTATTTATTATTTTGACAATTGTTCTCTTAATTTTGTTCTCCCACAGGCAAGAGGAAGCTGCAACAAAAAGGGTCAGAGAGGAACAAGACACAATAAGGAAGTGGCAGGACTTAAAGGAACAATGGTCCGATCCAAGGCAGTGGATGCACCAGCAAGGTGGCTTCTGGCACTACTCCAACTTCCCCCAGTCACCAAGAAACAGAGGAGCAATGAATTGGCAGGAACCACGACGAGGGCCCAATCCTGACCATTTCAACTGGAACGGCCGGCAGAACAGGAGCGCCACATGGCATGCTGAAGGACCCCCTAATCTACAAAGGTGGGGACCCTTGAATGGCCGAGGGGGTAGCCTGAATAATCGAGGAAACTTCTGGGAAGGCAGACAAGGCGCGTACAGGGGTTGCCCTCCACAGCAGAGAAACCAGCTATCCTGGGCCAGCAAAGAGGGCAATCTAGGGCACTATGAAAGAAACAGTGACAGCCACCGGCAGCGCTCCAAAGATTTTGGCAGTAACACACAGCCTGGCCATGAGGCACCATCTAGGATTCATCAACATCAGAAGCCCCACAAAAACTTTGAGAGCCAGAAAAAGGGTTACCAAAACCAAGAAGGGTCTGGAGCAGAAAATGATCATGGCCAAGGTAAAGTCTCCAAGCCAGACAAGACCTATCGCTGGACACCATATCCTGCAGCCAAGCTAGGAGATTCTTCATCTCAATCTGATGCACAGCCTCACTCGGAGAAAACACATTTTGAATCGGAAAATGGTAAGGAGAGAAGTTTATGTGTGAATAGGTCAAACGTGACAGCGCAGTCCCAACCAGATCTGAGGAGCAGTCTGCATGAAACCCGATGTAAGGAGCAGCTGCTGCAGCAGAGAAAGCAAAGCACAACCTCTGGTAAAAACAGAGGAAAAAATCATACACACAGTCAGCCATCTGCATCCTCTTCTTCCTCATCTTTGTCCACACACAAAGCAAACAGGCCCACTAAGCATTCCGATAAAAGGCCCTCTCCTAACACTGGTTCTGTGACCAATCTTAGTCGAGCAGCAAGTCAAGACTCTGTCAGTTCTAAAGCTTCAAAGAATTCTCACTCATCCTCCAAGTCTCCACGAGACTCCTCGTTCGGTGAAGATGAGGAACGACTTCTCTCTGAAATGCTGCGTAAAGCCAAGGAGACCTTTCTGGTCAATAAAAGCTCAGAAGAAAATTCTGCCTCTGGGGATTGTTTCAAGGAAACTGAGCTACATATAGAGGAAGATCAACTGGTGGAAAATGCAGAGCTGAATAAACTGAAGGAACAATGTGAGAGCAAAAGAAAAACAGAGGAACAAAGTGGAAGAGGAACAACAGAGTTTGTTGACAGAGCCACCACATGGCAGTCCCCCAGGTGTCAGGTCTCTGTGCGGTCTGGTTACTTGTCAAATGAAGCCAGCCCCTCCCTGCAGTCTCTGCATGTCAGCACCTCCACCATGGACCGTGAGGATGAGGAGGAGATTGGCGAAAGAGAGGAAGACATTGTACAGGATCAGGCGATGCCAGCAGTGGATGAGATTTTGGGCTCCGATGGCGAAGGCTCCCACAGCAGCCACCCCCAATCTGTGGCCGGCTGCTCAGTGCCTCCTCTAAGCAAACTAGCCCTACCTGCCTGTATCAAGAGGGACCTCAATCGGCACATCAGCACAAAGAGCAAGGTGGTCAGTCATGAGCCCAACCTGAACATAGCCCGACGCATCAGGAATGTCAGTGGCACACGGAAGAGTGAGAGCGAGAAGGACGCAGGCCTCAAGCCCACACTGCGGCAGCTTATCAGCTCCTCTGCCTCCAGGAGGAACGTCAACTGGGACCAAGTGTACCAAGAGGTTCACCGCAAGAAGCAGGAGCAAGGCAAAGGGTTGCCAAGGTAAAATCTGTTATTGATTTTTTTTAAAAAGCTGTTCAAATAATGGCCTGAGCTTTAATAGATCATGCAATGCTAGTTTTTTCTTTTTCCAAAAGTATGTTTCAAAAGATACCATTCATTGTGTAGTCACATTTGAAGTTTTTGTGTGTGTACGGAGAATACACGGTACGACGGAGAAGACATGATTGAAGTAATACGGAATCACAGAGGGACCAAAATCCGCAAGTAAATCATAAACCTGGGTCGTAGTGTCATGCAATACTGCCACCTACTGGCGTAACTCTTAAACATACATGAAAATATAAGCAAGAGTATGTGTTTACTGGTTAATACACTGCTGTTTATTGAAAATAAACCAAGCCTCATTCTTTAGAACTTTTTGTTGCTAACTTTGCTGTATCGTGAACCGTACCGAACCGTGACCCCAAAACCGAGGTACATACCGAACCATGACATCTATGTACCGTTACACCCCAAATATATGTATATATATGATTATGATTGTGTAATATATAAACACACACACAGTCATAATCTATGCAGGCACCTATTTTAATTGGTGTGGGATTTTTCATTTGGATTCAATCTATCCATCTAGTGCCAACAGCAGGCATATGTACATGTTTGGTCAATCTTTTTTCACAGAGATGTAATCTTATTCTATTGGGGCACACTGGTTCCAATGTATTAATTGTGATTAAACTCTCCCATTTATTTTTAATCTTTTTTTCCCTTTGTTTGTGAACTAGACCTAGATCAATAATACTATTACTACCAAATTTGGTTTGTATTATCTAAACAGGGTTCTGACCAAAAGTTGTTTAAAGGATTTTATTATGACAAATGATATGCTTACTGTCATCCAGTGATTTTCAATGGTCAATCCACTGAGCTGCAAATGAGGACATGAGCTACAGTTTCTGTCATTTGAGAACTGGGGCTCTGAAGTAAGCAAAATTGTGTGTTTAGGTTATGTCTGGTGATATCGTGGGAAATTCCAAGACCGAGACGTTGCAACTTATCATGTCAACCTAGTTTATGTAACCACAATACTAGATTTTATTGAAATGTTTCCAAATTTCTCACAGGCCAGTAAGTTGTCTTTAACAAAATTGTCACCAAAAATCTTCAGACCAAGTCTCACAGAAATTTCAAAACAGGTGTGAAAGCCCCCAAATAGGAAGTGAGATTCAAACTCGACACCTGTTTGTTGAGCTTCCAGACTGGTGGTGGACAGGTGTCTTGAACCTAGTGGTTCTGTAGTGCTTGGCACTTTCATTGCTGTTTGTGACTGTATTTGTCAATATATATGCTGATATACATATTGTTCCATTAACCTTATAACACTAGTTACATTTGTGTAATATGATTTTTAAGTGATCACTTTAAATGATAAGCATGTATTTGTCTTTGTTCAGGTTTGGCATAGAGATGGTACCAAATGAGCCAGAAGGCCCAAGTCACATGGAGGAGGAGGATGCACCCTTGTGTGAGGGCTTCCACTGGGATTCTCTGTTTGACTTTAAAGAAGCATCTGTACCTTCACTCAAGCGGAGCGTGTCTGAAAGCAGTGTGGTCGCAGATAAATCTGCTGCCTCCTGTTCTCTCCTCAATGCTATAGAACCAGTGAGGGAGACCCCTGTTGAGGGGGCACAACCGGGGAGCTCCATGCTGCAGCCTCTGGCCAGTCAGTCGCACTTAGAAGGTGATTGTGACGGTCCGAGTATTAATGATGGGCTAGGCCAGGCCAGAGCACATAAGGACGCAGCAAGTGCAACTGTTCCTGTCCTAGACCCAGAGCCTGTGGATGAAGACAGTAGCTGTATGTCAGGAACTGAACTAAATGATTGGCAGAGTGGGGGAAAGAAACGCAGAGCAGTTGGGGTGAGTGAACATTTCATGCCCTCATTATATGTAATTAATACAGAGGCACCAACATTTTGGCACCTGATAATGGTCGGCATGGAAAGAGGCCAAATAAACAAAAGATTAAATTGGTTAAATAATGTGAAAATCTTATACTCAGTAAATAATTAAAAAGCTGGAAGTGCAAAATAGTGATTAAAATTTTCCCTTACCTTACATGCACTTAACATGTAATTAACTAATATTTATATATTAGTATAATCCATTACTAAATTTAATACATAGTGTCCTTGATATTTAATATATCACATTTTATTCACTAATAACTTGCATCAGTCATCAATATTATGTCTGTGATAAGTATGTTTTACTCATTAAACTTCATGCAGATGAAAACATCTAGCATTATCTTAAGTAATACATTTAGTAGATAGATATTAGTATATCTATCTACTGCCATCATGCAAGAACAATTCAAACAGACCAACAGCCCTTAAACTGTAGTTTCTCTTTTTTTGTGATTGTCAAACATAATTATAAATTCACTGTTCTCTTGGTTCTTTTCATTAGGACATCATATCCCCAGAAATTCCTAATTCAGAAAGAAAAAATAAGAGACTAAAAATCAAGCCTAAGAAAGGTATGTGTATATTTATTTCATTGCAAGTGTTCTTGGTTTTGCAGTTGTTGTCATTGCCATATTGCTTTACTATAATCTACTCTCTTTTTAGAACGCTCTCAGTTAGATGAGTTGCTGGCTGTCTCTCTACGTGAGGAGGAGCTGAACAGCTCTTTGCAGGAAGTTGATAACAGTTTGATCCAGGCCCGAACTGCCTTGCAGTCTGCCTATATGGAAGTGCAGCGCTTGCTAATGGTCAAACAGCAGGTAAACCTGATTAATCACCAGTACTTCTGTCCATAAAGGTATTTAAAAATTTTATTAGCCTTATCTAATTTTGTGTCACATACGTTCTTCCTAGGTAACCACAGAGATGGGTTCCCTGAGGACCAAGCGTATAGAGATTCTGCAAGGTTTGCAAGGTATTGCAAAATGTCAAGTTTTCTGCTTTTTAATTTTTTTCCCCTTGGAGCCACATGTTCAGTCATTGTGAGGTATAGGAAAGTTTATGCAATGACCATTATGTAAGGAAATAGTTATTTTCTTATTTTCTTTGTTCAGGTGAATCTGAGTCTTCACCGAGAACGAGGAGCTATGGTGAGAACTTGGCTGCTACATCTTTGTCGTCTTCAGCCCTGCCTGAACATGCTGCTATACCCAGCAACCCAGCAGCTTCTTCTCCGTTCCTCTCACCATCGCCTGCCTCCAGCCCGCCTTCTGTTGTTATTAAACAGGAGCGCCTGTCTCCCGTGGCCCTCACCCCAGAGCGACAGCAAGCTGACAGCCCCCTCCCTGGTCCCCATAGTACCACACCAGAGCAAGTGACTGCTGCCGCCACTGAGACGGGTAAGAGGTCTGCCATTTTAGGTAAACCATGCTCTGTCTCATTCACTCTCTGTCTTGCTTCTTTTTTACTCAAGGACTTGCCTTGTCACTGAGATTCTCACTCAGTCACTTCAGTTTAGCAGGCTGAAGATTGTCCCATACAGGAAAACTATAAGCAATCATAAATCATTTAGTGTGAATATACATATGTTTGCAGTTACAAATTTCAGATATATAAAGTATATAAACTACCAAAATGCATACATTTGCTGCTGATATAGGGAAACTCCATGCTGTAGCTAGGCTATGGAGATGATCACAGGTTACAGACACTTCAGTCTTTCTCACATTCATTCATTCATACAGAGCTGTTACTACTGGCCCTGACAATAGTTTATCAATATTTCACTGTAGCTCATGGTTTGTAGTTGATAATAAACCTCAAAACTAAATGTTTAATAATAAGCCAGTAACCCACCTCTCCTGTTGTTTGCCATAGGTGCTGCTTTCCAGTGTAGCCATGTTGCGAAAATGAGGCAGAATGATGTGGAATGTATGCGGGAAGATGAAAGCGTGTCTTTAAATACTGTCTGTTCAGACCACAAGTTAGAGATGTCTCCTGTCCCTGAATCTCGCCGGCCCTCTCAGGATCCACTACTGGATCTTTCCTCTCCATCTCTTTCTGCCAGCCTCCCCCTTAAACCACTCTCGCCAAAGCCCTCCCCATCTTCTGCTGTCCAAGAAGCAAAGGCTGGAAAGCGTGTGAGGAAGCTGAAGAAAAAGAGGTCCTTGAGGAAAGCGCAAGGGAGTGAGCAGCCAGACATCAGTGACTCCGAGCTGGACACTGCTGAGTCCTCCCGACCTGTCCGTAAGATCCGAACTCGCAGGCGGCCTAGCGACTCTCTTCCTGCTCCTGTGGAAAAAGATGAGAGCATGGAGGTGGCAGGAGCGCTGGATTCTCCTCTGACAAAGGAACCAACACCAGCCCCTGCTGGGAAGGAGGCCCAAGACACAGACTCCTCAGACCTGGAGATGATGGAGCTCCCCCAGGCAGTGGCCACTGAGGTGGTTAATCTGGAGACATCTGACCCAGATGAAGGGGTCCAGGAGGACATGAGCCCTGCTCAGGTCTCCAAGGAATCTGCCTCTCTGAAAACAAGAGCTCAGAATCTTGCCTGTAATGAGGTCTCCTCTACCAGTGAAATAGACACCAGCAATGCAGTCAAGAGCTGTGAAAGGTTGGTGGTAGTTCTTTGGAATCTAATTTGTTACAGCTGTAATTAAAAGTATCATGAGTAAACACCAGTGTCATCATCTTGCAATCCCGAAAGTTAAGCTTTTTCCAGTATAATAGTTCAACACTAATCAGGAAAGCAGGTAAAGGCAGAATAATGGAACCCTTTTTTGTGAATTTTTCGGCCATTTAAATTGGCTACAGTTCAGAAAAGTACATGATTCTTGTTCATGAAATGGTTTTATGTTTTGTTAACAGCGAGAAGGTGGTCATGAAAGAGTCCAAGGCGTCCTCAGGTAGGTACTTCAAATACCCAAATGGAGGTTGGCTTAATTTTAGGAAATGAAATCAGTCATGTTTTTAAAATAGCTGATGCACATAAAATAATTTCTTGCATGATCACACTAGATTATTTATTCAAACTATGTGGTGTAGTAGATTAATTTAATTGCTAAGCAGTAAATGTTTGGCTTATGGCTTGAAATAGATATATGGCATAAATTCTCCTGTGACGTATGTTCATTTGTGTTCTCAAAGAAACCCTCTCTAAGGCAGACTCAACTGAGGCCATCTAGTACAGCCAGATTTAGAATGCCAACACTTTCAGCAGACTAAAATAGTTCACCAACTGCCCAAATCACTTTTTAAGGGCAAGGTATTCTTAGAGGCTGATATTCTCCTAGATTAGAAATCCTTCTTCTGAGAGCAACCGGTGTGAACCTTATGAGCATGTTGGAAACTTGATTCACTCAAAGAGGAATGCCTTAGAAGACGTAGGTCTGTCAGATAAGCTCTGTTTTGATAGTTACAAGATATCTTGTACGGCTAACCTCAGTTAATCAACAATGTTTTGAATATGCTTTCCATAGAACATGGTCACGGACTCAATGTGTGTATGTTTTTGTGTGGTTTTATCAGATGCATTGTCAGACCCTGGAGAGGAGGATGTGCCCTCTGAGGGCTTGTTTGAGGGCCATCAGGAAGCTGTGAATGGTATGCAGATCCATAACGGCCTGCTGTTCACCTGCTCCGGAGACCGCACCATACGAGCCTTTGACCTGGTGGTAAGCCTCAACACAACCACTCATACATTGCATTCCTCGTGATGTGTTCATGAATATAGATACACATTGCACAGTACAACACCGGTAAACCACAGGACACACCAGCCATAGTGAAAAGGTGTAGCTTGTGTTGAAGTGTGTTAGAGGCTTCCCCTACACACCAGATTTGATCATACATCCATGTGTGCTTCTGGTTTATTATTTAACTCTGCTGTCTTGTGCTACAGTCCTACCCAACTCACCCTAGTCAAGGTAACACAAAGGGCCAAACATCTCTCACTCAAAATGTGTTCATAAATGTTTAATACAATCAGCTGACCCTCAGTACAGCTCAGGTGCGAGGAGGAACAATCGGAACAGCACCTAAATAGCATAAGATAAGGTATAAATCAGTCCAGGTAACTGCCACTGAGAATGCAAACATGTAACTCTGCAGTACAGTGCAGCACAGCATAGTGCAAGAGTGCTAGTAAAAAAGTGGCATCACTATATTGAGGGTGTAAAGGAAAAAAATCACTACGTTGCTCTCTTGTTTCTTGCAGAGCCGCAAGTGTGTGTCTGTGTTTGAGGGGCACAGTAGCAAGGTGAACTGTCTGCTGGTCTCATCAGGGCCAGGCTTACAGCAGCGCCTCTATTCCGGATCCAGTGACCAGACCATCCGCTGCTATAACATCAAGGTACAGCCCAGTTACTTTGCTTCTGTATACTACAGTTGTTGATACTGACCTGTTTTACTTTTTATATGACCTTAATTGCTTGTTTTATGTGATCAATCTTGCGAAATGTTGCAGAACTAAGACTGTGTCTCCCACAGACTCGAGAATGTGTGCAGCAACTCAGTCTTCCTGATCGTGTGCTCTGCCTCCATAACCGGTGGAAAGTGCTCTATGCTGGGCTGGCCAATGGCAGTGTTATTACCTTCAGCCTCAAGGTAGATCCTTTCTCCAGATGGAGAGCTTTAGCAAGAACAACTGGACAATATTTTATTACGTGTAGGTGGGTGTACCAGTTGTGTAAATGTGTAAGGTGAGGTGTAATGTTTGTGTTGCCTGTTATTCTCCTGCAGACTAACAAGCAGCTGGATGTGTTTGAGTGCCATGGTCCGCGGGCAGTGAGCTGTCTAGCCACAGCACAAGAAGGTGCCCGACGTATACTGCTTGTTGGTTCCTACGACAGCACAATCAGCGTAAGGGATGCCAAGAGCGGCCTGCTGCTCCGCACTTTGCAGGGCCACACCAAAACTGTGCTCTGTATGAAGGTGTGTGAATCCACTTCTTTTCTATATTGATTTATAGCTGCAGTATTAATAGTATGGCTATTATATTATCTTGAAGGAAAACAGTTGTGCAGCCAGTTTGATGATCAGTTGTTCAGATCACTAAACAGACATTCAGTTTGTTCATGATATTCTCAGTTATAGATTTTTTAAATATGTTGATACGTATCCTCCTTAACTTTATGCTATTTCGATTTAGAAGGAGTATGTCTATCTCTGCACTGTACTATTCCTTTGTACTATTTGTGCATCACTATGTATTGGCGAGTGCTCTGTAGATTTGATACAGAACCAGTGGCATTGTTGGCCTGAAATTTCCTGCGTGTCTTCTTCAGAATGGTTTGGCCTGTAAAGAAATGTCATGCATGATGGAGAATGTTCCATTAATAAAACATAGCCAAATGTGGCTTACGCAGGCATGCTCAGAATTTGCATCCAAGTTCAGGCCTATGTATTAATTAACTCCAAAACATTATTTTGTTTTCCTTTAAAAACTTACATCTCTGTTTTGCCTTTCTATATTTCCATAGGTGGTGAATGATCTAGTGTTTAGTGGATCCAGTGATCAGTCTGTCCATGCACATAACATACATGTGAGTTCTGGAGTTCCTTTGCTTCAGCTGTGCCTTTTTAATCTTTGAAGCATATTTTCACCCATATTTTTTTTAAGAGTTAGAAGTTTTTTGTCATTCCAGTCATATACCCAGTAGACAATGAAACAATACCACAGTGAAACACAAATAATAAAATAACTAGAGGTGGGCATAGATTAATTTTTTTAATTTAGATTAATCTCATTGTAATCTTGAGATTAATCTAGATTAAAATGCCCCCCTCCCCAAAATGATCCCAATGCCTGTTTTTATAGTGTAAACCATAAATATGCCTCCAAATGTTCTCACAGATCACTTTAATTTCA
>JBBPCW010000001.1:28310910-28336812 GCA_037974425.1 Phenacogrammus interruptus
TCAGGTGTGCCTCCTGATTGGTTGGAACGAAAACCTGCACCCACAGCGGCCCTTTCTGGACAGGTTTGAGACTCCTGCTCTAAAGGGAACAAGGGGGGAAAGGGAGGATAGACACAGGAAAACTTATATTCTGGGGACGGGGACCGGAACCTACGGGGAGAGGGCGGTGCGACCGTGACATCATTGGTGTAATTGGCTAAATTCCTCATTGCTATTTTCTGATTGTGTTCTGAATGTGTTGCTTTACAAATGTTTACATGTATGGAATATTAATTTGCACAGTATTTCTGGAGCCCCATGTTTAAAAAAAGAATTGTTCTGTTTAATATGTACATGTAGTTTTAAAAATGTGTGTCAAACATCTGCTGTAATACGTATAGGCCAATCAAACGCAGCATATTTGAATAGAGTTTGATTTGTGTTTGATTTTTTTCCCTAGGGTCGTAATTTGGCAGATCTGAGGAGGAGTATGAATCGTGGCACGTTCACGGTCAGCACCACACTCAGACTAGGTCGGCAGATTCTGGAAGCCATCGAAAGTATCCATTCTGTCGGCTTCCTGCATCGAGACATCAAACCGGTAAGCTAACACAGCTTTCCAATTATACACTGTCCAACTGAGGGCAAGAAACAGGACGTGGGTGGTTGGGCTTCAGACTCTCTTCGGATAAAAGTGTAGAAGCTTTATGATGTGAATTTTTACTCTTTGTATCTCAGTCCAACTTTGCCATGGGCCGCTTCCCTAGCACTTGTCGGACCTGCTACATGTTGGACTTCGGTTTGGCGCGGCAGTTCACTAATTCATGCCAGGAAGTCAGACCGGTCAGTGGAGCTTCTAGTCCCTTTAACTGTTCGAGAATGAGTGTGTATATGTGTGTCATTTTATGTCTTTTATTAGTACATATATGTGCTGTTACAATCGTTCAGATCACATGAACTGAACTCTAATAATGGACAAATCACAAGGCCTTGTTATTTATTCTGCTGTTATTTGTTTTTTAGATGTAAATATGTTTTAAACACAATAGTAGCAGCCTCTTGAAGCCTAAACAACTTTAGAAAAGAAGAAACTGATAAGTACAGACCAAATCCAGGCATAAAGTGGTGTTTGCTATTGTGTTTATTGTGCTGTTGTTTATTCCTATATATATATATATATATTGTGTTTCTCAATTGTAATGCTCCATGTTCTTCGTGTTAGCCTCGTCCTGTGGCAGGGTTTAGGGGTACAGTACGATATGCTTCCGTCAACGCTCACAAGAACAAGGTGCGTTCTCAGATGCTTATTTATTCCTCTTAATTGTTCTTTTTAATACCAATCAGCTTAAGGAAAAATGTAGACTTCTGTTTGCGTCTCTTATATGAAATGCAAAGCCTGAAAAATGTTGTGCTCAATGTGTGATCCTTGTCCTGCACTGGAGTATATTAATACACTGAGCAAGTAGTTATTGACTGTAATAGTTCATCGTGATATTGATATTACAGGAAATGGGCAGACATGATGACCTGTGGTCGCTGTTCTACATGCTAGTGGAGTTCTTAGTTGGACAGCTGCCTTGGAGGAAGATCAAGGACAAGGTGGGTGGTAAATAGGACTGAAGGACAGAATCCATTTAAAGGCAGTTTCTCCACATTTACAGTTATTTATGATGCTTGTACTTATTAGGAGCAAGTGGGGAAATTGAAAGAGACGTACGAGCATCGCCTCATGCTGAAGCATTTGCCCCCAGAGTTCAGTGTCTTCCTGGACCACATTAGTAACTTGGATTACTTTACCAAACCAGACTATCAGGTAACAATTTATCATTGTGTATAGAACTTCTAGTGCTGCATGATCTGTTTGCTCCTTTGCAACGTTCTTCTTGTGTTCCACAACATAACAGCTTCCCAGAATGTGTAAAGTCAATAACATGATTACTTTATTGCATAAAAGTCATTTTGATTACACATACAATTGTATGTGGGGTGGAGGTAGTTCAGTGGGTAGGATACTTGCCTCCAGATCAAGAGGTCGTGGGTTCGAATCCTACCTTCAGCAGACCACCACTGGGTCCCTGAGCAAGACCCTTAACCCCAAGTTGCTCCAGGGAGAGACTGTCCCCTGTAGTTAGGGAATGAAAGTCGCTTTGGATAAAAGCATCTGATAAATGCCGTAAATGTAAATGTATGCAAAAGTTTGGACGCCCCAGACAACTGAAGTGAAAATAAGTATATATGCTCTACAAAGAACATACTGCTGCACATATTAATGTATAATTACTGTATATGTGTTGCATGTTGAGGGAAAAAATGGCCTGTGCAAAAGTTATGTCACATTTGTCCCAATTGTGCAAAAAAACCCATTGCCCATTACTGGAAGCGTCCCTTTTCCTGCTCATTACTCAGTTATACGTGTGTTAATTAGTTTGAGCAGCAAATGATTTGTTTAGCTAATGTCTTGTTTGTGTCAGACCACATACAACTGAGAAGAATGCTCTGTGATATATGATTTTATTATTTGTGCATAAACCTAATCTGTCATTTTGATGTTGTAGCTTTTGATGACAGTTTTTGAGAACAGCATGAAGACGTATAATGTAGTGGAGAATGACCCTTATGACTGGGAGAGGACGGGCACAGAAGGCGCTTTCAGCGTGAACACAGCTGCCAACACACCTCAGCACCATACACGCCTCACACCAGCCCACATGGGGTGAGCAGTACCTCTATTCTTTATAGAGTTATTACTTCAGTCAAACATAATGGCTTATAATGATTGACTTGTGTTGTTGGTTAAGATCATGTTTAAAGGATCACTCTTATGTAGTAGATCTACTAAGACGAATTGGGTGTCTGAAGTTATCTTACTTAGTTTTGCCCAAAAGGTAAAGGCTAAAAACAAGATAAAGTACTTAAGGGATAAGGGCTAAAGTGTGTAAATTTACATTTTTCAATGGAGGCTGTTGACACCATTTTGAGATGAATGTGGGAAGTGATTTATGGTTTGCTCTGCTCCAGCATGGCCAATGCCTCTTTGGTGCCTGGAGATCTTCTGAAGGAAAACACAGATGAAGTCTTGCAGGATGAGCAGCTGAGTGATGGAGAGAACATCGGCGCCCCAGAGCGTGTGCCAGACTCTCCCAGCCTGCCTGTGAGGAACCAGGAGGCCGATGTATGGGAGGACTTGAACCGCAATCGTATCCGCCTTGCTGGTTGGAAGGTGCCAGCTCCACAGACAAGTAACCGCACTTATTCCATCCACTGCTGATTTATTTGGATAAATATATTTGTTCTGCTGTTTACCTGCAGGGGCCCACAGAAGAAGATCACAGTAACCGCGGCTGTCCAAGTCCACATGCCGGCCCCAGCCTGGGCTCTCCTGTGCGCATGCGCTCTGAGGTGACCCCCTCAGACAAAGACGCTCCTCTTTTGAGGAAACTGCGCAACATCCACAGCTTTGAGCTGGAGAAGAGACTAACCCTAGAGCCCAAGCCTAACACTGAACGCTTTGTGGAGGCATGGTGAGTTTGCACAATGCTCATGTGTGCAAGGTAATCTTGAGAAAAGAAACTTGCTCCACTTAGAGCCACTTAAATTATAAGTAACATATTCAACAGATCATAAAATCATTTAAAAAGTAGTCAAAAAAACAGTTCACAGTGTGCATGTACTAAACATACATAGTGTGATTCCACTGTAGCGTTTTAAAGTAATTTGCAGCTTGGAATGCCATATAGATATATTCGTTTGGCTTTACTAAATCTGATGTATGTGAATTTAATTTTGTATGAAAATAGAAACATTGAATTGGTACCTGCTCATAATTAAAAGACTTCTTTCATGTACTAAGATGTCATTAGCTGGTCCTAACTTTTTTTTGTGTGTCATAGCAGTTCAGGAAAGCAAGCGTCTGGTTCGGCACAGGAGAATGATGGTGATGTGGATGGGCTCCCGACCATACACGCTGCTCGAGGTGAGCGAGTGTGGCACTACGATGAGGAGCTTATCTCCTCACCTAAACCTGCCTCCCTCGGGTCCCCGGAGCAAGGTGATGGTGCAGCCAGCAGTGGCTTTGTGGCCCTAAACCTGAGCTCAGGCCGGCAGGACATGGACTCACCTGACTGGGTGATGGTGGAGCGTGCTTCTGAACTACAGGGCTTCCGCGAGGCGGCTGGCAGCAGCCCTGGACCAGAAGCCAAGCTGACCGGCAGCCCCTCAGATGAGCCAGAGGAGGAACCTGAGATCCTGCAGCCAATGGATGAGTCACCAGATAAAGAAAGAACCACCCTTAGCCCTACCCAGGTTGAGTTGCCAGCCCCTGTTGCATCTTCCCAGGCACCTCCTAGTACGGAGAGACTAGTACTGAGTGTAGGGCCAGCAGGTGGTTTGCCCGCCATCACTCCTACCAGTCCTGCGGAAGCACTGGCCGAGGGAGCGCTCACGCAGGTAAATAAACCTCACCCACTTCACGCTAGCCACAGTGGGAGATAGCAATAACCATCACAAACTCCTGCAGGCCTGTTTACTGTTTTGTGAAATCTGCTTTGCTTGACTGTTCGCCTGTTTTGTGCCTGTAATAGAAGCTTTTCCATTTACGTGTGTGGAAAAAGATTGAATTACTGAAACGCCATGTTTTGGTAAACATCTGGAATGTTTAACTGGCTCCTCTGATTTTAATGACCTTCTTATGGGATGTGTTTAGGCCAGCATTTTGCTCATCTCTCTGTTTTAGCAGAGTTTTCCGTCCAGTAACTCTTAACAGCTGTGGCATTCACACTCCCTAAAATGCTAAACTACACTAAAACTTGCTGCACACACATCAGCTGTGCTAATGAGAGCTCATGCTCGACCTGTGTGATGTAAGCTTGGCGTACTGAGCTCACCTTATCACTGCCTCATCACATTACCTGAGCTGCTGTCCTCACAGATCAGGTTGAGTCACAGTGTGATAGTGGAGCTCACTTAGAGGCGCTTCACAGTAGGGCTGTGGTGACTGGACATGTAATAATGCATCACAATATTGTCTCTCCTCCATCCTGGCACTACAGTTTAGGACCCAAATGTAAAAACAGCATTTAGTTATTTTAACACAGTTCCTTGGACTGGTGTCCTTTTGTAAGGCTTGTCTGTCTTCATCCCAGTATTTTGTAATTCAGTTTTTTCTTGGGATATGGTTATGGATAGTTACTCTGTACACCCACTGCTATGTTTGCAAGGTGTCTTTAAACTGATGGAGAATAACCAGCCTAAAACTATGGTGGTACAGGGTTGTATGGGGCTTTAAATCAATGTGTCGCTCCGGTAGATAGATAGATTTACTCTGCTTATACCAAAGAAAACAAAAGGGCCTATTAAAGAAAACACACGTGCATGAATTACACCACTGTCTATACAGTGGTAACATCTGTATTTTACATTCTAGCACTATGACAGCAGTTCAGTGTAAACTGTACAGTACGGATATAGGTTTACAGTTACACTTTTTAAAGGGTAATGATTAAATTAAACTGTTTAAAATGAAATTGAAGTGTTTTGGGAGCATATTTAGGGTTCACACATCACATATTCACGGTTGTTCACTATACATGGGTGCTCTTGGAACATAATATAAGCATTGTGGATATATATAAATATATAAAGACCTGTCTATGATTAATAGAAGCGTAAGCTCAGGCTGTCATGATTACTGACAGAACCTTAATGGAATAAATGATCATAGTGTTCTTTTTTCCAATAAGAACAAGAGCATCATGGACACCCCTGAATTTTGTTCTTAGTTGGTCTGTTCCCCATTAAGTTTTTCAGTACATGCAGTACAGTAGTCTAAACTATGCGGTACAAGATTGTAGTCGTTTGAAAGGCTGTGCAAGTTTGTTATGGTTCATTGAAGTCCATTTTTATTGTTTTACCTTTCTTAAAAATGCTGATTGCTGAAATCATCACAAATGCTTGATTACTAATAGATTTAATATTGATGGCCCTCATTAACATAGCAGGGAGAAGCTTTCTCCCACAGAACACACTAACCTTTATCCCCCTGATCATCTACTTCCTGTCGTGCCCCACAAATACCATCCACTACCCATTGGTACCCTATTTATCCTCTTTCTCACCACCTCCTCACCTCTCTCTCACTTTTTACCCACTTCACTTCTTTCCTTTCCCCATCCCAACCCCTCACCTTCTCTCTCAGCTCCCCACCTCCCCCCCATCTCTGCCGGAGGAGATTCAAGTCCAGACCAGCAGCCCACTGCTCCTGCGCTCCCCCAGTCCTCACACCGTCCCCACCACGCTGTCGGACCCCCTTCAGCAGCGCTCTCCACCGGCCCTGCGCCGCAGCCAGTCTGCAGACCACCACCACCACCACCACCACCTCCACCACAACCCCTCCTCCTCCTCTTCCTCGTGCCATGCCTCCCAGCCCCGAGCCACCCGCTCTCCTGGCCACAGGAAGCTGCCTGCCATCCCACTGGGCGCTGCCCATGCCAAGTTCCCTTCAGTTATACGCATCACCCGTGCCCAGCTGCAGCAGGTGAATACCTCTCTCCCCCCATCCCACCGCAATCCCCCCTCACACTTTTACACCTTCAGTTTTGCTCTCCCCTCGTGCTGATGTGTTGTTTTTTTTTGGGTTATCTTGTTTTCAGAGGCTTCTTTTTTCTGGAAACCCCAGTAGTATCGAATGTTTGGTCTTACTAATTATGGCATTGTTGCATATGCCACCTATATACTGCCTAAAATTTCAGCACCCCAACTTGCCTTACTACTACCTTCTTTTGTCAAGTCTTCTGATCAAAAGTACAGGTCTAAATGTCTGTCTGTCTACTTTCATCTGCTGACACTGGTGCATGGCATCTCTTGCTGGTCGATATATTGCATATTTGTCATGTGATTTTCATTGTTATCCTTCTGAAATCAAAATCCATTGTTTCATTTCTGTGCAGACATGGACCTGTATAACTTGTCTGTAGTCTATATATACAGTTTAGTTTATGTATAGAATTTAAAAGTACAGGGTAATAATTTCTTTCCACTTTTGTTCCTCCCTCACTTCTGGTCTCTCTGTCAGCTGACAGCTAAGCGTTCTTCCCTGCCGTCATCCCAGTCCGCGTCTGACAGTGTGCCACAGTGCCCACTGCTGGACAGACATGATAATGGCAATACCTTGTTACAGCGTGTTACAGCAGACGTCCACTCCCCTCAGGAGCAGCCTCTCTCCCACCCTGCCAGCCCCACCAGTGCTGGGGCAGACCCACTAACAAATGCGGACAAACCTCCACAAGTGCCCAGCCCAGTGCCAAGCCTGGAAACCCCACCCCATTCGTCCCAAAGTCCAGTGCTGACAAATGGACACATCCCTCCTACAGACACCCCCCAAAACAGGGATTCTGTCTATCCTGACGACTGCACAGAGCCCAGCCAGCGCCCCCAGCTGGAGGAGAATGAATCTTCTCTGGTCCAAAGTGCCAGCCCAGCCCCCAGCCGCAGACTTAGCCGCATCCCTGTACTGGAGCCGTCCAGCCTACTGCAGGATGTGCCTGCTGGCTCTGCTAAAGAAAAGCTTCTGCAGAAGAGGGCTCAGCACTTACCTGCCTCCCCCTGCGCCTCGCCCTCACTCTCGTCAGATAGGCGAGCCATCCTTGCAGCTGTCCAGCGTGATCCCTCCTCAGCTTCGGACCGTTCTCAGGATGATGAATCAATACTTGGCTCACGTTCAGACCGGCAGGGTGACGACGCCCCTTCACTGTCCTCCTCCTCCAGCCCGCTATCACGCAAGAGTAAGATCCCCCGGCCTGTGAACCCCACATCCTCCCAGGAGACACTGGCCAACCAGTTCCTGCCCCGCCCTCCACCTGGCAAACCACCCAGTCGCTCCATTGTGGATGGCAGGTATAGAACAATTTTCTGATTATTCTGACAATAATTCTGACAATAATATCCCCACATACCCCAGATGTTGATCATTCAAATCACGATTGGTATCTGAAGTTAGTCAAATTAATTTGTTTTGCTTTGAAGCTAAAAGGCTCAAATTCACCTTGTAGCTCCAGTACCAAACTTGGTTGTGGGGTAAATGCCTTTTTTACTGAACTGTTACTTTAAACTCATTTAGTTATGATATGTTTCTGAACATGTTCGTGTCACAGTCCAGTTTGGTTTAATGTTCCTCGTCTCCTAAGGTTCCGGAGGTACCGTTTCCGAGCGGGCAGCACCAGTGACTCAGACCTACTGACCTGTCTGGCTCAGCTGATGCAGAATGGCTCAGGTCGTGCATCCTCCGTCCACTCACGTGGCTCGCAGCCCGTGGGCCCCAGGCTTGTGTGTGTTGGCCCCTCGGCCCACCACCACCACCATCATCACCACCACCAGCGCAGCTCTAGCGCCTCACCCCGCAGCTGCTCATCCCTGCAGCGCTCTGGCAGTTCCTCGCCATCACGCCATGAGCCCCGCCCCACCTGCCCTGGACGCAGCCGCTCTCCCCCCAGCTGCTCTGGCTCTCCGCCCATGCGTCGCACACATGCCCACTCACCTCTGCACTCACCCCGAGCCAAAGCCTGCGGCCGTGAGCCCAAGTGCTCCAGCAAGCTGAGTAGATAGTCATCCCTTCCTTTCTCCACACCCCAAACCCCCTCGGCTCCACTCCGTCACCAGCGGACCAGTACAGGAGGAAAGGCTGGCAAACTCTGAAGCAGTGGAGCCTTGTGTTGCTCTTCCTTCGGTAGCAATATAGCTGAAAAAGATTATACAGCACTGTGCAAAAATCTATAGCCCCCTGAGTACAGTATATTTAAAGTTATTTTCTTAAAAAAGCATTTGCTTGATAGACAAAACACTTTACATTAGAGTAAATGAAAGTAAACAATATATTGCAGTTTAAGTCGGTGTGTTAGCTTATTCATTTCCAAACATCTCTAGGAAGGCCAGTATTTATAATTACCATCTAGTATGTACTTTAGCTAATCAATATATCATTAAGTTCCTGAATCGATGCAGTGGCACGGAAGCATCTGCTTCCAACCACCTTGAAAGATAGAAATAGCCCTAACCCTATAAAGATGTATAAAACATCTTAATGTTAATTGCTTTTTGTATTTATTCAACTGTTATGTAGACTTTTACAAGCTTAGTTCCCAGATAAATACTTTAAAACAGTTTTATTAGCTGCCTAAGACTTTTGCACAGTACTGTTTTCTATATATAGTATCCTGTCTTACTAGTGCAGCTCCACAGTATTCTGCTTATTAGTTTTGCCATGACTTCCTGTAGGCCCGAATCGGTTAGACCATTGGTTCTCCGAGGAGTACCACCCTCCCCGCAGCATCCTCCCCCCCACCCCACCCCCATGTTTTAGTGTTTTCCTGTTCAAACACATCTACTGCAGCTTAGGAAGGGCTTGTTAATTAAATCATTAGTTTGATGAGGTGTGCTAGAGCACAACAAATGGACAGGATTGGAAACCACTGCGTTAGACACTAAGAGAACTTCTTCCCATTTATTCTATTGGCAGCATTCTTTTTCCTCAAGATGTTGACTTTTTAGAACTGCTGTTAATGCTATAGGTTTGTATTGAAATGGCCAGTTTAAACATTGTGTTTTCAGGTGAGCTGTTGTAGTTTTAGGGTTTTTTTTGTTTGTTTTGACTTCCAGACATTTCGAGTAGCTAGAGCACTGATACAGAAGTCTGTGTCTTCATGAGGTGCATGGGTTTGTGTATTTGCATCGGGCTCTGTAAAACCTGTAATATAGTATTTATTGAAATATTTATTTGAGCTTGAACGCATATTGCACTCCTCTAATCAGTGCAGTGGCAGGTACACTGACAGATCGCTGGAACACTTTATCATTTGTTGATGCCATCCATTGATGCCATCTTTTCTATTTCATTTTCTGTTTGTGCTCTTTCTAGACCTTAGTTTAGTAGAGGCAGTGTGTAGTTAGCAGAAGTGTGTACAGAGTGTTAGTGTGAGGACCAGCCTTGTGATTCCTTTTCCAAGAAGTAGCAGTCAGTGAAACAATCATTACAAGTGTATGATGCACTTTGGTATGTGCCTAAGGAGGAGTTACTGTGGCTTGTGGATAAGCAAGGTTTACGCTTTCACAATCAGGTCTCAAAGGAGTGAATTTCATTATTCTCTTTTATTCCCCCTCATATTACACTGCACTACACATGTTAATGGTACAAATGGAAAACATGCACGCATGCGCATACACCATTCTGCATGCAATACTTAAATAAGCATTAATACTCGACTGATCCGCCACATGTCAGAAAGCTGTTTGCCCGGAGTTCCTTCTGTGTGCGTGACCAAAGGTGTGTCTGCTCTCTGGGCGCACAAAGCACTATCTGTACACTCGCACCACCAAATTTCAAAGAGAATGTTTTATCTCTCATTTCACACAACACCGTAGGAATTGAACATTCATCTCTTATTCATGTCGAGGGCAGAGAAGAAAAGAATGCAGGGGTTTACTGCTTGAATGCTTTGATCAAAATTTAAAACAAAAACAAGTGCTGTCTAGTCTTTTATTTTTGTCATTGGCCCATTCAAAACTAAACAAATAAGAGCGTAAGAGTTCCCTGGACTCCATTAAAGAAGATTTCTGCACAAATTCACAATGAATTAATAGAAGAATCACATGTAAACAAGTTGAGTTTGAAATTGCCTAATGGCTTAAAGTAGTTTGATGCAAATCCAAGGGTCCTGAATTCCCAAGCCTGTGTATTTACTCACTAACAAATCTAGTATCTAGACCCGTGTTCCTTTTTTGTAATTTGGGGGAAAGCCTATATCCTCAGAGCCCTATTTTCCTCATTACATGGTTCTACAAGACCCGTGTTCCCATGGCCCCATATTTCAGCTCCCATGTTTTTTCTGTCATGTTTCCTCAACATGAAAATAAGTCTAACAGCCGTGCATTTACAAACTGCATATTCTGATGTGTTATATACTTAATATCTGTAAACTAATGCATGTAAATAATATCAGAAATTATGTTTATGGACATGCTGCTTCCAAATAGATTCCTATATTCAAACACATTGTGGCTGTGAACAAGAATGAGACTCTGTTTAATGATAAGGATTACATGCTTGTACTTGACTTTATTTTTTTATATTACGGTGTTCTCAGCCTTGCAAAACATAATGAAAGTTTGCATTTGTGCTAACATAGTTTATATTACAACGCTTGCTTTGCCAGCTAATTAGCTCACGTTAGGCTTAGCTATGGGCTAATGTTGAAAGATGACCTTTGGTAACTTCAAGGGCTCTAACAATGTCCTTTTACTAATGTGTCATATAAGGAGCTGAGGGAATATAGGGCTCTGGGAATGTAGGACCCCATAGGTGCGCTCCTACTTAGGCGTACACAGGGCACTTGGTAGGTTGTAAGCTTTTAGAACATATATATCAGCCTCATATCCCCAGTGCACCAAACATGTCTTGGCTTATCAGCTATGTTTATGATATGAGGAAAAACATAGACATTTATTTACTGAGCTGTCTCTTTTAATGAGGATTTCCCAGTTCTATCGCTAAAAATGCACACTGTTCTTTTTTTTTTCCAGGCACTGACCTCCCTGAAATGTACTGTGTTTCTCTGCCTGTCGGATACTGTAATATACTGTTAACTTCTGCTTCACAAAGTACTCTCTGCATGTGTTCCAGGATTGAGAAAACACTTATGCAGCCCCCATAAGCTTGAGGCATCTTGTAAATAGGCTCATTACAGTTTAAGTTTTATATTTATGGTTTATTTAATGTCGTATAATACCGCTCAACCTCTTTGCCCCAGTTTTCCTCCCACACTCATTTTGAATGAGCACTTTTTGAAAGAGCATCTACTTATAGTTGTATGCAAATGTTTGAGTGCACCTGGTCAAATGACACTTTTTGAGTTAACCCGTTCTAAATATAGGTTAACCCACTTCTGCACATTTTAGTGTACAATTGCTGTTTACCAGCAGAATTGAACATAAATTGGAACGTAAACCATAAAATGTCCAGTGCAAAAGTTAAAACATTTATATTGTATGTTTTATTTTTTCCCAGTATGTTAAGTGGATTTTTGTGTACAGATTACTCACTGAAAGATGCAGTATTTTAGATTTGTTTGTAACTGAAGTGCTTAAATGCATATCCCTCCAAGTATTTATGTTATGGTTGTTTTAAATGAGATATATATTTATTGGATGCACTTGTACATGTGGAATCTCAAAGCAAGTATACCTTTAATAACTACAGAGAGTGCAGAAAAGATGATGGAAAACGTATCTTGTGTAGCTGGACAAGATTTTTTTCCTGTCAATGGAGCAGCTAACCCCCCTCCTGCATCAAGACTCCGACCAGTCGCCTTAATAAGTATGCGTGTCTCCCTTCGGGGGTCGTGTGTGACTGGACAGTGTATTTTTAAAGGGACCAGCTCTAGCCGAAACCCAGTCTGGGGCCAGAGGAGATTACACACTAACACCACTACCACTGAATTACTATTTTAATCTAGTCAGTGAGATTTTCATGGTCTAGATGAGTATCCTTTACAAAGTGCACAATTAGAGGACGATAGACACTTTAAAATTGCTTTACAGAGCCATTATTTAACATCTCCATGTTGTATTCCGTCATGTTAGGAAGTTCAGAGCACATTGATAAGAAGATCAGAAGGGTCAATCCTGTGTTCAGTCTCAAATCAAGTCATGCACATGTACTCCGTAGAGACCTTCTATATCATTTTATTGTCTTTTTTAAAACAAGGTTGAAAGTGTTTTGGGTTTTTTTTGTTTTTTGTTTTGCAAAGAAATGAACGTAATTCATTTCTAGGTTTCTGAAATTGCATTTTAAGTGAAAAGGTGAAAAAGTATTTTACGTTTATGATCAGTAATTCATCCCTCAGACCCCATCCACTCATAGGAGGACGTAGGAATAATGAAACCCTTTACTTGCTGTAGTAGAAAAGACTGTAGTGCTTTACATTTCTGTAAGTGAGACCGCTCTATTTGCTGTTTTCCTGCTGGCTGTAAGGCCGGCCCCTTATTGCTCGTCTGACAGTCAGTCAGTCTGCATTTCTTAGTATAACAAAGTTTCAATCTTTTTAGAAAATCTTAATGCATTAGAAACCTGTATATTACAGCTTCAGCTCGCACCACATCACGATTTGTCCCATTTCATCTGACCTCATGTTGTCTCCCCTCACTGAACCCGAGGAGAACGGAGATGTGAGCTAAATTAATGTTCCGAAGGACCTAGTCCTCAGTTACGGACAAGTGACCATGTCTAATTCTATAAAAGTCTAATTTGTAGTAATATCTGCTGATGATAGTTTTGCTTATATTAATAAAGTTCCTGATCGATTTGTTTTTAAAGGTCACAAGAATCGAAGCATCACTGTACAGCCTCAAAAAAGAAAAAGAATGTTAAACGGGAGAGACTCCATTGTACATTACTGTAATTATTTGTGTTATTTTTCATTTGTATCATATCAATGCTTTGTACAGTGTTGTTTTTTTTTTCATTTGAAATTGTTTTGTATTTTATTTTTGATAAACTGGTTATGAATAAAATATTCATTCAGCATGCCAACAGATCTGCGCCTGTGTTTCTGGCACTGTTCAGTTCTGAAGCTTTTAAAAGGGTGTGTCCAATATCCAACAGCATATAAGTATTACAGTGAAATTTGTCATCATAGTGACAATAAATGTGCCTTTACATGCATGTTCACGTATATTCTTAGAGAACACACCTTGGAATATGATCAGAATGTATTTAAAGTTGTATTTCTACTATGACAGCTTGATAAGATACAAATCAGAAACAATGAAGCTTACCTCTGATTTGTTTTCTGTAAGCTTCAATAAATTGTGGATCTTCCTTATTTTGATAGGATGACAGCCATAATAATAGTAATAATAATAAGAAAGTATAAAGAATTGCAGGAAAATGAGAATATCCCATTTTCGACATGATTTTACTAGACAAAATATGTATGTTCTTTTCTTTTAGATGCATGCACTCGCACTCTTTTAGTCCATATGGAACCAAACAGATATATGTCCACAGAGGTGTTTTAGGATTAAAACAACACGTGGGGAAATTATGTGAAAATCCAGGTTTGATCATAAATACAGCGCCTATTCATTTGCAAGGCAAAGGCAGATAAATTAGTCAAATTTCCCCAAGAGGTTACTCATCTTGCCGCTTAACGACTTTTATTATGAAAAAACTAGACACGTACGCTGTAATGTCACAACAAAACAGCTCCTCTACGTTTCCACGGTAACCAGAGTTTTGTTGTCACGCAAAACTAGAATAAAGGAATAAAGTCGGGTAATTCATGGATTTAACGATTAATTTAAACTCTCTGAGTTTTGAGTCTGGACTCAGTGTGCATGAAAAAGAGTCCACGTTTCTCCGTAGTCGGTCCGCAGGTTTGACTGTTTGTGGATGTGGACACGCAGCGTTCCTGTGTAGCCTGGCTGCTTCGGTGAGGTACTGGCCCAGCCTCTACACTATATGGCCAAAGGTTTTGGGATGCCTGACCATTACACTAACATTCAAATACATAGACTTTATATATATTCTATTCAGTTCTGTTTATTAGTTTGATATATCCGGAGCAGAGTAACAAATCCTGTATTTTTCTGCAGGGAGAAGTTAAAGCACTTCACTGCTAAAGCAGATCTCCCAGGTCTGAATGTGGGTGTTCTGGGAGGAGGCCGTGTTGGTACCCAGCTGGTGAAGGTTTTATTAACTATGCCTGGATTCAAAGCGTCTAGTTCAAACATCAGTGTCTCAACAAGGAGGCCAGAGATACTGAGTGAGTGTTTCAATTTTTTGCATGTGAAATTATACTTGATTATAGTTTTACACATGAAAATTGTTTAATCTTGATAGAAGATGGCCTAGTCTTGATAGGGATTTCAATAAATAAATAAATGGTTTATTTGCGTTAACACCTTCGTTTTGTATGTGAAATCACACCTGCATGTCAGTGATTTAAATAAATATGTTTTAAATAAATAAAAATAAATAAAGTGTAAATGTGAAATCACACTTCATCATAGTTTTCCAAATTAGATAGTGATTGTATAAATAAATAAATAAATAACTGAATGAATGAATGAATAAATAGTTACATTCACCTGAAATCACATCCACTCGCTCCTGGTTACTCTGCACCCCTGTTACCCCTTATTTGCTCTGTTGGCATACAATTATTGGTTCTAATTTAAAATGACATTTGAGTTGAAACTGTCTGTTTCTTTGTGGTGTAGAGGAACTGTTAGGGAGCGGTGTGGAGTGTTACTTTGACAACCGCAGACTGGCCGCTTGGGCAGACGTGCTCTTCCTATGTGTGCTCCCCTCTCAGTTGCCTCGAGTGAGTTCGGAGCTTCGCTCTCACCTGGGTGCACACTGCCTTGTGTACAGCTTCACCTCCGCCATGCCTTTACGCAGGTATTACCTCACATATCAGTTGTCACATAATCCATATACTACAGTATTGAGCTTGACATTGAGCTTTCATGGCTTATTTGCCGTAATAATTTCAATAACTATTGTCTATATTTTACATTGTTATTAAATTTTGTGGCAGCAAGTGACTTAGTGGTTAGGGAGTTAGCCCTGTGATGAGAAAGTCATGGGTTTGAATCCCCTCTGAGGTACCCTTGAGCAAGGTACCATGCCTACACACTGCTCCACTTGGTTAATGGGTTAATACAGAGGAAGAATTTCGTGCTGATCACACGTTGTGCTGTGGTGTGTTCACATAAGATGGAATGGTGGTGGGTAGGATACTTGCCTCTGGACCAGGAGGTCATGGGTTCAAATCCTACCTTCAGCACACCACCACTGGGTCCCTGAGCAAGACCCTTAACCCCAAATTGTTCCAGGGAGACTGTCCCTGGATGTATAAAGGTCTGCTGAATGCCGTAAATGGAAATCTGGCTGTATGTGTTTTGCAGGCTTGTATTACTCCTTGGCCACCGTTTTGTCCTCAAACCGCAATATGACTTTGCAGCCGGAGATTCAGCTCAGATGTGGCTCCGCCATAATCAAGTGACAACAGCTTTAAAGGATGATGAAGTGCTGACGGCATCATTCCCATTTTCAATGAGTGGTGTGTGGAAAGGACTAAAAAACTCATTGTGTTTCTTCTAGAACAATGTTTTGCATTGGATCCTAAGTGTATTTTTCCTGGTCTGTGTCAGGTGGGTTCTCCTTGGATCATAGCTGGGTATGTGGTGTGCTGTATAGTCTCATCAACATGTGCACTACTGAGCGACTAGAGTCCAACCAAGCCATCCAACTTCTCAACGAAGTGTTTGAGACCAACCCCTCAGCCACAGTGTTTACCTGTCAAAGTTTTGTCAACTCATCCTGTGCTTCTACACTTGTGAACTCTGAAAAGTAGGTATCTATGAATCAAAAAAAATATATGAATGTAACTATTGTAATTATTATTGTTATTATTATTGTTGTTGTTGTTGTTGTTGTTGTTGTTGTTGTTATCTTGATTGTTTCTTGTCTGACAGGCCTTTTCCCTGGATCAACTTGATTGATGCACAGACAAAGCAGACTCCCTTATCATCTTGTCTTTTAAGATGTAAAGTTTTACAGGACTGTATTTCTGCAGTGTATCACAAAACATTCTCTGGCCTGTCACATGGGAAGCAGGAGATGAAACGATGAACAAAATGAGAATTAAACAACAACTGTTATTACACAGCATCAACTGTGACATATCTTTTGCTCTATGTAGAAGGTATTTATTTATGTCGGAATTAATACAGCTGCCTCATTATTTACACCTTAATTGGCCATTAGTAAACTGCATCCTAAAATAAACAATAATTAAGCTCAAGGGACAGATGAGTCTGTCAGCTGTTTGAGTTGGCTGTGCTCCAGTTTGCACCATAATAGTACTGAGTTCTCGAGAGATTTCTGATTACACTGATCATATATTTTTGTTTCTTACATAATTTACATTTAGACACAAAGGAGATAAATGACATACTGACATTTCAAGATCATTTTTGTAAAGGTTGATGTATTCAATCTTTCACTATTGAATTCACTATTGTCTTTTAGGCACTTTAACACTGTCTTTTAGGCACTTTAACACTGTCTTTTAGGCACTTTCACAAATTGGACTTACACACATTATACATGATTATACTATATGAGCAACAGTATTATTGTTTGTAATAGTATATAAGTGTTATTATAATTTCCAGTGGTAGTAGTAGCAAATTAGTTTTCAGTGTGATGCCATTACATTGTCACATCAGCTTATATTATTATTATTATTATTATTATTATTATTATTATTATTATTATTATTATTATTATTATTAATATAAGAGAAAAGACGATCATATAAACTATGCCTTTATATAATTTATTACTGTGGACAGTAAAAAAGAAAGTAGAAGCAGCATAACCAATAGAACAAAAAGTATAATAGTAACTAATCAACAAATATTGTTAAAATATCAAAATATACGTCTGCGTGTATGTATATGAATATACATACATACATACATACATATATATCTGTGTAATTTGCACAGAAAATCTGCACAGAAATTGAGAAGATTTTTTCCTGGTTCTGTGGGACTTGTATTGTGTAGAGTGGTTGCTCCTCCGTGATGGAGCTCTCTCCTCCTCCTGCTGCTCTCAGGTTCAGTTAGCCTGGAGAGAGAGAGGAGCAGCTCGCACCGATCGCGCAGCATCACAGGACAGATCCAGGTACTGCTGGGCTGATTGACGAGAGATCGGGAGTCGCCGTTCTGCATTTCGACGTAGTTTTGATAAAGGCAACACAAAACTCGAGGATCGCTGCGGTTTGTAGGTTTTTTGGTGTGGATTTTACTCGTAAGTGGCTAACTGTCTTTAAGCGTCCTGACTGCTAGCTGCGTGAGGCTGAGCTTCATGCTTACAGTCGCGTTATTTTAAGAACTTTTTGTTAATATGAGGGCTTTTTATGGTCTTCTAATTCGATAGGACATATGTTGAGCTGGGCTTGTACGATATCTCCCCAACAAACTGCAGGATTGTTTTCTGTGGGTCTTTATTGCAGACTGTCAGTGTCAGTGAAAATAAAGCATCGCCTGATACGATGGTAAGGTTTTTGGATGTGAGGTAGTTGTCTACGGATATCTGATTTTTGTGTATACTTTTATAATTGATGTTGAAAGCGTTTGTCTTTTTAGAAATGGAGAACCTAGAGGCCACGTCGGAGCTCCAGTCCAGGCTGTCGTCCCTGTCTGTTTCCTCTTTCTCCGGAATATCTTCAAAAAATTGCGATTCAAACCCACTCGACAGGTACCAGACCTCGTGGCACTCAGACAGTATAGTTTTCTATCTTACTAATTAAGCGTCATGCGTTTTTTTTGTGCTGTATGTGACTTTAAAAGACTTCATTCTCAAGTAGTAGAACCCAGTGTGTGCACAGAGACTTTTATTTAAACGAGTGAACCTTTGGTTTCCTTCCCCAAAGACTTCAAAGCACAGACCTCTCTCGAACAGTAATATACCCTGACAACCAAAGCAAAATGGATGACAACAGCAATACCAAAGGATTAGAGCAGCCTGCTGAGGTATAATGTCATCTCACCCAAAGCACTTCACTTAATGATTTTTAGTCCTCCTTCTGTTCTGCTTTTTTGAGATGTTTCATTGCCTCTCTTCATATTTCTGTGCTGTCAATAGGATGGAGAGGCCCCCTCTGGGCCAGCTGCAGGGGGTGAATCACTGGAGAGCAGCACCAATGACAAAAGCTCACTCCCTCGAGAGAGAAAAGGTTAGCACACCTTCTCCTAAAGGGCCTGTGCTCGGTTCTAGAAACCCTCTCATCATGTTTCATCATGGCCTTCTGAGGGCATGATGTTACACAAAAAAGACACATTGCCTCTTGGGGAATTATGGCAGATCCCAAAATACAGTAGTGTTGTTTGTTGTTACGCCTTCAGTGCTGATTCTCTCCAATAATAGTCTTGGCCTCAGACACCGTGCCAACAGGTGTATGTGGGCTGTCAGACATCTGTTGCATGCTAGAGTGGCCACGGCATACAGTGCATCCGTTTTTTCTGTCTGACGAGAGACATAGTCTTGCAAGTGACAGCAAAGACTCTGTCAAAGAAAGATAAAATGGTTGGATTTAAATAAAAATTATGAAGTTTGAGGATTCGGTCAATATTCACGTAAAAAGCGCTTGCATATTTGTCAACACCATTTAGTTTTTGTTGTAGATTTTAGAATCAACTGCTCCTAAATGTTGAGCTTAGATCTGTCAAATGACTAATAAGGATCCCATGATTTGCTTTTCACTCACTGATTTAAGTGCCACTAGAGAGTGCATCACTCTGCTCAGAGCTGAATGCTGGATATGTGACAGTCATGCACAGTGACTGAGGAGAGAGGGACCCTGCTGTCCTATCTCCCCCAATAAGAACATGGTCCACTGCACTCTCAGGAGAGACCTTATTTTACTTTATCTCCTGCTGCAGCTTTACCACCACTTGCGCCAGCCACCACATGGACCTCCGTGGCCCTGAAGGAGCTGAAAGTCAAGTTGCGCCAGGAGAAGGACAGCGTGGTGACTGTGTACCGTGGCGACATTATGACCGTCCATGTACCTACTGTTCCCGAGGCCAAGCGCGTGTGCTGGGAGTTTGCTACAGATGGATACGACATTGGCTTTGGGGTTTACTTTGACTGGTCTCCAGTCACCAGCAGAGCCATTACAGTGCACATTAGTGAATCCAGTGATGACGAGGATGAAGATGATGAACTAGAAGGTGAGAAGAAGCTTCTTGTCCTATTTCCTGACTATGTTTTCAAGCACAGTGCATTTAAATACAGTACAAGTGCATTTACCTTTGTTATTTACATCACAATATTGCAATACTGATTGAAAAAGGTCAACATCAAATCATGCATTTGGAGCAAAAATACGTATTTGTTTGTGTTAATTTGAGATCTAAATGTAGGCTATGATTCAAAATTACAAAGAGCACAGTTGCCAGTTTAGTGATATCCTACAAATTTTATGCACAGAAATTTAATAGAAGCTCACCCAGAGCTTCCGAAGAAACTAAATTGATATATTCCTCAAATCATTCGGCCTGAAATCAGACTACTCTAATACTCTCATAGCCCAAAGCAAGAGAGCTTACAGGACATGGTGTCGCATGTGCATTCATGTGATATATCTGATACATCATGTGTTGTATGGGTTGTTAGTCTAGTTGCCTGAAAACATCAAGTGTTTACATTTTGGTATAATATTAATATATTATAATATTAATTTCAAACATGATTTATGGCCTGTAAGCTGAGGTGCCCTACTTTAATACTGTAAGAATGGTGTTCTCCAGCAGGGCCTGTGATTCCTGGCGACGTGGAGAAGGGCTCCAAAGCAGTGGCCAACTCTAACTTAGGAGAGATCCTGCCTGTGTACCGTCAGGACAGTCACCTGGCAGTTCAAGGAGGCAGTCACGACTTCCCAGGAGAAGGAACATACCTCCTAAAATTCGACAACTCTTACTCATTATGGCGGAATAAGACTCTGTACTACAGAGTGTACTACAGTGCCTGAGGAACCTAGCACACCTGTGCAAATGAATGTTTCAGTGATATATATTTTTGATCATATACATACATATATATATATATATAAAGATATTTACAGCACTGTATACATATCATTCCTGCTATTCTTAATTTTTACATTAATTTTATTTAGATTAAATCACTGGCCCAATCAGAACAAATACTTTTTTTGGTAGTCTATATGAAATGTTTTTAAACTTGAGTGGGATCATGAAGCTTGGTCTACGTGCAATGTGCTCGGTGTATTTTTCAGACGCTGTGTGCTGAGAATTTGTGAAGTGCCCATATATGTTTTGTACAACACAACTCAACTGTGGCCTCAGCAATCAGGTAATACGGCGGATCAGGGAAAAGGTGGTCATTCAGGTCCAATAATTGCTCACCCCTGTATGGTGAATAAGGAAGCACATGGAGAAAGACGTGTCCGCCACTGTTGAGTCAGGTGAGGACGAATGCAAAAGCTTTTTTACATGTTTATATTCCGGCTCGGGATGAACACAGCTAAAGCTGGTCATGGTTTGAATGGCCTAAGATAAATTATTGCTTTTTTTCCCCACTAGCCTTACAGTACCTCCTCTGCACATTTCCAAACGTCCAAATCTCAGTGCACTTACAGAAAGAATCCAATGGCGCATCAGAGATATGTTTCAAATCGTAATTTAGGTCTCCTGTTTCCCGACTGTAGACGAAATGGCTATTAAATCAGTCACCAGGGATACAACTTCAGCAACTGGTCACAGTCTACCTTTTTATGACTTAAATGGAGACCATTTCCTGTCGCAAAAAGCTGTTGTGTTATATAACTGATTCAATATTTACAAGACCCTGGTCCCATATCACTGGGGTAAGGGTGGGGTGCTTCAGCACATGTCTCTGAATGGTCAGTTCTTTGTAGATGTTTACATGTGCCATTAAACTATTTTAGAAATTTCTCGCGTTGTTTTGCGTGTGCAGCTTTCTCCGTATCTGGTAAAGTGTGAAATGTGGTACACAGAGCTCTGTGTCGAGGATTGTAGTGTTGTGTCGATATATATATATATTTCTTTATTTTGCGTTTGCTGATTGTCCTTGAATACCAAAACGCATTGTGTTGATGTGACCTGTGTGAGACAGTGCCATGCCACGGCAGCAGGCAGTGCCCCAGGGAGTGCTCTGCTAGCACACCTGCACCCAGGGTGTTGCCACACACACACACACACACACACACACACACACCACAATAATTTTTTTGCATGTCTCCAAAGGGACTGTTGTGCTGCTGATAAAAAAACCCAAACTGCCAGTGTGCTTTCTTTGTCCACCATGTCTGTGTCCTCCTTTGTGATAACATTTCTTTTCCTTTTATTGTTTTTCTGCCTTTTGTCCAATAAATATTGTTCAACATTAAATGTGTTTTTAATTGTGTTTGTGTTACTTAAATCGTTTTCAGTTCTAGTGAATCAACTAGAATGTGTTTAGGGGAAACCTAACTTTCTGTGTTTTCTCTGGCCAAAGTAGACACCTGTAATGTAATATATTCTAGAGGTAACTGAAAATAGGAATTGTGAGATAAGCTACAAGTCAGTTGTGTTCAGGTGGAGGGGAGGCCAAGAGCATTCCTAAGCGACCCAGCTTACTGAGAAATCTTGCTTTGTGAATGTCTGAGAGATACTAATTGACCAAAAGTATTGGGACACACCTCTTACTTATTGAATTCAGGCAGCCTCTTCCTTCCAGTGAAGGGCAATCTTAATGCTTCAGCATACCAAGTCAATTTGGACACCACCATGCTTCCAACTTTGTGGACACAGTTTATGTAAAGCCCTTTTCTATTCCAGCATGACTGTGCTCCAGTGTACAACCCAAGCTCCATAAAGACAGTAGACACCAGAAATGCCAGGATTATGCTCCAAGAGCACCTGTGAATTGTGAAAAATGGTGAATTTGTGATGTAAAAATGCCTAATTCTACCTCCAGCGCACCACCAAAACACTGCTCCCCAAACACTGTAATTCAATTTTAAGCCTCTTCAGCTCAATACATTAAAAATGTCAAGTTAAACCCTGTTCAGTGTTCACTCAACTGCTGTCTTCCACAGTGCTAGAATGTTAAACACCAATGTTATATATAATGTAGCCTACTGTAATTCATGCTAGTGCGTTTTCTTTTGTATGCACCGTATAATATTGTGATAATTTAATGTAATTTACTGTAATAAAAGCATTGGGACAAAACGAAAAACGAAACGAAAAACACGAGAACACTCAGTAAACCCGTTTAATCCCAAATTTTTCCCTGCAAAATAAGTGCATGCATTTTAATCCTTAGACTTCCCTAACACACAATATGTTTGAATTTTTTTTATTTCTTGGTGGTTATGATAGTGAAAATGTAGGTTTTATACTCTGCAACAATTGTTGCCGACGGGAAAACACAGTCTAAATTTCACCTATTTGACCTATTTACACCCACTGTGTGGTACATGTGTAGGAAATGGGCAGGGAACCCCTACACCCTCTGCGACCACTCACACGGCGCAGGCCCCCCCCCCGGAGGGCCATCCACACACTGAAAAGAACCAAGACCCCAAGGCCTGTCCGCCAGCAGGGCGGATCCCACCGCAGCAACCCAGTTGGTAACCCCCCAACGGGAGGCCGCTCTTCCCACCAAGATCTCATGTAACACCCCCTGGCCTGACCTCTGATAGTTTTAAGTTGTTTAGAAAAAAAAAGATAAACAAAAGATAAATAGAATAAACAGCCAAAACATGTAAGCACGGCAACAATTGTTGCCGCTACCTCTCAAATTTATTCTTCTTACGGTGAAAAGATGCATGCAGGCATATCATTCTCATTAAATATTAGTAGTAGACGAACTTCCTCTTGTACACGTTTGAGGCAGACATCTCTTTCCAGAGGTGCAGGCTGGATGTAAAGGGGCGTGGTCATGTCTCAAGTCACACAAGTCACATGACATTGATATAATTTATGGAAGACAACGGCTGCATCCGAAATCGCATACTACTTGAGTAGGTACTACATTTAAATTAGAACGTACTGCTCTACCGTTAAAACAGTACGTTCTATACATTATGAATGAGGGTAGTATGAGTGGAATTGGGATACATCCTCTGTGTTGATGTTGTCACGTGTCGTGTGTCGTCTTTTACCCTTTCAGAGGGTATTTTCTCACAAGTGTAATTTAACCACAATAAACGTGTAATTTAACGTTTTCCTTAAGGTACTTACACTTGAAAAGAGCCGCGTCTCCGTTTTACGCCATTTTTCGAAATGTGGGTGGGTTAGTTGTTCGGTTGTAAGAAAAGACTTCGCGGGAAGAACCTGACAGGCTCGTAATTGCTTCTGCAACGTCACATATGGTGGGCGGGGCCACAATTCTACCTGAAGTTAATTTAAAGGCAGACAGAGCGTGCTTCGGTGGGGTGCTGGTGAGGCTGCTGGGCTGCTGGGCTGCTCTACCGCTGCACAACCATGGGGAAATTACACTTTTATGCACTGTGGTCTTTACATGAAGCACCTCGTCAGTTTATCAGGTGGGGCATATGGCTGAGTGTCACAACTGTGGGGATTTTTTTTACTTTTAATTTTAAAGTCGAATAGTATGACATTCGTTTCTTCTCTTTTTAATGCCTCTTCAGCAATGTGAACCGAAAAAGTTACCAGGTTCAGATGCCCCTGCCCTTGCCCAAGCAGCTGGTGGTTTTCAGTGTGGGAGAGTGGACCTCGTTTTCTTGCGAGACAACAGTGAGTGTTGAGGTTTTAGTCAGCCCTGACGTGAAACCTCAGAAAATTGGGACTCTCTCACCCCACAAAAGGTACGGCACTTTAAACTAAATACACTATTGACAAAAGTATTGGGACACACTTTGATTTTCAGGGTTTTTTGCTAGGCCCCTTTCTACCAGGACACAAGACATTCTGGGTAACGCCATGCATCCAACAAGGTTTGGGAAAGAACCTTTTCTGTTCCAGCATGACTGTGCCCTAGTGCACAAAGCAAGGTTCATAAAGACATGGAGGATTTCAATGTGGAAGAACTTAACTGTACCACAGAGAGCCTTGACCTCAACCCCATCCAGATTCTTTTTGATGAACTGGAACAGAGATTGCGAACAAGGCCTTCGAATCCAGCATAAATGCTCCATGTAATATGGAGCACTAATTCACTACAGAGACTACACAATCTTGTAGAAAACGTTACAAGAAGAGTGGAAACTGTTATAGCTGCAAAGGGAGTACACATTAAAGTCTGTTTTTAAATGCAGTGTCATTCAAGTCCCTGTTGGTGGAATGATCAGGTGTCCCAAAAACTTTTGTCCATTCAGTATATGTCCATCACTGAGGTGTGCTAATATTCCTCCTCTGCTTTTGTTTAATGCCTCTGAAGGTGCCTGGTCTGGGAAGGAGACTGGACTTTTGAGCTTTTGGCAGAATCAGCTGAGAAAAGAAGGAGGGGTGCATATGCAAAAGTGGTCCTTACGGTGTCTGGAGAGGTATATATATACACCTACAACAGATGGTTCTTTAGACCTCTATGCTCCCTGATATTTTTGTAGGCCCAAACGTTGACCTGGGGGTCAATATAATTGGGAGGTAGGCCTCAGAGATGGGCCTGACTGCAGAGCAACAGTTTCACAACAGCAGTTTCAGGGCTGTGCCATTTAAAGCATGCACAGTATGACATTGTCTAAACCTGCTAACTTGTCTTAAACATTAGTGAAGTAGTATTCTTGCTTGTGTAAATGTTTTGGAGGTTCCTGTAAAGTAATATGCTCAGTTTGTCAAATTTAAAGAGGTTATATTCAAGGATAATATAAAGCTGTTTGGCACTGCTAATTAATGTATTGGCTTCTTAGGCCCACTCATGTCTGATTTTGGGGTGTCCTCACATAAACTATAAAATATGTAATGCCTTCAAAAGCAAAAATTTAGTACAAATATATTAAAGATTCATGTTAATGACACTAGCATTGTTTTGTATATCACAAATGTATTGGAAATGCACCTATCATGTTTTAATGTTCATTATCTTAGTGGTTGCTTAGATAAGAGTGTCAGAATGAACTTTGCAAGTATTCAAGTACAAGCATTCAATTTTAACAATACATGGAAATGCATCTCCTCCAAAATAACTAAAGTATGTAAAGGAAGTACAACCAATAGCCTAATTTTACAACTAAGAAGAAACATAAATACACTACCAGTCAAAAGTTTTAGAACACCCCATTATTTCTGTTTATTTGTATTGAAATTCAAGCGGTTCAGTGTCTCAATGTTCATTCGGCAGAAAGTTCTTCCCAACTCTGCAGCAGGAGT
>JBBPCW010000001.1:28349469-28360762 GCA_037974425.1 Phenacogrammus interruptus
CCGTGTTCATGGCTGCCCCCTGCTTCACTTGGTGAATGGGTTAAATGCAGAGGTTGAATTTCGTGCTGTTCCCACTGTGTGCAGTGGTGTGTTCACGTATGACAGAATGATCACTTTCACTTCATACAGCAGTAAATGCCTTGATAAAAGTAATTAAGTAGCATTTGTAATATTACTGTGGCACCTGTCACTATGAAGGACGCAGTGATTGTAGTAACTATGTGAAATCGGGCGACTGAATTTACCCGTTTGTTTTGAGCAAATATTTTTTTCCAAGTCGGCGCTTGTCATTTCCAATGTGTCGTGAATGCAGCAGTTCTCCACCAGTTAGCAGTGTGGGAACTGAAGGCTGAAATTAGAACACACTTGCCTCAAACCACAGTTAAGTAATCTCAAGTAGACTTGCTTACATTGTTCTATCACAAAACTCATGCTTCAAGAACACCAGAACACATTATTGTCCACTGTTACAAATACATGTATCTCACACTTTCAAAAACTACATAGGCAATTCTATCTGAGAGCAACCCATCAACACACTGATGGAAGTGTGTGTTACCTATTGCTTGTTGCTGCCAAACAAAGCTAAACACACAAAATAAGGAAACATAACGCCTTTTACTGATTGAATACACTTGGTGTAAAATCCCATTACTGTACACATGTTTCTTAGTTGTTTGGCGGTTATTTAACTGGAGAAAGAACACATTTTTGACAACTGTATGGCACTAAAGTCTTACTAAAGCACTAAACAGGGATAAATGCTTCATTTCAGCAAATCCTCCATCCTTCCACTCATCTGGCCATTCCTTCCTCCCGTTCCCTGCCCTGCCACTCTCTCTCCTCTCTGAAGAGATGTTTTCCAGCTGCCTTGGGAGAACCGCAAATGCTTCAAACGTGCTAAACAAGCTGCCGGAGGCACGTGAAGCCGGGTTGCAGGCTTGAGCGTTGGAGCCAGATGGTTCTTGCCATGGACATGGTCCTGTGGCTACAGTGCCCCTATTTTTACTCTCAGCCCTGGCTCTCCCTCTGTCCACTGTCCCAGCACTACTGGGTGGCTGTTCCGCAGTAAAGAAAGATGAAATCTGCTCAGGCTTGAATGTGAAAGATGGGAAATAACAGCCTCGTTGAGGAGACTGTTTTCATTTTGGGGGTATGTTAATAATTCCAAATCAGTGGTACTGGGTCATAAATTGAAATGGAAGAAGAGGAAAGAGGAACTTGAACACTGCTGTGTTTAAAGATATAATGTTCTGGAGGGATAGTTTGTGAATGGAAATTTCACCATGCGCTGCAATTTTTCCACCATAGTGCAGACAGCTTAGACATGTGTGAGTAGTTGTATGATGATTGCCAGTAAGCTTGTGGTTAATTAAGCCAAGTTTAACTGTCCTCTACTCACAACTTATATATAAGGCAGCATTTATAGGATTTAAGCTTTTTAACAGAATAGCCTAGTTTTGAATTACTTTGAACAGTTTATCTTGCTCGACCACGTTCGTCTCCAATGAGTGATTTCAAAAATGTAACTCTAGAGAAGTACTTATCCCTTTGCCTGTCTGTACTACATCTGCTTTCAAAGCCCTTTTCTGACAAAACGCCCAACTCCTTACCTTAATTTTAAGCCATTCATTTTAGCGAAGAGCAGTCGCAACACTCGCTCCCTCTGCTCCCAGGTCAGTTCAGAAATGTCCACTTTAGAGCTCTGCAGGTTGCTCCTAAAATGCATTGTTGTAGTGGCTGATTATATATAATATGTAGGACAGTACTTCCATTGTTATTTTATTAGTACAATACCAATAACTTAGATGACACTGTGCAGGGCAAGGTTAAAGTACAAAGCATATGAATCTGAAAGCACTATTAACTGTCATGGCCTACATAAGCTGTTGCAGTAGAGGGCATATAATAGTCTGATTAAAAATGAGAAAACACCAGCACTTACAAACCATGCTGTGGATAAGGGATTAGTGTAGACTGTAGCTAAATTAACCCTTTGTGCAGCGGCGTGTTTCAACTTACCATGCCTTTGCCTCTTCCAGGTCAGTGTAAACACTGTTGGTGCTGTGAGGAGCTTTGTTGAAGGTGCGTATGCGGGGGTAGTTCACCCTCCCTGATCGTGCATCACTCATCCGTCTGCGATAGACCTCCATTGCTTCTTGTCTTCATATAGATAGAGATATATATGGATGGAGAGAGAGAGAGAGAGAGAGAGAGAAAATGGATTTAAATGAATATTTTCAGTATAGTTTCATGGTTCATGTGCATTTTCGAAAGTAGCTAGGGAATTAGCATTTCTTGTCTTGCTGTTTAAAGTAATCTAATTAGTTTCAGTCACAATACCTTCAGCAATTTCTGTGATTACATTTATGTAATCATTTTTTCTGTCTTCCCTAATTAAAATAAATTGCACCTATGATTAATCATAATTAACTTTATCTGATCATTTTTCATTTCTAAATGTAATGAACTCAGCTATCAGGTTTTAAGTCTAGCCTCACTTAAATCAAGATGTCCCCATTTCGCAGTGTGTGTGAGGTGGATGTACCTGTACTGAAGCTGGCTGACCTCGATCTCCTGCTTGACCTGAGCCAGAGACTCATGGAAGAAGAGCTCGAGCTGAGTGCGCTGCTCCACAATTCCACGTGCCAGGCTCTTCACGCGGCTCATCTCACGCTCACGCATGGACAGCAGCTTCTGGAGCTTCTCCAGCTCCACGCTTCTTGCCTGAGCACTGACCACAGAATGCTCCCGCACACCAGCCTTCTCCCGCTCAAACTCGGCTGCCATGATACCCATGGCCTGCTCCAGTGTAGCCACTTTGGCTCTCAGCTCAGAGATCTCACTCCGCTGTGCCACCAGCTGGGCCACATTCTCTTTCATCCTCAGCTCATTCGTCTCCTGTGGGGGCAGTGAGTCAGCGGACACTGGACTGGATGGCCATTACATAATTACATAATATCAGTGTCTGGGTCAGACCGGTCACTAAATTTTCTACCCTATTCTTCTTGGACTTCCACTTCGCCACCCCCCTGGCTTGATTCACAGTAATGTGTACTCATGTCCAGAAGTGTAGTAGAATTTCTACACATCTGGTGCCTGAGGTTAGCGTACATTTGTGAAAAGATATGCATGTGCGCGTGTGTGCCATACAGTGCCCAGTGCAGGAGTCCCGTCAACTATGTTTGTTAGCAGCAGGGCACAACAGAGAGGGCGGGGGGGAGTGATGGAAAGTATGCAGCGTGCCAGGCCGCAGGGAGACGGGAGACTGGCTCCCACAGTGGAGGTGAGGAGAAAGAGCCGCCACAAGCGAACACAAACACACACAGCCCAGTGCAAATAAATACAGGAGAGGGGAAAATGCCATTCCCAGTATGTCTACAAGAGATCAGGATCTACCGGAATAAGAAAAAGTCTAAAAATTTAATTTGGTTGCACATTATTTCTAAAAGGTGGCTTTCCTTTGTCTCATGTATGTCATTGTTGGCTCAAGGAGGATTTCCCTGCTTAGTAGTCATGCCTTTTTGGGTCTCCTCAATTCATGACTTCAATAACTCACACACCACTAAATATAGTTGTTGCCTTAATTAAGTTTTGAGGGCATTTATGCTCAAAGGACACTGGGAAGGTGTCCAGTCCTCATAGGCTGTCAAATAAGCCCATTATCTAAAAATAAGGAGATGGTGGTCTGGCATTACAGCTTTTGCACAGAGCTGTCATTGAGAGGCCTTGCTTGGGGAACCCCTGCATATGGGACTGTCTGGGGTTCTGTCTGGTGCTGTTTGATTCCAAGAGTATCAATTGATTTTTGTTGGAAGGATATGTAAGTTGAGGGGCTAAATATTCATCTGGTGTCAATATTGCATGGCGAATTAAGAAAGCAGAGAAAAAGAGCATAGTGTTGACAGACGCACATCTCCATAATGATGGTACCTTATGCAGGGTAAGGGAGGCGTTCTCCTCTGCCAGGACCTCATTGGTCCTCTTCAGCTCTTCCACCTCTTTCAGGTGGTACCCCAGTGCCTCATTTAAACGCACATTCTCTTTGAACACAGTGCGGGACGCATCATCCAGCTGCCTGTTAGAACAGATCAAGCAAGAGAGCATGATGACTTTGAATAACCTCAGCAATAAAATACACAAGTTACTTACAGCCCTCTGGCAGCTTGCAAAATAGAACATGTATTACTATAAACTTTGCTGATACCTTTGTGTACATACTTTATGTTCATAGTCATAAATCTCAAATGCCTCACTAATTGAATTTGTAAAGAAAAACAAATGTAAATAGACTTCCCTGTCAAGCTTCCCAATAAAGGCACCACACTCTGTATTCCATCAACCTAAACTGACTGAGACACTAAATAGGTGTCAAAAGAGCAGCCAGTTGATGTACAGTACGGCTAAAACTCCCTCAAACTGCCCTAAAATTCAACTGCGACACAGTTCTGAGGGTTTGGCCTCGTTTTAAGTCCGCTTAGTTGTGACTCATCTAATTGAATTAGGCTGACTTCGAATGCTTGGTCTGGGGAAGCAGGTGGAGGATTGTCCTGTGGAAACACTCAAGAAAGGCAACTCCCTGTCAAAGACAGACTTACTGCCACAGTGCCACATCAAGAAGTGAGATATTAGAAGGTTCAGTGCTATGGCTTTGGCAAACTAATCAAGTAAAACTAACATATGGCTTTTTCTGTGGTCATGACAGATGCCTTCATACATACATGCACACATGTCCAGACTTGAACACTTTCATACATACTGTTTGCAGAGTAATCTCCTCTGTTGGGGATATAATCATTGGCTTAGGTGATGTATACTATCTCCAGGAAGAAAAATGTAGTGTGGTCACGATAATAACCTTGTTTTTCTACAAAGGTTATTTATTTTCCCTCGCTGTGTGACGGTGCAGTTTGAAGAGTAAAATTAGCCTGTAATTGGAAGGAGGTAAGAAGGGAAAGATGGACAGAAAAGACACTCACACAACTGCCTCGTTGTGGGCTCTCTCTGCTAGCTGGGCAATTCTCTGCTCCGCTTCCTTTTCTAAACGAACCTAAACAGAGAAACACACACAAGTACCTGTGGCAGTATATTGTTGTTTTTTGCTGTATTTACTATTTATCCCTTTGTGTTGCCCTTTTTCATTCCTCAAAACACTGACAAATGTTACCATTTTATATGCATTAGGACATAATTTTTATCATCACAAGACAGACCTTTACGATACTAATAATGCAAGCAAGCATTCCACACAATTAGCATTTTTATGCTTTTAAAAAATCTATAATTATGCCACATTACTGATCACTTTTATATTTTTTATATATTACAAGGCATGTTTGTCCATATCATGTAGCCATCATATGCATACCTTCTCACTGAAGAATTTGTGCTCCATTCTTGCCAGACTGTCCTTATGCCCACGCTCAGCAATATACATCCTTGCTTTAATCTATAAAAGACAATGAACAGTTCCCATCAAGCACAACACCCCCTGCAAATTGCTATTATAACAACAGTCATCACTGAGATGTTAAATATGTTCTGTTTCATATTAAGTTAATCGAGTAATGTACTCTGAAGGCATAAAATTACAGCCTGCCATAGTTAAGCCAAAAGTATTTTAAAATAGTCTATAGTCTTCTCTTTGTCAAAATATCATGCTTTTAAAAGACCACAACACATGTAGGTGTTATCATGCCGTATGGCCTTAAGTATATTTTCATCTATCTGTTGATGAAAATTAGTGAATGGGTTAAATGCAGAGGAAGTATTTCGTGCTGTTCACACTGTGTGCTGTGGTGTGTTCACGTATGACAAATGGTCACTTTCACTTCACTTTCACTTTTTCACTAAAAAAGTTGAAACTATACTGCTACAGAAACAATCTAGATGTACATCGCTCAGCTCTTGTTCCATCTGGGCCTTCTTCTTGTGGAACTCCTTGATGGTCTTCAGCTCCACTTGAATCATGCGGAAATCACTGGATCTCTTCTTGAACAATTCTTCCAGCTCATTAATCTTCTGCATGTACTCTGCAGCCTGCAACAGCCAATCAACCAAAACAAATGAGAGGCTGGCAGTCCAGCACTTATAACAGGGATAGCATTTTTTCCTCCCTTTTCCTTTCTAAAAAAAATGGGAGTTAGGAATAGAGGGCAGGTTTTCTGAGAAATGACTTCTGCATACGGGATTACGCCGGGAGGGCCGGGCCATGACCGCTGGTATAAGAATTACAAAGTTTGGATTGCCTATGGCCTTTGCATGCAGACCAAAGCAAAGCGTCCACCAGAAAAATACTAGTGACTGGAGCTATTCAGAGACTACTGTGTCCATGCATTATAGGTTTCCAAGAGCAGTTTGACCTTCTGTCTCTTCTCTTGTATGGGTCACATCCTGCTCGCACAGAGCTTAGATTTTAATGTTGCTCAACAACACAAAAGACCTTGCCAAGTGTACAGCATGTGCGATGTTGGATGCAGGTTGGAACTAAATTCTGCATGATAGTACTCTGATCATTCATAACATTTACACCACCTGCCTGATGTTGTGTAGGTCTCCCTCATGTCAAGTCAACACAATGAACTCATTTTGGTTAAATTTTCTTGAATTCTCAAAATTAATACCACTACTCAGAGAAACTTCAGAGATCACACTGTCCACCATTCTCTCTACTCCTTGCAAGGATTTTCCCCTTTGCATAATGTGTTTCCTTTGTCTGCTCTGTTTACATATCTTCATGTCTTTCTTTTGTTGGTTTGACTTTTTTTCTTTTGTACACAGTGGTCAGCATGGGCACCCTGAGTGGTCTGGAGCTCCATGGCTCCATACACAGCATTTATGGCATTTAGTAACAAGCTGTGTATTCTGTGTGATGCCTTTCTATCATAGCCAGCATGAACTTTTCAACCATTTGAAGTACAGTAGCTCTTCTGTAGGACTGGGCCAGACAGTCTGACCTTTGCTTCCCACATGCATCAGTGAGCCTTGGGCGTACCAACTCTATCATTGTTCACTAGCTGTTCTTCCCTTAACAAGGCCAACCTGTACCTGGCCATCAGAGCAGCAAAGCACGTACAACACAGCCACTTCCCTGGTCATGTTTCCAGGACATTTCCACCTGCCTGGGAATGTGAGGCCCCCTTTCCAGATGCTTTGGATCACTTCTTCGCATACTTTAAAGTACAAAATGACCACCCCGAGGAAGACCACCCACTGTTGTTCCAGTCTGGTCCAAAGCCACAATGACCATTCCTGTGCGGACAAAGTCGTCAGTGTCCTGCCTTGTCAGTGTCCATTGCACTTACAGCGATCATCATCAAGTGCTTTCAGAGGCTCATCATGAGGTACAGAAAATTACACTGGACCCCAGTGTGTATAACATCCCAACACCTCAATAGACGATGCCACCATCACCTGGCCATCAGCTACCTGGACAAAAAGGGCACTTTATGGAAAAATGCTGTTCATAGACTTCAGTTCAGCATTCAGTGCCATCATTCCTCACCATCTGATTGGAACGATGCACATCTCCTTTTGCAACAGGATCTTGGACGGTGGTCCCCCAGAGCTGTGTACTCAACCCTCTGCTGAACCTGACGGTGCACCAATGCATAGCTCAGACCACATCATCACATTCAATAATGGCATGACCGTGGTGAGGAGGAGAGCATGGCACGATCACTCTAAACATCGACAGATCCTCAGTGGAAACTGTCCAGAGCACAAAGTTCCTTGATGTTCACAATCCTGAAACCTCCTGAACACCAGCTTCGATGCCAAGAAAGCCAAGCAGTGACTCTACTTCCTGCTGAGATTGTTGAGACCCCCCACACAATTCTCACTATGTTCTACAGGAGTATCAAGACTGTTCTATGTAGCTGCACCCTGGTGTGGCATGGAAACGGTGCCATATGAGATTAGATTCATTGGGGTCTCTCTCCCCTCTGTCCCCAACATCTAAACCACAGGCTCCATCCACAAAAACACCTGCATTGTGGAAGACCCCAGACCACACCCTCTTTTCCCTTCTACTGGCCGAAGGTTTAGCAGCATCCAGGCCTCCACTACCAGGATGGGGAACAGTTTCTTCTCTCAGGCCATCAGACTCCTAAATCAAAACTGAATAAAACAAACTGTACTCCACACACACACATACTCTGACCTGAACCGTTCTCGGAAACAAACTGCATATAAACACTAAACTCTTTTGCATAAACAGAGAAACTGTGCTTCCCAAATTCCACTACCATGCATTTATTAAATATTTTTATATTCTGCCGCAAGAATACAGTATCTGTTCTAATACTGTATTCATTCACACTAGTAATGTTTCTGTTGGCTGCACTGTATGTTGTCTTGTAAATGATTGTACTGTAGCTCCTGCAGTCTTGTCTTGTGTAGTCTTGCTGTGTTTGTTTTCGTCCATTGTGCTACACCACTGTCCCAGAGGAATGCTGTTTCATTTCACTGTGTACTGTGTATATTAACTGAAATGACAGAAAACATCTGCTTGACTTGTTTGACTTTTGATAGGTACTAACCACTGCATTCCAGGAACACCTGACCAGTTTGGAGTATGCTCAGTATATTATTTGCTGTTTTTTATTAATAATCAGACAGCTCTGAAAATCTGACCTGGAATAAATAACATTAACTGTGCAAGTCCAGCTGCACTTTGCTCTTTCTTCCTTTGCTTAAGTGGCACTTTTAATTGCTGTCACAAAGTGGCAAAGGCACAAGGCTACAGCTGGAAAAGCCTTGATGAAATAATACTTCAGCTGACTTTCTCCCGCAGCTCAGTCACATGTCCGACCATTTATTTAACAAAAGCAAGCACCCACTTCTTTTCTTTCTTTTTTTTTAAACTATGACTCCTTTAGAGGGTTTCCATTAGCTAAGTCCATTTTCAGGATGAAGTGTTTTATCACATTACAGAGTCCAAGTGGGGTTGGCCTTGAAATCACATCTGAGTCCACCACAACAATGTATTTTCCAGAATAATGCTACATGGGCAATTGTGACACTGCCATGAGTGTCTAAAAAAGGGGATGTTTTAAGTTTGTCCAGACCAGGGCTTTTTTTTGCCCAACACTTATTGGGACCCATTTTTACCAGCATGAAGTAAGAGACGGTAAATGGAAAACAGCTGTCAACCAAAGCAGTGCATTTTCTAACCTTTCATAGAGACTGCTGCAAGAGGTCTGATGGTTTACCATTTAGAATTGCATAAAAACATTCTTGCAATGCATTCATGTTTCAAGAACTACGCTTATAAAAAAGATTTCATCGACTTAATAATAACGTTGAAGTGACATTTGTAATTTGCTACCAAGATCTGAAGGACACGTGAGGATGGATAACGTGGCACATGTCAAAAATGGCTTGATGCATTCCAAGAGTACATAGGATTTAATTACAGGCTTTTTGGCACCACGGAATGGGGATTACATGACTACAAATGTTGGGGCTCTGTTATAAAGTTTAATGCATGTTTTTTCAATATAAATGAACTAAGCACGTGCATAATTACAAAGGAGTACTGTTTGTTAGGACCAATATGACATTCTTGGAAATTCTGGGTTTAGTAGAGGTCCTGTAAGCAACCCGACAGGCAATGTAATTAATAGGTTGTGATATATGTTAGAACTCTTTAGTGGACTTTCATTGAGCTGGCACTGCTGGCCATGTAAAAACCTCCTATGACAAAATTGAACCTGCTTCCATTGATTTGTCCAGTCAGCCTCTGTTCCTGGAACATGGTTTCTATTTTATACCCAATGGCAATTGTTTAATTTGGGGGAACATCTTGGCCTGTGGGCACTTACTACAAGCTCTTTTTCTTTGATGGCTTCAGACTTCTGTTCTTTTAACTGTTCTTCCAGTGTAGCAATCTGTGAGACAAAGGAAAGGGGAATAAACATCATGAACAGATGAGAATAACAAGCTGCTATGACATGATGAGCAAAAGCTGCGTCATGGATAGCGGAACCACGGCGCACGCCTTCATCCAGACACCAAATTCAGGCCAACCTTCGCTTCTTTTTCTTGGTCTTTCTTCTCCAGGAAGGCAATGATGTCAGTTGTGTCCTTCACAGCCCTGTACTGCTGATTGGTGAGGTCCTCGTTCTCTCTGGCCAGCCTGCGAGCAGCTTCACGATATTCCACTCGTGAATGTTCTGTCACCTCCAGTCTGGCCTCCCACAGGGCTGCATTGGTTTTAGCCCTCTCGGCTTCCGACTCCTTATCGAGTTTCGATTCATGTTTGCCTTCTTTCTGTCCCTTTCTAGATAAAGTAGATGGATATAGTGACTACTGGTTATGATATAATACACATAGAGGTTACTTTGTTTACTGTTTAGATGCAACATGCTAAGTAAACTAGTCACTGAGAAAAACGTTTTTAAACAAACACATATTTGCTTACCCTTTTCCCTTCTCCCCCTTCTTTCCTTTTTTCTTTGGCATCCTTCTGTGTTGTAATATTAACAGAATAGAGCGTGGACCAACTCCCCTTTCACAGGCTCTCAGACATCTTTGTTTACTAAACTGTTACCAAGGAGACGGTGTGAGCTGGAGGCTGCATTCAGTGGCTCTGTTTTCTTTCCTCCACTTTTCTGATTGGTGAAGAGTAGCCTGTGCTCACGTCCATCTAACAAATGTCATATAATTTAAATGTACTTGAAATGCAATGTAATTCAACTGTCGTAAAATTTGCTGAAAAAGTTTTTACGCTTTCATCCCAGTAATCAGTGTGATTAATCAGAATTTAACTTTTTCTACTATGTTTATCGACTGGAATTTAATGGATTGTATCTTATTTTTATTAGCATGTTAGCTTGCGATGCGAGTATTGCTTAATTGTCGCCTTTGGAATGTCGAAAGCTTAACATGGTTAGCTTGTTCAAGGCGCAAGGTAACATTGCTATCAGCAGCTGTGTATACACGTACGTAGTGTGATGAGAAGTTTCTCCATGGATCACGGTGCAAAACATAGCAACCTTCAACAGAGTGCAGGTTATGTCAGATAGTAGACAATAGACAAACAATAAATAGACACTAGTGTGGACAATACATAAACCTTCCAGAATGAACAATGTTGTACCAATATTATGGTTATTGCACAGAAGGTTGCTATAGCAGCATTGATCAAAGTGCAAGGAATGACAGAAACAACACACTAAATAGACAATATAGGCTAGCAGTGTAACAGTAGTGTGAATGGGATATGAATCTGAGACAGTGCAGTAAGTAGACAATAAAGAAATGACAAGTGGGAAGTATATATAAACTTGCA
>JBBPCW010000001.1:28407148-28418303 GCA_037974425.1 Phenacogrammus interruptus
AAAGTCTCCTGCTACAATGAGGGCTGTGTCTGGATCTTTGTTTTGGAACGCACTCAGCACATCATGTAGTTCAGACATTCTTGTGTCCACGTGGGGTGGGATGTAGACCGCTGTAGTGATGACCGAGCTGAACTCACGGGGCAGGTAGAAAGGGCAACACTTAATGCTCAGGTATTCCAAATGGGGCAAGCAGCCGCTGGAAAGAGTGGAAATGCTCCTAACATCACACCACTTTCTGTTAACCATGAGACACACTCCTCCACCTTTGGTTTTGTTTGACGCTGCCGTTCTGTCCGTGGGGAACACTGAGAATGAGTCCGACGGAGTTCCGGCACGGTCCGGCAAAGTGTCTCAGCCTGTTTCGGACGCCAGCACATGTCCCTCGGCGTTTCTTTGTTCTGCGCCTCGGGCGAGCGTTGCATCCAATGTTGTCCAGGCCGCGCAGTATCTCAGTCGGCCATGACGGGTCGGGTTTAAAAGTGTCCGAGATTAAATGTGCAAAGTTATTACCAAGTGTTCTGCTGTCATAAACTAATAAACCAGCTGACTTTGGAACGTGAAATAAGACAATAAGTAAGAAACTAAAAAAGAGCACAGTCTGTGCAGAGCAGTCAGGAAGGCGTCTGGACGTGGCCGCGCCATCTCCAGTACCAGCAATAACTTGTTCCAGTCAGATAAAGTGATGCTCATTTTCTGCATTGACTGTGGCAAAGTCAATTAAAGTGGATCTCTGACCCAAGACCAGGACAGGTCAGTGCAGTATTCAGCAGGGTTTATGTGGTGGTGCACTGACAGTCTGGTGTGATGTTGATGAGGGTGCCTGCTGCTTGCTACAGCTGATTTAAAGTAGCTGAAGCTTGATTTAGCAAAGACTTTCAGACCGATGAGTGTATACAGCATGTAAAATGTTTCAGATAATAGATTTCCTGCACAGCTTTTATTGCTTTGGCTACAAAAAACTGTTTCTTAAAGTGAAAGAATAATCAGACGAAGAACTATTTATGTATTCAGATAGTTCTTTAGTTGTGATGGCTTTATATATATGCATTGTCTTTATTAAGACCCCTCTTTTTTAAGTGTGTTAATTAGGAATGGATGGTATTAAGAATAGTTATTGCATATTTAAAAAATTGGACTAACATGGTGTGGACCTACAAAGATGAGGCTAATTTCCAGCTAGCCCAAACTGTAGATTCACCCAATCTATCTGATTCTGTTTCATATAGGTCTGTAACATTTTAAACGTTGTGAAATGCCCTGTAGATTTATCCTCCAATACATTTTTTTAGGCGAAAGATACACAGCTCCACCTTCCAGCAGTCTGCAGTCAGTACTAGTTGGGACAAGTAGGTCCAGTTCTAAAACCTGATTGGCTGCTTACACACATATTAACATAAACTTTGAATTTCATATGCACAAATTTATCTGAACAGCTCATTTTATTGTTTATGTGCTGCATTTGTAAAGGGGTTCTTAATTCTACTATGTGCGTTTTTTTTGTTTTTTTTTACAAATGTGTACTTTATTTTTTTTAAATCAGGTGTTATTGTCTATTACTTATTGATAGGTTAACTCTCCCATCCAATATAAAGCCCAGCCATCACAGGTTAAGCGTTATGGATCTTTCTTTGGCCTTCCTTCAAGAATATGGAAATGCTTCTTCTAGAACTGTATGTTTACCGCTTTGCCGTGCACATGAGCTCTGATTATGGCAGAGAAATCAATTTTCCTCATTGTAGAAGGCCAGGGTCTCACCTGCAGGAGGAGCTGTGGCTCATAACATCTTCATCACACGTCTTGCATTAATGACCACAGATATGTTTCCTCTGCAATCTCTCTGTGCTTGCAGTCTATATATGCAAACAGAGTATAGGAGGATGACAGTATGTAGGAGTGTGCACAAACGAGGCAGAGAAAGAAGCTCAGATAGAGAAGCAGGGACACCACATACCTTGTCATCTCACTTTGACTGCACATCAAATGAGTGAGCAAAGCTCCAGTGACAGGAGACTGAGCGAGGGAGAGAGACATAGAAAAAGACAGGGAGAGGGTGAGCAAGAGTGAGAAAGAGAGGGGGAGAGAGAGAGACAGAGCGAGGGAGAGAGAAAGACAGGGAGAGAGAAAGAGAGAGAGAGACGGAGAGAGAGAGAGAACACTGCAGGCTTTACATGCACATATTCACACAGAACACCCTGAAATCCCAATGCCCGAGAGAGGCAGACGCAGCTACTGAGAGAGCAAGGTCAGTCTAAAACAAGCAAGCAAGCAGAGGTACGTCACCTTGGCGCACACACAAATTTCAGGTATCCAGGTGTCGTTCCTGGCAAGTTTCACTAAAAGATGTTCTCTTCTGAAGATGTGGTACTTTGTCTTATTTTCCCATGGGGACACATCGTTGCATGTTTTTGTCCACTCTGTTTTCAGGGGGAGCAGAGGTAAAGAAAAAAGAGGCAGTGACAGAGACATTCCTCTTTCTGGGATTAAGGAAATGGAAACAGACCACCAGGAAGTCCTGGCTTGACTGAGTGGACTCTGAAGTTTGAGGCAAGATTTCTTGTGCCTGCCTAGGCAGTACTAACACTTCGCAAGCTGCACAGCATGGAGAAACTCTCAGGCAAGGACAAAGACCTGATCCGGGACAGCTGGGAGAACCTTGGCAAGAACAAGGTCCCACACGGCATTGTCATGTTTACCAGGTAGTGTATGCATGCTTAACCACCGTGTTTCACTGTATTTGCATGCATAAGACCATATGGATGGATCTTCTGATCTTGGGACTGAGAACATACTATGTGCATTTCAAAAAGTGAAAGGTTGCTTTGAGTATAAACTGTGAATTTGTTCTTGTTTTTTGATGAAGAACAAAATAGTTGTTGCTGTATTTATAAACTGACAATCATTTTTTTTTACATTCCTCAGTCATGATTATCCAAAATGAATAACTGTTAACTGTAATGTAAGATAAAAATTTAATAAAAAATGGCATTAATTCAAATCAGAATGCTAGCTCATACATCCCGTTAAGGAGACTGAATCCAAAGAGCAGAGTCATATCGCAGTTAATGCGTGACCCATCCAAAGTAAACAAACACATCAAACATTAATCTCGCGGTTGTCTGATGCTTCATCCAGAGGCTTGACTTGTTGCTTGGCGACAGGATCGCCGTTCCTGTTAGAGCGGGCTGCTTCTCAGAACAACATGGCTCAGTACAATCAATGTATAGAGCAGCCTGTAGTGTTAATGGGTGTCTTTTCTAGGCTTTTTGAGCTGGACCCAGCTCTGCTTACCCTGTTCAACTACAAAACCAAGTGTGGAGTCGTGCCAGAGTGCCTCTCTAGCCCAGAGTTCTTGGAACATGTTACCAAGGTGAGGCCAGTGATTTCTTCACCCTCTTCTTACACTCCCAGTACTCTGGTTCCTAATCCTAGTCCTGGAATGATCTTGTCCTGGACATTTTTTAATATCAGAAATGAATTCATTTAGTTCATTTATTAGCTGGACTAGGGGTGGTAGAGCAAAGAAAACATCACATTTTGCTGGGCAGAGGCATTTCTATACTAGACCTGCGAAGTATTAACACATAAAAGCTGGCTTTCTGTAATAAGCTGATAATGTAAAACACTTGCACTTGTGCATCTCTTTAGGTGATGTTGGTGATTGACGCAGCTGTCAGTCATCTTGATGACCTGCACACTTTAGAGGACTTTTTGATGAACCTGGGCAAAAAGCACCAAGCAGTTGGCGTCAAAACTCAGTCATTCGCTGTAAGTATATTACACCATCCATCATAAGAAAGAGCATATCTGTGACTGTACAAGTTTTAGAGCTGATTCTTAGACTAAACTGCACCATCAGTGAGGATTCTCTCAATCAACCTATAATACACTTTAATCCCAAGGATCCATCTGTGGTCTATCCATAACTCACTACTACAATTTTGCATTAAAATCAAAGGAATTAGTTAGTAATCTACATGTTTGTAACCAAGTAATAAGGCTTAAGAATCAAACAAGGAACTGAACAAGAAACCTCATCCGAGGAGCAGTGTGTGGGGACGGTACCTTGCTCAGAGTACCTCAGTGGTGCTTAGCAGTCTTGAGAATCGAACCCACAACTACCTAATTGCAGGGCGACTGCCCTAACCACTAGACCACCAGCTGCCCCAAATATATTCAAATTGCAGATACATTATTAAGCAATTACGTTTTTCACTTTAGGCTAAAATCCAGTCCATCCAAAATCAGCCCAGCCTGGCAACACTGCTTCTGATCTTGGGGGGGCGGTGGGGCGGGGGTGGGGGGGGTGGGGGGGGTGCACACTTATAGAAAACATGGGGTGGATCTAGGTACATTTGAAATCTCGCTGTGCTATTACATTCAATCAGAAATTATATTAATAGCAGGCCATTGTTTTTACAGCTATAAGAAAGGTATCTTCTTCAGTGTGACTTCGTTATTTGCATGTTGATATCTCTGCTGGTCAGGTGGTCGGAGAGTCCCTGCTCTACATGCTGCAATGCAGTTTGGGTGCAGGCTACACAGCTGCGCTACGCCAGGCCTGGCTCAACATGTACAGCATTGTGGTGTCTGCCATGACCAGAGGTTGGGCCAAAAATGGAGAACACAAGACCAACTGAGCAGTGGCCGAGGATAAAGTAAGATTTACACTGAAACTGGGTCAACAAGTGGCAAACATATGGCTGCTTTGTAGGGTAGCATGGGCAGAGATGACATACCAGATGCACTTAAGGAATGGTGGGTGCTGACTGCCTCAACATCACTAGCGTATGCCATCTGATCTTCTCCTAGCAAGTGGTTAGAAATGATGAAAGCTTTGGGGGCAATAATTTGAAGGATTTGATCTTTTAAAGCAGAGGCAACATGGTGAAGGATAGGGTTTAAGGGTGATGCTTCACCACTGGAACTTGCCTTGTATATAACAGCTCGATCTGTCTCCTCAAACTCTCTGTAATGGCTGTTGTGCTGTTTTTGATGTTTTTTACATGAGTGTCATGAAAAATTGATTTGACTATGCACCATTCGGCCTGTACAACACGGAGCTGAAAGGCTTTCTTAGACCTCTCTCAACGCTCCTTTTAGAAGCTTTCACATGCTTCAGTTCTTATTTAGAAGCTCTCTTAACATTCTGAATTATAACCTGATAAACTTATAGTCATGTACACTGGTACAGTAAATTATCTAGCATTTATTTTAATCTGCTTCAGGTGAATCCTTTCCCAAATCAGAAAGTCTAATTTTGTCTGTGATAGTACAGGAAGGTGATGAAAAATGACAGAAAATTCACCATCAGCATCTATATTACTTCAGTGAATAATGATAAGGACTGTTACAGAAGCTTTCCCATGATATTTCAAAGACTGTTAGCTATTCTTTGCCACGTTATTACCTTACATATTCATATTTCATACAGTTGTTTTTGTACACTCGCAGAAGACTTGGCCAGACTGTTACTTATGAAGAGACTGTTATATCTTGTGCACAATGATCCAGCAGCAGTAATTTATCTGATTTAGAAATGAGGGTGGGGTGGGGTGGGGGTAGTACATGTAGGACACTTACATAAATATAAAGTCATTAAGTCTGAATTCATTTCATTTAGCAACACTGCTTCTGAATGCTAATTTCTGAAGGATTATTTTGGTTTTATATGCACATTGTATACAGTTCGTTTTGGCACCTTAGGTCAAATTACATGTTAAGTTGACTGGAAAAGAAGCACACGTCGTCTATTTTAATGCAAATTTAATGTTTATGTTCTGAATGTAAAGTATACGGTAAAAAAAAGTTATTTTTTAAACTACTTGTTTGCTGAAAATGTTCCTGTAAAGGACGTGTACTTATTTTTACTCAGCAAACCATGTCGTTTGACCTAAGGTGTTTAAACGTAAGTCAGTCATATGTAACAAATGGATTAGAATACTGAACACATTTGTTTTCATAAATGTGAACCATGAGATGAAAGCGATGATATCTTTTTTGCTGCTATGCACAAAAATATTGAAATATCTCAAAAGCACTGCCAAAACACTGCAATGTTTCTTTGGGAATGCCAAGTATTTTAAACCGTGCCAACCGATGATGACACTGTGTAGCGCATCGACTACACAAGTTTAGTAGTGGTCTTTTGCTTAGTACTTGTTCCTCTGTATCACATCTACTACTAGAACAGTGTGTGTGGATAGATAATGGTATATTGTTACTACTTGGTGGTGCTGTATAACACTTTTTGTGTAAATTGTGTACACTGGCTTTCCAGTAACTCGAGACGCCAACTGGGTCTCAGCACAGAACGTCACCTTGTACTGATTTAAGAAACTGACAGGCACAATCATTTCAAAACCTTACAATCAATGTGAGCAGTGTTGTAGAGTGTAAATATTCTCATGCTACTAAACGCACTTGTGCTCCATACGTATTTATTCCTTGAAGTGTTGTGTGAGTAATGCTGTATTGGAATCAGTAATATTCTCTTGGTATTCTGTAACTGAAGTGTCTGGATGTCTACCTCACTTACGTAGCTGCTAAAGAACAGCGATGATATGACCTGACTCCTCAACCAAAAATACTGATGCTTCACAAACACTGTACATCTTCTGTTTCTTCAAGCAACCAGGCTGTATCTCAAACAGTATTGGGCTCTGTCAAGGCTTTCTGTCAGGTTCGTTTGGAGCTTGTGTGGTCAAATTACATGAATAAAGATTATTCCATGTGTCATTTCACTGAAGAAAGAGCATTTTATTTGTCAAAACATTTTTGTCTTGTCTATTTCTATAGATTTATGTCCAATAGGGTTTATGAATCTACCCCACTGTTTTGTTGCTAACAATAAAATGAAAATAATAGATGAAGAAAAACCACTGAATCCATATCCAAACCACTGGCCAATTCTTATACGAGCAAACACCAAGGGGATCAGTGTATTAAATATCAATCTCCCCCATACTTTAGAAACACATCCCATATTTCCATAGGCATCAGTTGCTGGAACACATGGAAATTCATTTGTCTTTCCTCTAAGTAGAAATCATTGCACATAATAACACATCCAGTTTCAAAGTATCAGAATGTGCATGGCCTATTTATCTTTCTCTCTGCCTCCCTAATAAACAAAAACCCATTGTGACAACGTCACCATTGTTGAGATATTGAGGTTGGTTTGAACTCCAGTACCCAACACTACTCACTGGCTCTCTGCAGCAGACGAGGCGTTTCTAGATTCAATTTCACTGCATTATTGTAAATGTCACTTTCTGAGCTGACTGTCAGGTCTAGGAATGGTCTCGAATGCCCACACAGGCCACAATCTGCCTCCCACACACTCCATGGCTGGTCTCATATCAGTATTTGTCCTCATACCACTAAAGAACCCCAGAATTTTACAGTTGCACTCATTGCTCCTTTTCAGGTTCTCTCTGTATCTGAAGCATTTGAACATGCCCACTGTCTGTGCAAAAAACAGTGCAATTGTTTTCTTTTTCAAATCAACATATTTCAATTAGCCATGTCTCCAGGCACAGTATCAGAACACACTGTCCTAGACAAGGTAAATGTGTGGGGGAAAAAGTAATAAAAAAGAACAATAATACAGACATGAGATTATTATTTTTAGAAAGTCTACAGCATGTTTTGGAAGCAGGGCACTGGAAATCACCATGGCAACAGCTGCGAAGCTGAGTGCAAGAGAGTCTGAAGTGGCGTTTGTATCTGGAGACAGAGACGCACAATTAGTCTGCAGAGTGGCGGGGAAGGGCATGCTGGGATCGGAGGGCTATGATGGCTCTCTTTAGCTGAAGTGCTCACTGCCTTATGCGATCCGTGTTTCTAAAGAACCCTCAGTGCGAAGCCAGATGTGTTTATTGTAAGTTTATGAGGGATCTCTCAGCAATGCTGCCCTCAGTACAAGTGCCCTTAAGGTGATCGTAACCCCCTGCATACTTTACCTAGTATGGTAACCCACTGGACAGAATGATCAACAGTCAGTTAGTAACAAGCAGCAACAAGCAGCAAGCTTATGCATTGCTCTGCAAACATGTTAAAGGGTAATTCCAAGATGTTTTGGGCACACTGATGTACCCAACACTACTCACTGACTTGAAACTAGGAAATACCAGTAAAATTTGCTAATTGGCAATGAAACAAAGTAGAAAAATAGTTAATTATAGACAAACCATTTAGTGTTGGAAACTATGGATCATAACATCTTCAGCTTGTACTACTTCATACTCAAACTGACCACAAACTAAGGAGTCACTCTACTTTACCTTTGCTAAGCCTCAGTGCAACTAGTTTATGCTAAAGTAGATGGACAAAAGTATTGGGGCACCTAACTTCCAGTAAAAATAAATCAGGCGTTTGGGCAATGCCACACTTCCAACTTTCTGGACAAATTTTTTCTACTCCAGCATGACTGTGCCCCAGTGGACAAAGTAAGGTCCATAAAGACATGAGTCTTTCGGTGTGGACGAACTTGACTGGCCTGCAGAAAGCTCTGACCTCAACACCATCCAACACCTTTGGGATGAACTGGAATGAAGATTTCTGAGTCAGGTCTTCTCATCCAGCATCAGAGTCTGACCTCATAAATGCTCTACAGAATGAATTCCCACAGAAACACGATATTCTTCCAAGAAGAATGGAAGGTGTTATGTGGTGGAGGTAGGATACTTGTCTCCAGACTGAGAGGTCATGGGTTCGAATCCTACCTTCAGCACACCACCACTGGGTCCCTGAGCAAGACCCTTAACCCTAAGTTGCTCCAGGGAGACTGTCCCCTGTTCTTAGAGAATGAAAGTCGCTTTGGATAAAAAGCGTCTGACAAATGCTGTAAATGTAAATGTGTTATAACTGCGAAGGGGGACCAACTCCATATTAAAGTCTATGTATTGAAAGTTGCTGTTGAAATCCTTGTTGGTGCAATGGTCCCAATACTTTTGTGCATATAGGGCCGGTTTCCCAAACAGGGATTCAGCCTAGTCCTAGATTATGTAGTGCTGGGAATAGACATTTTCTATTGAAAAGGAAAGGGTAGTCCAAAACTAGGCTTAATCCCTGTCTGGGAAACTGGCCCATAGTGTACATCTTACTAAACTGTCTTGATTTGGAACTTAAGTGTCAAAACTTCTATAAAGCACTCTAAACCCCGTGGTCCTCTTCAGTGTCCATGCCTTGATAAGCCATGACATGCAGAACTAAAGTGCAAGAAACCTGGACCTTCAGAGCCTTCAGAGCCTTTTTAAATGAGCTAATTTACTGATCTACAGTGGCTCCGTTTAATTTACAGGCAGCTTATTTATAAGTTAAATAATTATCAAACGTGTTTTTACTCACTTCTTATTATCCTCTTTCCCACCACGTTGGCTGGATGGCTGTAAAGAAATCCATCAGCTCTGAATCTCCCTTGCCTGTATCTTAAATAATTTTGGGTGATAGACTAACTGTTGAGCCCACATCCATCAAAGGCTGCAGTAAGGCCACATAGAGGGATCTCATGAGCAACATTTTAAACACCAGAATGAGAAATGGGACACCCTATGGTCTTGTGGACTGCAGGACAATAAGTGCACTATTTGGGACTAGCCTTTACTTGTTAACTGCATTACTTGCAATGAAATGACTTGTTCCCACCTGTGCCTTCAACACAATTTTTCAAAAATGGTTGTATTTGTTATCCAAAAACAGTACGTCTTGTGGGTTATGTGTAATGTTACCAAGGCTGTAAACAGATATCTGCACTAGAACAGCCATGCTATAGGTTCCTGAGCTATATCACACTATCGACACTTTCTGCAGTGAAATGGAGCTGCTGACACGTTACGGTACATGCCAGTCCGTGCTGTTAATGTTCCCTCTCTCTAATGAGAGTGTCCGTCTGTGACACAGCCTCTGCCAAGGCCTCAGCGCCTCTCCTCTACACCTCTCCACTGCTTTCCTCCGTGGCAAGGGGCTGACAGTCAGGCCATAATGTACCACACTCTTACTGTAGCTCAAGTCTATCAACAACTTTAGAGAATACTACAGGCCAAAAGTTTGGCAACACCAACTTTGTAAAAGCAATTTTTGACAAGATTTCTCTCGGTATTTCAGTTAGTTTAAGGACCAGGTCCCCTATCCACAGAAGGACACAGACTGACACAGTTAAAACATTGGTAGCTGTATTAAGTAGAGTATGTGTAAGTGAAAGTACAAGGTAACTTGGTGTTATTTTTATATGGCATGGTAATTTTATATAGTAATTCCCATATTGGCTAACACTGTGGCAATGCTAGAAATGGAATTATATTTAAAAAATAAGAAAAATAGATACAGGGGGTCCTCGAGTTATGACACAGATCCGTTCCTGCGACAATTTTGATGTACATCGATACACACCCTAGCCATATAGTCATATACTTATCCTAACACAGTTGTAAAATCATAATCTAGAACAAAAAAACTAAGCCACAGAAAAAGGAAAAGGACATAAATATATTGTACTTGGACACCAACTTCCTCACACACCCATGTCTGAATTTTTTTTACATTTTTATAGTAGGGAGCGTTGCAAACCCGAAACCTCATATATCGAGACTGTTGTAACCCGAGGACCCAATTTATTATGGACAAACAGGTGCTGTGCTTACAGAAAAATACATTAGTAAAAACTAATGCAAGTCTGTGGGGAGCACTTACTTTGGTGAGAATGCACCACTCTGGGTCAGAGCATCTCCAAAACAGTCTTGTGAGCTGGTCCACGTACACAGTGAATGGAACCTGCCAAAACTGGGGAAAATAAGTACAAATTGTGAACTGGCAACATGGGTAGGGATGGGTATCTTTTTAATTTTTTCTTTTCTGAATTCCGGTTCTTTTCGATTCCCTATTTCGATTCCACAAAGATAAAATAAACAAAAAACTGCTTAAGATCGGATTCACAGAACCGAAATATAAAAACAAGTGGGTACCTGGTCCCGGGTATTTTCGTATCGATTCTTATTTGGAACATAATTTCGTAATGAGTGGTCCGATCCCATCCCTTACGAAAATTCACTATGGTTTCCTATGGTTTTTATGCAGTAACCAGTACAGTTTTACTATGGTACCCCATGGTACTTTGGTACTACCCATAGTTTTACTATGGTTTATCCATAGCACTTCA
>JBBPCW010000001.1:28450342-28472290 GCA_037974425.1 Phenacogrammus interruptus
CCTGCGTTCCCGTAACCTAGCAAATATGCGTGTATATTATATGTGTATGTATATCTACAGGGTGGTAGTAGCCTTGTGGGGCCTGTGAGGCCGTTGCAGGTTTAAAAATCCATTTTTCTACCTTTGTGTCCTTGAGCAAGACACTTAACCCTCAGGTCTTCAAGTGGCGTTTGTAATTTGATAGATTTGATAGTTCATATTACTCATTTAAATTATTTTCAGTTAAAATGAGAAAATGTATCAGTGTAACAAATAAAAATAATAATAAAGTGGCATTTGGCACATGCTCTTATCCAGAGCGATTTACAATCATCACTGCCTTCAAAAGGCATTTGTAGTATTTTCATAAATATCTCGCAGTGTATTTCTCTGATTCACTTCCAAAAGCTGATTTTTTTTAATGGCAACTGATCATTGATCTGTATACACTGCAATCTGATAACTGGACAATGCAGATGACTCTGCAGATGTACAGTACATGAGGTCTGGGATTTCCAAGGTATCTATGTAACACAATACCACACACGGCCAGGTGTTGTATAGTGTCGGAAAGCTCAGTTTGTCCAATTTAGAAATTTAGAGGTTGTTGATATCTCAAATGGGTGTGAGGTTATTTGTTCATTCCCAATGTGTTGGCAGCAGTAAGTCAGACCTTAAAGGGTTAAAAGGTTAAAAACCTTCTCCTATAAAGTTACCATGTCTGAGACATGACATGTTGTTATATCAGTGGCAAAATGACTAGAATGTGTTTGCCAGCTGTTAAGACAGTTCTAAAGGATCGCTGTTTTGCAGGGGCATCACTGTGGGAGATGACAGTCCCAGGCGAATCAGCTGAGCGCTCTCCGTTCACTGAGTGGGTTCAGTGTTCAAACCACCCCAGCCACTGCCCTGGCAGCCTCACCCACGGCTTCTGTGGCTGAGAAACCATGACTGGCTGTGGGTCTACTGCAGAGGGATGTATCACTTTTCAATCTCAGCCAACAGCACCATCAAATATTCATGCATCTGTTGTACAGAGATGCCAAATACGCAACATTTTGCCTTTTGCTGTTTGTTGACGCTTGTGGATATGAATTTCAGGTCTTGAAGTGTGGCACTGCTATGTTCATGAATTCCTAAAAGGCTCCAAAACATGTGGAGCTGACATAAACAGTGTTGTACCTTTTCTTGGACCTCTGCTGACACGTAACAAAGAGGCAGAATTACACAGATAAACGTTTAAAGAATAGTTCACTGAAATGTTTAATTTACACTAGGGATGCACCGAATATTCGGCCACCAAAAATATTTTTTTTTACGTGACAGAAACAGTGATGACTCAATCTACAACCGCAGAATGCATTTACCAAATTGGATTACAGTCAACATGTCTGCAGTGTGGGCGCATTTCCATATATCTAATGGGGGTTCTCCACTGACTAATATCAGCTTGGTTCGGTTCAATTCGGTCCTACTCTGTTCAGTTTTGTTTCGGACCTACAGTTTTCCACTACACCTGGCTGCTATAGAGACCAAACATTCTGAGAAGCAGCCCAGCAGCAGAGCACTCTATGCTGAGGTAAACAACCCAGCATCATTACAATCGCCAGCATGGATGAAATCAGAGGTTTTTTTTCCCCTTATCCTTGGTTTGTGGTTGTTTGCCACAAAATGGAGACAATTGGCTTACCAGAAAAGGCTTAAAGAAGCTAACGCTAATGCTAACGTTCAGTCAACAACACTGACATAACTATAGTGACCACCAATCAGTAACCTGCAATATGTACAGGTCATTGTTTAGTATCGGTTCAGCACGCTTGGAACCTTGGCCATGGTGGTACACAGAATGGTACCAGGTACCAGATTTTAGTTACAAAAAGCAAAAAAAGCGAGTAGAGTTGAACCGAACTGAGCAACTACAGTTGAACCGAACCGAGCTGGTAAGTGGAAAACCCCCATAAAAAAAGACACAAGGAAAGTGTGGAATGTCGAAATTTCTAGAGAGGGTGCATCTACAAAGGCACAGAGTATAAAGCACAGACCAGGTAAGACCCTTCGAGCACACCCACTCCGTTTGTGTTTTTGAAAAGGCAAGAAAGTTTTTCCAGTTAATTTATGGGCTATGCCAGACTTTGATTCATCTTTCAACAGTTTTTAATGCACCTGTTCTGAATGAGTGGGGCCAAGCAAAATATTTTATTTAAAATTGTATTTTATATTGTGCATTGCTTTTTTTCCTAGTTTTGTAACAGATTCTTTTAATAATTTAGTAGTAATAATTTCTTTCTGTGTTTCGGTTTGGAGCTTTGAGGCTAATGTAGCTAATAATTAATGAAAGATTATTTTGTTCTGGATTATTTACACTTATGTTAGCCTTGTATCTCCAGGGCATAACTTCAGAAGGAAGCTTTGGAATAAACATGTCTTGGCAGATTGACTATGTTTGGGATTAGGAGAAAACTGTGTTTAACTGAAACACTGATCAGATACATCCTTAAAACGACTGATGCCTTGTTCCATAATTCTCAGGAAGCTGAGGGTCCCTGTAAAATTTTGCATTTAAAGATGCACAATGCTTTTATCCCCACCCTCCATTGAGAACAATGGGGGAAGGTTTTGGGCTAATAACGCCGGATCCCTGTGCAAATGAGGGCTTGTTGGAAAGGTTTACTGGCATGTAAAGTTTGCTGTGGCTGGGTGCTTGTCCCGCAGAGCAACGTGGCTCAGAAAGTCTGTGCTCATGGGACCGATGCGGCGGTTTTGCAGGGTGGAGAGTTTCGTGACTGGCCACGTTCAATAGGTCTGGGGGAGTGGAGGGACTGTGTAAGATTTGGTGATGCTAGGTTGTTCCCCGGCCAAGCTACAGGGCAAAATGCCAGCTAGAGTCTCATTTATAGGTGCGTGCTGCTTTTTTCCTCCGTAGAGAGCCTGGGGAAGAGCCTTGGGCCTCCAAATCCCCAAATCTGCCCCAAAGCCCCCCCTGGCATGAACCTTTAAATGCCGGCTGTCATGTAAACATTGGGTCCTCCAGGTAGATGAGGAAAGGTCTGCCCACTGCAATGCATGTTGAAAATGAATGTAGTCTGCCGGCGATTTCTGTGAACCGGCAGATGCAAAACTGGCATTTAGTATCGAGTAGTATCTCAAAATCGAGTAGTATCTCAGAATAACATTTACTGACAACATTAGTTCTAAGTATGCAGTGGTTAATACCTACTGAAACTGTCCAAGCAAGGATAACAGGTGAATATGTGACAGGGTCATGGGCACCCAAGGCTCACTGATGGGAGTGGCAAGTGCAGACTAACCTGTTTGCTCTGATCGCTCAAATGAGCTACTGTAGCACAAATGATTGAACAGGTTCATGTTTACTATGACAGAAAGGTGCATTATAACTGTGCATTATAACTTGCTGCATATGCATCTGTGTAAACCAGTCAGAGTGGTCATACTGACTCCTGTCCAGTGCTGAAAGTGCCTACAGCAGGTGTGTGAACATTAGAACTGAACCATGGGGCAAAAGAGGAAGACTGCATTGTCTGATGAATCAGATTTTCTTTTACATCGTGTGGACAGACGTGTGTGCATGTGTTCTTGTCGCTTAACTTATAGAGGCAGTGTGACACTTTAGCCAATGTTCTGCTGGGAAACCTTGGGACCTGACATTCATACAACATGGCAGTGCCATCTCTCAGCAGGGTAGTGTGCTGTACCACACTGCAAATACTGTTCAGGAATGGTTTGAGTAACATGACAAAGAGTTAAAAGTGTTGACTTGGCCTCCAAATTCCCCAGATATCAGTCTAATCAAGCATCTGTGGGCTTTGTGTTGTCTGATTCATTGAGGCCCCACCTCACAACTAACAGGACTTGGAAACTGCCAGTGTCTTGGTGCCACATAACTCCTTCATAGACTTGCGACTGGTTAGAGCCTTTCGGTGGTCGAGGGGGACCTACACAATAGTGGTCATATTGCATATTACGGAAATTAGTATTTACAGCTACTGCAAGAGTGAATAATGGTGTCGCTCCAGGAGGAATAGCAGAGATTGCACACTATTGTATCTACTGCCACAATCTGATACTGCAAGTAAATGAGTTTTTCAATAAGTCCTCACTCGTCATACATGACTCATCCATCAGAACTCATGAGCCCCAGTTGGCCATTCTGAAACCTCCTCCTCCACCAGTAACAGGAACGTCCTAGCACTTCCACAAGAAAATATCAATCAAGCCTGTGTTTCTTTCTCCTTCACTCTCATTTCTCTCTGTGCTATGCATTCAACACAATGCACTATTTGTCAGAACACCAATTTGCTTCTCTTGTCTAAGAAAGCGTAGAAAAAAAGAAGCAGCATATGTTGCTAAAACTTGTTTATTTCTTTATCTTGCTTTAACTTGTTCGTCTTGCTTATCCTACAAATCCTACAAAGAAGCAAAGCGAATATATAGAAAGCACAACTTTTCCAAAATAGAAAAACTAGGAATTATTTGTTATGAATTCCGCGTTGTGGATGACTAAACTTATTATAAATCTTCTCAACTTATGCCACAGATTCTCATTTGCATATCAATACGCAAACAGAAACTCATGTCAAAGCCAGCACAAATCAAAGTCAAGCTTTGTCTGTATCCTCACAAACACAACTGGGACAACAGAAATAGTTGCATGGTTCTTGCTAAGATATCTCCAATTTTATAAGAGAAGTGCTGATGCTGAGGTGAGGAATTAATACATTAGAGACATGGGAGAATAGCAGGTGTGCATTCAATGCTTTATTCATGACAGCCCAATTACGAACCGCTATAGGCCTTCTGACATAAGTGCAATGACATTTAAAGCAATATTTAAGCATTTCTACACACCTTGATGATCAGGCTTCCTAGTAAATGTCAATCTGACATAAACTGTGCATGCTCTGTGAAACCAGATTTTTTTTTAGGTTAGACAAATTATCCCCATCAGTTAATGGCAGTGTTATGGCTTTATCAGCAAGTGTGTTTATCTTTGCCCATTAGACAGGCTCCATGCAGGAATAAAGCCCGCAAATGTCACCCATTCATAGGCCCGAATCAAACTGCAGCTCTGGCATTTATAAAGCTCTCACATAGACTTTATATTATAGCTGCCATGCAGAAAGCATGCACTTGATTAAAAAGCTAAAATGTTTCATTTTCAGGCCATGGGTGCAAAGATTAATGGAATGTATCCATTTACGAGCTTCTTACAAATACCTCATGTCTGTACCTGATGCAAATAATGCCAGCTTTTACCCTCAAATGAACATCAGCAGTATTGATGAATTAGATCTGTCATTAGATCTGTCAAGAAAGTTGGGGGTGGAGGTTGGGTGGGTTGGTTACTCAGAAGATGCTGTTGTCCTGGGGGTGTTTTAACACACCTGCCTTTAAGGTTTGCACAATAGCTCTCTTGACCAGTACACGTTTTAGAATAGCTGGTGAGGCTATTCTTCAGTGGAAGATACAAACAGAACTGTTCCACCCCCATTTTGCCAATTTCACACTGGTGAAGCCTCAATTGACCAATCTCTTTCTCTCTTTCTTTCTCTCTCTCTCTCTGGGGATAGTCTACTTTTCCCTGCTGACTGAGAATAACAGAGGGAGAGAACTCGGTGTGAATCTGAAAGAATACATAAAGCCCAGCATGGTCCATCACCACACACACACCACCTTGAGAAAACAGCACTCAGGAGTTGCCAGGAAAGCTCTGTGTCCATTCAAGAGGTCAAAAAACAAACAAACGAGAACATTTCATTTACAGAAATAATCACTTCGCCTACACACGAATGCAGTCAACACATACACAACAAGCGACGATCATCTGAATCTGCGTGTTTCTACTGCAGCAGCTCTCAAATCAATCCGCCCACTTTTACAACCCCTTCAACTTCACCCAGACAAGCCCCCAGCCTGGTTTGGTGGTCTAAAACGGCACAGCAACGCACCTCGTTAAGCTCTAAGCACAGTTTTGCATCGTGGCTCACCTTTTCAGCACCTTCTGTTGTAAAGGCTGGGTCCACCGCGATGCTTCTGACTGTCTGCATCAGAACCAAGAAACAAGGGGAGCGCCCATCTGCTTAGGGATCATCTGCAAATGGACGCTGCTTACTGAGGACGAGTGAGCGTGGCTGTGTGTTTTCTCTTCCGATTTTGTGGACTTGCCACAATTAGCTCTCCATGCCTTGAGAATACGCTAAGGTTGGCGTGTGCAAGCTTCAGGAAAAAATACACAAGGCGTGAACTGGCAGGGAAATAACTGCTCTTTGGGATGCTGTAAAAATTCACCGCCATCTGTCGGTGAAAGGAGTTTTCACACGTGTGTGTGTGTGTGTGTGTGTGTGTTGCAGGCTGTGCAAAACAAATAGCATCCCCCCTTTTTTGACAATAATTAGCAAATGTCACATACACGTTGCCTACATAAATCTAGACAGGAGGAAACACACTCTAGACAGATGTGGGTAGCCGTCGCAGCTTTTTTGCTTCCATAATCTTGGTCCTTTCCTCCAGAAAGGGTTGCCACACCAACAGGAGGTGCTACACTATGTGTAGTGTGCATCAGAAACATGGCACGGTAGATGCACGTATTGGAAGCCCAGTTTTCTTTGGCTTTCCTTCGTTTTCTTTTTAAAATAAGTGAGGTCTCCTTGCTTGTAATGATCTCGAGGGATGAAAACGCAGCTCATCGGATTTAACCGGCTCAGGTATCGCACAGCTTATTCTATCGGACAGAAATGTTCCTTAGCAGTCAGACCTCATTACCTGTGTTACCTTTTAATACTGATGAAGCTGCGAGTTCGCTGCAGCAAAGACTGACGTTTCTGATTTTGCATCACATCTCTGTGCACTGGTGGTTCATTCTTGGTTCGCCATTGTTACCTCAAGACGCATCGACACGTGCACAGAGGTAATGCAAACCCAGACCGTAATAATGTTGCATAGTGATAATAGTGATAATAAATCGCATATATTTTGAGGTCATGTTTGGTATTTCGTGAATAACTACATGTAAAAAATATGTCACAAATTGCGTCTTATTTGATTATGCCTGTATGACGTTTTCATATAGCTTAATTGCCATGTGCTAATCTTCAGATTCATAATTAGAACCTATTCTTGAATGAAGATTGCATTAAAGGGACCATATCCAAGATTTCCCCCTGAGATCGACATATGACGTCTGTGTGGTTGTGTGGTTTGATTATCAATTTACAGCTTTACTTTATGCTTTAAAATTAAGCATTTGGCTTTGTTATTGTGTATGTATATGGGCATTGCTTTGACTGGCAAAAACACTAACTCCAGTATGAAAGGGTGGAGCCAAACAGCTGTAGGTTAAAGGACGGATATATGTACATTTGCTGGTTTTGTGACATCACAAAAGTTGGTTACAGCCTAGTATCTAATACTCCAAGTTAAATCAAATAAAAGTAAATGGAGTTTCCATTATATGGGCCCTTTAATGTAAACGGTCATCTACAACAAGCTGACTGTGAGTTTCTGCAAGGTTTCGTAAATGTTTAATTAACCAACATTCTCTTGTCACAGCTAAACACAGGGATGTTGGTCAGGATGCTCAAACTGCGAATGCTCAATGCCATTGCCCCGACCTACTTCTACACTGCCACGGCTGTCACTGTCGTTCTCCATTTCTTCCTCTTCATCCCCACTATTTTCCAAACCTCAGGTGTCATGCAGAGTCCCATCATGCTTCTCCCCACAGCTATTTTCCTTTTCCTTATGGTCAATGCGCTCGGTAATTACTCAATGACTATATGGTTCCCAGCAGAGAGTGCCAACGACAACATTATTCCAGTCTGTTCGCCAGACTGTCCGGACAGAGTGGACGCACACTACCTCCTCAACGGCCGACACTTCTGCAAACTATGTAAGAAAGTGATTATGAAACGGGACCATCACTGTTTCTTCACGGGAAACTGCATTGGGAACAGGAACATGCGCTACTTCATCATGTTTAGCATCTACACCTCCTGTACCTGTCTGTACTCTCTGGTGCTTGGGGTGGCGTATCTCACCGTGGAATATTCCCTCTCCTTTGAAAACCCGCTGACATTCCTCACACTTCTACCCCTCTGCACAGGGTACTTCTTTCTCGGTAGGTTGATTACACCTTCTCATAAGTAAAAAAGTGACACTTTTCCACTCCTACATTTCCTTAGAGTAGAACCGAATGAAATATGATAGAACATTGTCATCCAAGTAAGTTGTATATTTGTCCTTGGTGTTCTTATGTCACTGTAAAACTCATTCAAGCTTTTTCAGAAAAGCATATAAAAGTTAAAGCAACAATCACAACATGATACACATTAAAAGCACAACTTAGGTAATAAATCAAAATCAAAAACTGTACCCCCTTACCGCAAATGTAACCAAAAAAACCAAAAATGTAACCTCAAATGTAGTTTTTTTTTTTTTTACTGGAGCTACAAGGCCAGTATAACTACAACATAATGGAACCTATATCACAAAATCCTTTTGAGTGATAAATGTATATTATGTGTTTCACTTTTACTATTTCTGTTATTAAAGAAGTAAGCTTTGGATACCAATTTTGACTTGTTGTAAGGGGGAAATTTTGCTTATCCATTCCTATAAGAATGATTTAGGAACCAAATGGCAATGGAAAAACTACTTGTAGAGCTTTATCACAGTTTTTAGTTACTAACAGCTTCATCTTGAATGTAACATCCCTAAGTAATTGTGAACATGATGGCTTACACAAATTCTCTTCCACCTTTTTTCTAGGAACCATCTCAGGCCTTCAGTTTTTCTTGGTTCTCATGCTCTATGTGTGGCTGGGCATTGGGTTGGTTAGTGCTGGTTTCTGCTGCCAGCAGGTTTTGCTTGTGGCCCGTGGACAGACCTGGTGTCAGCTGCAGAAAGGGCAACTGGTGGAGAGCCGAGGAACGTGGCGTTCCAATTTGAGTGATGTCTTCGGATCCCGCTGGGTATTGGGTCTTATTTTGCCTGTACAGACTGTAGAGACCATACCTGGCAACTGGCAGAGATACCATGAGCACAAACACGACTGACCTTGTGGCTTTAGGGCCTTTGTGATTAATACATTGACACTTCTAAGTGACCTGCTAGGTCATGTCATCGTTATGTCAAAGATAAATAGAACACTATTCATGAAATCATCTGCAGAAGGAGGCAGGTTCAAGTTACGGCACAGTGCTTACACAACTGGCCTGCCAGAAACCAGAGCACCATTGGATCATTTATTCAGTGTGTACCAAAATCAATTAGAAGTAGTTTATTAGAGGCTTAATTTTTCTAAAGATGCCAGTCCAGTTCAGAGTGTCCGTAAGAGATGGGCAATGCAGTTAATAAGCTTAAAATACTTTTAAAATCTAACTTAAAAAGCTTGACACTCTACACAGTCAAACGCCTCTTAACACATCCCCTCATCACACATTTGAAGCAGCACTCACACATAAGAGAAGTGAAATGTAATTTGCTGCTGTAAAAATGGCCCAAACCTCTTAATGTAGTACATTTTAAAGACATTAAAATTTCTCTGCACAAAATATTTGGACTACTATAGTGATATAAATTGTTTACCATATGCACAAAACTCATTTAAAGTTTCTACTGAAATCAAGAGTAGTTTTAGGGCATTTTTCCCTTGTGTTCTGTGGTAACCACCACTTCTCTGTTGGGGAGGCTTTGTGTTGGATTCAGCCACAAGAACTTTAGTGAAGTATTTTATTGATGGTGGATCCTTAGCTCTGGATCACAAACACAGCTCTAACTCTATTGGATGGAGCTCCATCACTCTGGAAGAAGCAGTTCCACCGCTCCAAAGCTTAATGCTGGAGAGTTTCATATCCTTCTAGCCGATGCTTAAAATGGGAATGGCGACTATCATTTTGTAGTGACTGTATTTTTCTATGGAGATTATACAACCTTTGTGTGCGCAATTGAACATGTCAGCCATGGGTACAGTTTAGAAAAGATTTCTAGATAATTTCGGGATGTTAGTGTTGTTAATATTATTTGTTGATATCACAGCTTGACTGTATGCATTAATGGGTGCAGAGTATTGTTCTATCATTTTTGGATTTTCTTCCTTAAATCGTTCAAATTTGCCATGTGCAGCTTCTTCATTCCTTTTTGACCCATTAGGTTAAAATGGCCAGTATTTGTACACCTGTGCCAATGTGTGTGTGTGTGTGTGGCCATTCCTTTAAAAGTTTCTATTAATGGACTTTATAAACATAACATGCTTCACTGTTGTGTAACACAGCAGTGACCCAAGGCTGACGTTCATGTCTACCTTTTAATTACTTTAAGTGCTTACTTATCATCCCTTCTTCAAACCTTGGGAGTTGTTTTGTAAGCCGGCGTCCAGTGCCCACCACTTGCTACTCTTCTAGCTAATCATTTAGTCTCAGTGCATCCCATCCCCATTCACGTCCTAACAGATCAGATATCCATGACAGATTGAATTCTGGGTCATTAGCTGGAGAACTGTTTCCCTGACCACCTCTCTGTTAATTATAGAAACATAGCTGCTTTTCCATGCTAGCTATATGAGTGTGATTTCTCCACTATGCTCTATAGATGATTTATCTATTTAGTTTATTATTAATATAATCAGTGTGATGTGCTTTTATACTTTGTAATTGATCCCATGCAGATATCCCAAAGTTTAAGGCAATATTTATTGTTTATTTTACTTCGAGTTTGCTCATAATTGGAAATGTGTGCATTTATGTCATATTTTCATTTAAATAAATAGAAACATATCTTTGCATTTTTACATAAAGCTGTTATTTGATATTTTATTTTCCTTCCAGTGGTTGCATTTCTAGACATCTACAGACATTTGGAGGTCCTGTGTTGGTCATAACCTCTCATAGTAAAAAAGACATTAAGCAACATATATTAATGGATTAGTGTAGTTTATAATTTGAGAAGACATTAAGACACATGCAAGCACGTTCCTGGGTTGGACCCAACATGATGTCGCAAGAACATTGAAATGACATTAACAAACCTGGTCCTGTCTTAGTCCTAACCTGACAAAGCAAAAATAACATTTAGAGGACATTAAGTAGTGTCCATAAGCGCTCCTGTGTTCGCCCTAGCAATCAGGAAGTTGTGGGTTCGAGTCCCAAGACTGCTAAGCACCTCTGAGGTACCCTGAGAAAGGTACCGTCCACCACACTCTGCTCCCCGGACGCCGTGTTCCAGGCTGCCCCCTGCTCTGTTCACACTGCTGTGGTGTGTTCATGTGTGACAGAATGGTCACTTTCATGAATGGCAGGAGCTCAGTGTACTCTGAGAAACGGCAGTGCTGCGAAGGGGTAGTCATATTTTCATTATTTTGTCAGATGACACATCTACTCAATGAACTGAGCGAAGACAACTTTAAAATGTTATATTGCTACGACTAGCTTTTTTTTAAAACGCTATTTGAGAGGACTTTGTTATGCTTGAGTGGTTCATACATAGCTTAACACAAAAAAACCTTCCTCTAAAACTAGTCAGGTTCAAGGACTAGACTGAAAATGTAGATTATGGCAAATTATGTTTGAATTATGCAGAAAGTTCAAATGGAAAAATATAATTTTGCATGATGCAAGCAGTGCAGTGCAGTATTGTGCAGTGCTAAGTACTGCACTGCTTACAATTGTTATTTGCTTCTTGAGATACAAGCACAGTTCGTTAGATACAAGCAAAGCTAGTAAAAATAACCACCACAAAACTTCCCAACACAGAGTAGATGCAAGAGTTACTCATTTAATAAAGTCTGGTCAGGCACTCAGTATTTACATCAAGAAATGCTTGTCAGTGCAAATGCTTCCAAGGTGTTATCCTCTGCTAACTGCGGAGAGCTGTGTATCAAAAATGCAGAGTAAGGATATTCTTTCAAAATCAGGAAAGTGCTTTCTCACATGCTGTGGTGCCAAACGATACATTAGAAAACAAAGACGATTGCTTTTACATAGACAATATTTATCCTCTTAACATATTTACAACAGTCTTACATATTTACAGGAGGCTTTTCAATCTGTCTTTTTCTGGAAAAAAAAAAAATGATATGAGCTCATGGACACACAAAGCTAGAGATGCAACAAAACAGAAGTGCTACTGTTAGGACTCTTGTCTAATAGTTTAATTATACTAAGAGACCACAAATGCTATTACATTATTGCTATATCCTATCATCATGTGCCATCACACATGCATTAAATATGTGTTACATTTGTAAATTAACTGCAGAAAGTAACAAATACATTCATTATTCCAGATCTGGGAAACTGAACTGTCTACATTGCACTAGATTTGATTTGGAATGAACATTTTTTATCAATTCCAATGAATTAAATTAACATTTTTTAAGAACCATAAGCTGTGAAAAGGGCATGAAATTAAGGTGCATATATACAGGCACATACTTTAGATTATAAAGGTGTGTAATTAATGAATTCAGGGGCACACCGACAGGCCTATTTTGTGTCCAGGAAAGTCAAAGCCTCTACTGGTAGAGGGATTTCTAAGGCAGTGCTGCAGATTTCACAAAAAAAAAGTAAACAAAAATGTATGACAAAAATATACTTAAACCCCAAAAATACAAACAAAACAAAAAAAATCTTCAATGTGTCTGTGAGATTAGCGAAACATTAATTCAAACTGAAATCGTCTTTGATAAATGTTGCATGTGAAAATGTTATTTGTTCCTATGTATACTAATAGACATATAAAGAAAGAGGTAACCAAGACTGCAAAACTACCATATGAACAACACTGGCAAAAGTGATTATTGCAACAAACATAGCCAAGTATGAGACAAAAATATATTACAAAGCATGTACCATAGAACAATGAAAAACAAGGCCAGTTACTTTCATTGTAAACTTTACATTAAAAAAAACCAACTTTATGTACACCTTCCAGATTAGGAGTACTACGCTGTATGATGGTTGCTTCTATTATAGTAAAAAAAAAAAAACTATTTTGAGAGAATAGAATGAGTTGGCTGTCCAAATTACTGCAAAACACAGTATTTATGTAAGCCTTGATGACCTTGCAAGATACCAGATCGCCACACGCCCAGGTAAATGGATGATTAGGGAGGACCGTCTGTCCTGCCTCCACAATGACAGCCCAGGCAGTTACAATCACTGAGCAGAACTCACACACACACTCCTCTCTAGGTCCCTATATAGATTAATTAAGCTTTGAATATATATTTTTAAAAGTCTGTACTGTTCTTATAAGAGCCAGCTGTAGACGAGACATGCACAATTTGATATTACATTTTGTTACATTGGTGACTACATGCAGGCAATAGTTGTGCCATCTAAGCCTGTGTTTCCCAACGTGTCCTCCTTCGACTCCTCAGAAGCAGGGCCCTGGAGAGTAAGCTGCAGCTTGGCCCAGACCTGAGGGTCTCTGCTGCTCATGGCCTCCAGAAAAAGGTCAGTGTGAGCCTGCAGCTTTTGAAGCTGGGCCTGGGAGTGCTTGTTCTGGCGAATAAGCTCCTTCGTACGCATCGTGATCCCCAGTAAGCCGGACCGGTTCAGAATGTTGTACGTGTTGCAGAAACGCTTGCGTTTACTGGAGCTTGGAGAGTCAGATACCGGAAAGCTTTTGGCATCATCACATGTTGCTTCGGGACACTCTTCAGACAACAATGAATGATAACTGTCAGAGTAGGCAGAAAAGGGAGAGGTTGTGGCATCAGGTTCCTGAAGGTCAGGAAGCTTTGCTGAGGAATCCACATTTTTGAAACTATGACTGAACATGCAGGGATCACCAGAAGGAATTCCAGTAGTGGTCGTATCTGAGACATCCTGCTTCAAAGAAAGACCCTGAGAATGCTTAGCACTATGGCGACGTCTACCAGAGTGTGTGCGGCCTGAACTGCTCTTATGGGTGGACCTTTGCCCATAGTCTCCTGTGGCGCCATGAACAGGGTAGGGAGCAATTTTCAGAAAAGAGTTTAGGATGGGAATGTAATTTTTGGATTCCCTTGGTTGGCTGATAGGAGTTTGAGAGGTGCAGTTGCCACTGGGTACTACTGGCTGGAGGAGAACCACTGGAGACTGGGGAACCATTTCTAGTTGAGAGTTGAAACCCCAAGGACTGGGCTGGGAAAAGAAAAAATACAACCGCCTGTCATTACTTTATAAAAATAAACCCATGTTCTTTACTTTTCACAATAACAGAGACATGTAATGTACATTGCTTATAAAACGGACAATAAGATTACATGCAAGTAAACAGCACAGTGTAGTTGTGGGGCTCAGCAGAAGAATGGAGTGAAAGGTGGATGCTGTGTAAAGACACAGTAAAACTGAGATGTTCTTTTTCATTTTAATTTACAAGGGAGAGGTGAACATGGTATTTCGTGCCATGTACCCAATTTGAGGATGCATTGTGCCACTTCCTTTACACTAAGAAGACATAGCATTAGTTATTTTAGCTTATTTTGCTCTGGAAGAGTTAACATGGTTAGCCTTTTTTTTTTATTTAGCAACAAGTCAATGCATACAAAACATTATATCCATAAAGAGTGAGATACCTGTTTGAGAACAATATTGTTCATTTTGATCATGGGAGAAACACCTTGGCAAGACCCAGGCACTAGAGGCACATGTGGACCTGACTGCATGCTTTGTGCTGCAGAAGTGCTGGACCGTATGTCTTCAAACTCGGACTGGTCCACGCCACTGAAATATCCAGAACTGGCATCTAAATAAAAGGGGTAAAGGAGAAACAAAGAGTTTAATTTCAAACGAAATCTGTTACTTGATGAAACATCCATCTATGGCTGACCACTGAAATATACACTTTATTTTTTATTGTACTGTACACCACAAATACATTCAAAGCTTTACTATGACCTTTAATATAGAGTGACGTCAGTCCTGATCGTATGTAGTTATTAGTTTATGTTTACAGATACAGTAAAACATACCCCAACATATAGTGCAGCAAGCATAGACCAAGAGCCATTTACACACCTGAGAAACCGGAGTCTCGCTCCAGCTCGGATTTGGATGCTTTTTGTCTGTTCGCCATCATGGCACAAGATCTTGTGTGAACCTTCAGGCTGCCTGTTTTCACTCTGCTCAGCAGTGTAGGAAAGCCAAGTACATTTGTAGGCTCACATCTGTTTGACACTGAAGAGCTAAAGACAGAGAGAGAGAGACAATGGTTTAATAAATCCATTTAAAAAAACAGGGGCTGATCATTTATACTTTAAAACAGTGGTTCTCAACCGGTGGGGCGCCCCCTGGGGGGTGCATTGTTAGTGGGGATCCAACTGCTATGAACCAGCTTTGGGGGGGCTCAGCTTGCAAAAGGTTGAGAACCACTGCTTTAGTAGGTCCAAAACATCCAGATATAACCTAGCTAGACAGGCTTGCAACGTTTGCTGCCTGCAGTGACACTGCACAGGCACAGCAGCTAAGCTGGCTTTGTGGCTTAACCATTCATGTAAACATTAAGGACTTGTGTGTGAGTAAGTTCATATTCAGAAGGCACCTCCATGCAAATGACTTGCACTGCAGTCATTCAGCTTGGAAGACAGTACAGTCATCACATAGGGAATTTACTTAACAAGCAAAAGAAAGAGCCTGGTCATTTGGCCCAGTTTCAAACCAAGCCGAGTAGTCAAGCAGGTTTTATTATGATTTTAACTATATACACAAACACTACACAGCCAAAACAAACAAGGTGCAACCAGGGCTCTGGTGCAACACAAGAACAGAACCAGAACACCACAAGACCACAAGTACAGAAAGGACAAAGGAGAAGAAAAAAAAACACAACCGGACAAGACAACATTAAATGCAATAAACAATAGCTACAGTGCATATCTGGATGAATACAGTTTTGACATATACTGTATTCTAGCAGCAGAACAAAAGTTATATGCTGAAAAACGGAAGAGATATAAATATGATAAATAAATATAACTGCAAATATGGCAGCAGCAGGAAAGAGGGAACTCAATATAAAATATTAAGTCTAAATAAAAGCTACATAAAAATGAATATGAATATACACTACGCCATATGCAGTATAATAAATATTTTGTGACGTGACAGCTGTTCAGAAATGGTAAAATTATCTAATAAAACAATCTATCATTTATCTACTGTTTATTTGAAGAATAAAGCTCTAACTGCAGTGCCTACAGGATCATATTGTGACAATAACAGAACAGAACACCACAAGACCACGAGTGCAAACAGGATGAAAGAAAATATAAGAAAAACTGAACAAAGCAACATTTAGAGGAGTCGACAACAGCTACGGTATAGATTAATACAGTAGTATGACTAAATGTGTCAAAATGCAGAACAGAGGTCGCAATAAATTTGATAGTGCAAATACTACAGCAGCAGGAGAGAGAGTGTGTAGTGTAATAAATACCCGTTTATTAATACATGTGATAGCTGTTCAAAAAGTATCAAAGAAACGGTTAATATGGTGTTTTTATGAAAAATAAAACTCTAACAGCAGGGTTGTGTTTGGAGCTGCTCTGCTGGGTCTGTGTCTACACGATGCCAGACACGAGACCTCGCACAGGCACAAACACGAGACCAATTGGAAACAAACGGAGCACTTTCGAGTACTTACATAAAAGGTCTGCTGTGTGTCTCTCAGGGTACCCCCTTCTCAAAATATTGAAGATGGTGTACTGAAGAAGAGACTAAACGCTTGTTTTTGTCTTCGAAGTCTTCGACCTCTGTCCCAGCAGTTGATTTTTGCGACGATACTTCCTCCTTTACGTTTGCTTTGGTTTAGCGTTACTGGGGAAACCGCCCACACGCCAGCTTATTAGCTATGCAAAGCCCCGCCCCCCATATCCACGGCGCCTCCTCATTGGTGGAAAATTCAGGCCGTGCGACTGGAAACGTGACTTATAAATCCAGCAGTGCAGCATCTAGAGGACAAACAGGGAGAAACAAACCCTGGCCTAAAACATTTTAGGGTAGATGATTAAGGGATCAGCCTAAAGCGGTAAAATTAAATTGAATTAAATTAAACTGTGCTGAAGCTTAACCACAGGGCCCAAAAAACATTCCTGAAGATTCCACATACTTGAGACGTTTCATGCCTGACAACAAGACCCATGGCTACTGTAAAATGTATGTGGACAAAGGTATTGGGACGCCTGACCATTACAACAACAGGGTGTAACTTTAATGACCTTGCATTCAAATACAAAGACTTGAATATGTTGGTCCCACTTTGCAGGTATAACAGCTTCCACTCTTCTCAGTACAAGATTTTGGAGTGTTTCTGTGTGAACAGCATTTTTGTGCTCTACAGCATTTTGAGGTCAAACATTTATGTTGGACAAGAAGGCCTGGCTCACAATCTCCGTTCCTGTTGTTCCCAAAGGTGTTGGATAGGGTTGAGGTCAGGTCTTTGTGCAGGACAGTTAAGTTCTTCCACACTGAACTCATCCGACCTTAGCTTTGTGCACTGGGGCACAATAATGATGGAATAGAAAAGATTTCTTGCCCAAAAGTTGGAAGCATGCCATTGTTTTGGTATGTTGAAGCTTTAAGATTAAGCCCTTCAATGGAAGTAAGGTGTCACCTGAATTCAATAATTAAGAGATGTGTCACATTACTTTTGTCCATAAAGTGTAAGTCCCTATACAAAAACGAATTTTGTTTTCCAAACTCAAACTCTGGATGAATTGTCTTGAATTGGTGTATCCCAATACTTTATTTTACATATAATGTGCCTCGGTGTCTCTCAGCAGGACTTTGTTGAGCACAACCTGATTACAATGGCATGTAGGTGAGGCCCTTTTGCTTTGACCTTATTAAACGTAACCAAACGGTTACACTAGCGAAAGGTGGAACCTGAGGTATCATGTAATGTGGGGCAGCTAAGCAAACAAATTTTAATTAAAAAAAAGGATTAATAATAAAATGGGCTTAAATTTCGAACAAGAAAATAAGATACAACAAAATGCACACAATACATGAAGTAACCAAGCAGATGATTTCTGTGTAAATTTGACAGATTTAGAATTTCTTAAGCCTTTAAATACAGTTTTTGAGATTACAACAGTGACAAAAAGAACAATAAAGACGTTGTATGATATCTACAGTTTTCCTCTTAATGTTGTTAGACATGTCCTGAACATGTCTTGATTTTTTCTCTTCATTTTCTCCCCTGTAGCCACATAATACAGAGTAAAAACGGTTAGTATTATCACTTCATGTGTGTCTAGTTTGTCTAACCTCTAGTTTCTGAGGTTGTGCCTCCTATACTAGAAGTAGATGAATGAAAGTGATAGAGAAAATAAATCGTTACAAGATGTATTTATTTATTTTCTTTATTAATAGTGTCAAAATAGCAATACTTTATCAACATCATATGTATGTACAATATTAATAACGGGAAACAGCTCTAAAAATCTTGACCCATCGTCTGAAATTAAACTCCACTCCGTTTAATTCCACGGAACTGAGCAAACTTCTCTGGTTATGTTAAACGAGGCAAAGGAGCAAAATATATTCTCTTCACTCTCAGCAACATAAATGTAAATGTTGCCAGTTTCAGTTTAGTCCTTTATTTAGTGCTAATAAAAACAACATTAAAAAATTAGAGGATCTGCACAATATTAATTTGTCAAAGACTAATGCCCCTACTGTGAAACTGATATTGTTGCTTTCATATTCAAAGGCCACACACAGACATTTTAGCAGCATCAATGGTTTCTTTGGTGGAGTTTCAACATTCTGTTGACCTGAACCCAAAACATGGGCTTATCTTTTTGTGACATTTTAAATAGACAAAAATAAGTAGAAAAACTGTCTTTTATAAATCAACAAATATACTCATGAACTGCCAGCTGGGGTAGGCTGCAGTACAGCCGTTGTGATTTATTTTATGTGAGATAAATGGAAACATTAAGAACTGTTGCCTTGATACCAGTAGAGGTCAGCATGTGCCCTGTCAATGAAAGAGCCTGTTCAGAACTGTATGAGAGCTCTGACACTGTCCATATGTGGACTTAGTCAGTGGTTTGTATTTTGGACCACACTTTTTCAGTCGAACAATGGATCTTGAAACTCAAATTACGTAATTACTCAGACCACAGTTATGACAGAGCCCTAAGTTTTAGCTGTTAACTAATGCGGAAAGAGGAGCCATTTACGCTCTCACAGCTCTTTAACACGACACAGTTGAATCTAAAGGCCACCATGAAAGATACACTTTGGTTTTCAGGCATAACCAAACTGTTTTTGGTGATTTTGGTTGCTTAAAAAGAAAAAAATCCCAATTTGTACTAATGCCACACATTAGCAGAGTTATCAGTCTAATACAACCAAAACAAGTTCTTCCTACTGGTTTGCAAGCAATAAATAAGAGGGGTAAGATATAGTATAATAATAACAATAACAATAATAATAATAATAATAATAATAATAATAATAATAATAATAATAATAATGATCATTATGTCTTTGCAATTATAACATCACCAATGTATGGGCTGAGACACTGAGGTGGGCCCATTATTGTGCTTCATGAGAAGCATGTCAAAGGGTGTCACCACACACCAAGCAGTTCCTGTATATGAAATGTCCCCCAGGGTGGCTAAGGTGATCTCCCCCATCACCATGACAACTCTGCACCATGGATGTGGTGGTGGACGAGAAACAGGCTGCGAGGGGGAGAAATGGTGGGGCTGGCATTGAAGGGGCTGACTGCACAACGACAGAGAGCGTGGCGGGACTGCGTTTACCTGCGAGGAGGCTGACACCTGAGAGAGAAGAGGGTTTCAAATTAGTGTGTGGCTTAAGATACAGAAACATAATGCACAGCTTCATTGTGGTCCTGTGTGCATGGTTACTTATACAGTGTGTTGAACCCTTCTTTCACTGTAGTAAAATCAATATAAATCAAGTGGTGTATAGTTTCTACAGCTGTATAGTCTTACAGTCTGTTCTTATGTATCAGCCATAATCTTTACTTGCAATCTTGATGTTTCGTAAAGTTGATGTTTATGTGGTTGTATATGTGTATCTTAACTATTTTAAAAAGCTTCAAAACTGTCTCTGTTTAGAACTAGGACTACACATTACATAATAAATATTCCATCAAGACATCTACAGTTCTACAGGCCTTTTGTCTATAGTTATCTGAATCCTTACCCATCACAGTCTTTTACTCGCTGTTTCTCCTTCCTCTTCCTTCCTCTTCCTCTTGGTCTCCGCCTAAAAGAAGAAAAAAAATGCTCTCAAATATCTGTGCCTGCATCGAAGTAGAGATATGCTTACAAAGACCTGTTCAGCAGGTTACCTGTCATGTTTTGTCGTAGGCTTTCTTAGTCTGAACAGCACAGAATCCCGAGGGAGACAAAAAAAAGATAGTGATACACTTATACATGTGTTTTATTTTCATGTTTAATTCTGATAACCATTTGCGGTTCTACCATGGAATATTTATATCACTGTTATGGAGACATGATGAGGAAAGAAACAGAGCAAACCATTGCAGAGTGATTATTGTTCCCCTTACCTACATTCACAGCTTTTATGCTCCACGAAAGACATCTCCACATACTCTTGGCCCTTCTCTGCTGGCTTCAGCTTTAATAACTGCATGAACAGATACACAACCATTATTTCTATCATATACATCAAGACTTCTCATTATCTGCTATCCTGAAATCCACTCCTGAAGGTCCAAGGCACTTTTAGGGTTTCCCATGTCGAGAGGTGAGATCAACAGCTAATTATAAAATCACACAGTGTCAATCAAGTATGTCAAGATCTTGGCTGCATGATATGAGTGAAATATGTTGACTGCAATGTGCTGCAGCACTCTGAAAGCCTACAGGTGAATCGATTATGTGACTTGGTTAAAGGACTGGTTAATGTAATTTTATTAGTTACTTTAATAACTATTGGATGATTTAATTCATTAAAATGCTTATATAATTATATGAATTACATAATTTTTTAGAGGCCTTATTTGCATAATGTAGCATTCTGCTATATCAGTATTCCATTAGGCCATTGTCACAGTATCTTGTTTTTGTCCCATTTATGGCACGGGGCTATGTACCACAAACAGTAATAATTCATTTTTACATCAACATTTTCAACATCTATATAGAATTACACAGATCGTTTTTGTTACTGTGCCTTTAAGACTGATACATGTAAATTACCCCTTTCTGTATTGAATTGCTAGATAGACATGAAGGATTCAGTGACACCAGGCAACTCTTCTATGACTAGAATATTAATGATGCAGACAAGTGATTGTCATTCCCAACCTTAGCCATCCCATGCTTTTACACTTTCCCTGCTTCATTTCTTTATGTAAAGCATAAAAACAAAGAGATCTCTGAGAAGCATTTGTTTAAAAAGAATCACTTGCATGTCATCTGCAATCTCAATAACTATATAACAGTCTTTTTGTGGCCTTTGAACAATAAACAGCACTAAACAGTGTGAGAAGAAATCTGCAGGCCTGTCAGCGACAACAAATATGAAAATATGGACTGAGCTGCCAAGATTACTGTGTCATATTTTAAACAATAGAAAACAGCCCATGATCATGATGTGTTTTGATCTGTGTAGCCTGCTTAACTTGCAGACATCACAGATTTCTGTCTGCAATTACTGTGCAATCAGCCTGTCAGCAGCTTTTCATTTCATACTTGTTATCCTGCTAGAAATTCCCCATTCCTCTGTGGATTATGTAAGGTTTTCTTGTCGCTCTTAAGAATTTCTTATGCCCCAACTGTACAAGCAAGTTCAGAATATGGTCTTAGAATTACTATGTAGGCTTTTCTGTAATAGGCCTAGTTTGTGAATGTAGTACTTAATCTGCATATGTTCATTTACAGTTACATTTACGGCATTCATCAGACGCTTTTATCCAAAGCGACTTCCATTCTCTACCTACAGGGGGCAGTCTCTCCCT